>CM073777.1:9798640-10222477 GCA_037158775.1 Hetaerina titia | reverse complement strand
GAAGACGACCGACAGCTGAGGCCACTTGCGCCATTAGAGATGGACTGGAAAGGATGAAGGGTGGAGAGAAACCCGGCGTCGGCATTTGCCTACTTTTAGCGAAAGGCGTCAAGGGGTCCAAGCCAGCTTGACGACCCATCCGACGGATGGCGTACTCACTCAAAGTGCCCTCCACAAAATACCTCAGGTAGGGATTGAGATACCACTGAAAAATATTCGACGCTGCCGAGAGTCTAACCCGGACCCTCTGGGTGGGAAGCCAGTAAGATAGTCACCGCACCATCTCGATCCCCCCTAGCTGCTCTAATCGAATTGACAAGCGACTAAGTTCATCATAACAACGTTTGACACATCTAGCTCCTTTACGCTGCGCCCAAGCCAATTTGGCAATCGATCAAACTTCGTGAGTATCCCATATACTGTCAGCATATTCTGAGGCCTAACAAGCGACAGACGCATAACACATGCGTAGACTAACCTCCGCTACGATTAAATAGACCGCCTGAAACCACACTACTAAACAGCGTAAAACCCTTCGCTGCAATGAACCACCCTTCAAGTGCACATATCTCCTGAACCCCTTCCTTAAGTCAAGTCCGCTTCAACTCTTCCTCCCCCACATAGCTCATCACACATTCTCCCCTTACACAAGATCTTATCAATCTAAAGCCGGATCAGAAGTGTTTCCACGGCGTTATTGTCAAAATTCGAATAATTTTTAAATGCTTTTGTCTAATGTTTTAGAGCCTGGCATGCCAAGTACCCAATCCCCTCCTAAGAGGAGGAGGTTGCAGATACAAGTGGGATTGCGTCAAATGCAATGGGGGTCCGAGTTGAAAGGACAGCTGGAGGTGTGACGAAGAAGGGAAGGAGGGAATTAGGAGGGAGGGAGGGATGGGATGGGGCAAGCGGGGATAATGCAAACGAGGCAAGCAGAAAGATGGAGAGAGCGCGAAAATTTAAATGGATATGCGGAGGAATAGGCAAAGTTGTAGGCTTGAGGGACGGTTCAGTCAAGCCGGCACCCAATGGGCACGTTTTGTGCCCCAGGGCCCCCCCTGCCTTCGGCGCTCCCCCTTGGTGGAGGGTAAGGACAGGAAGGAAGAAAGCAAGAGGAAGTGGCAGGGCCGAAAAACAGCACTCCACCCCACCACGGTGGTCGGGCCGATCGCCGGCCTCAGATGGCTCGCAATCGAGCAGATCACAAGTGCAAAAATATTTCATTGACCGGGACCTGAACACCGGATCTATCGACTTCCCGAGCCGATGCTTTAACCACTTAGCTATCTAGAAAACCTAATTTAGACTTGAAACCTACAAAAGGGGTTTATGCGATGAAGTCCCTTTATTCTTTGGCCAAGAGATGGCGTTGCGGAGTTGTTTCACCCACCAGAGGAGAAATAGACGAGAACACAAGAGGAATTGACAGTTGGTAAAACAATCATACAACATCATAAATGAAAGTAACCTATCATTTAGGATGTTGTATGAATGCTTTACCTTTCGCACTCATTCCTCGTCCAATCTCTGCTAACCTTTCAACTGCCAATATTACTCAAATACACTAACCTTGAGATTACCTTTCATGCACACCCTTCCCTTCTAACCAAAGTTTCACCTACGTGTACCAATATGGGAGGAATGTACTTTTACCCTCTGCACACTTCCCTGACTTACACAAACACCTTTTTCCAGATGTACCCACCCCCCCTTGCCAATAGCAACTGCATTTCTGCCTGAATTCTAACTCAGTGGAATCTCTTCCCATTATCCAATTGCCTTTCTCAAATATTGTCAAAATATACAAACTCATTACGTGTTCAAATATTTCACCTTTTGTCGACTTCTAAGAGTTAAAAAAACCACTCATAAATACACATGCACATTTAAATGTAAATAAATCTTTGAGGGAGAATTTTCTCCAAGTTTGCTCTCAGAAAAACCTAACTTCTTGGTGGATTCAAATGCCCTGGGTCAGATTCGCTCTTCCAAAGGGAGTGGACGAATCTCACGCTAGGGTGACTTCTCTTCGGATCGCATTGCAGGCCAGGACCACCTCACCAGAAACATCTAAGTTTAACATAGTCTGTCCAATTAAGACACTGAGTTTATTTCCCTAAGAATGGTTTACCCTACCGATTACATCTAGCACGTTAACATTTTAAATTTAAACAACGCTTTTAAATCAATCGGGGCATACAGAAATGTATATAATATCTATGAAACGAGCCGAAAGATAAAAATGAAATATAACAGAAACTATTCGGTGCCAAAAAAGACCTTTTTTTAGCTACGGCCTCCGGCAAGATTGTCTGATATATTCCTAAGAGACAGAGAGTCGCCGAATAATTTTCGTTGCTTCTCTGGTAGGACAAAAGTTTGTACTCATACGAAAAGTGAAGAATCAGGCGTGATATTGTGGAATCGAGACATAATGAAAACTTTGTTGCAATTTTCCACAGTTAAAACTTTATTGCCGACCATGGTTTCGATACACTGTATCATCTTCAGGTGAGGACCTTCTCACCTGAAGATGATACAGTGTATCGAAACCATGGTCGGCAATAAAGTTTTAACTGTGGAAAATTGCAACAAAGTTTTCGTTTGTACTCATTGTTGTACACATAATATTACTGAATTAATACAGAATATCTCCGAATTAAATCCAAAAATAATTGGCTCTAACAAGTAATTTCATCGCACGTCAAATTTGAACAGCATTGCTTTGATGCATTAGCAGTGAGTCCAAAGAAATTAAATGTGAGGGTAAGCAATTAGAATTTCAATTTTTCTAAGCCTATGAATCGCAATATGCACATCTAAATTATACCTGAAAGCAAACCACATAGGTCCTTGCATAAATAAATATATGTTTATGGATGAGTAAAAATTATTTTTCGCGGTCACTGATTGCATGAATGTTTTCTGTTCACATTCCGGCATCCTGTACATGATATTAAATGTAAAACAATCCCATTAATAAAAATAGTTTCAATCTGTGTTCACTCCTTAATCCATCCTAAAGTTATTCAATTCTTCTTTTCCTAACCGTAAATAATTCAGCGATAGGGTTATTTCAGCTTTAATTCAATCCAAATACTTAAGATTTGATAATTAGCCATCTCCTTCTTTTCGTCTGAGGAGTGAGAAATGGCGGAGAGGATATAAAAATTATATTGTCTAAACGGACAATTTATTTGAAAAAGTAAATATGCTGGTTGTATCGATTGTGACCGCAAGGACGACATAAACCACGTGGACGATATCGATCATGTACGATACGCCTATAACATCGATATCATTCGATATGTCCAATATTTACCGATACATATCAAAATCTCGTTACTGATTTATACTCCTCCAACCTCGATATTAATTCCACTTTTATGGCCGATAAAGGAAAATGAATAACTCTCGGCCTTATTGGCAGAGGAAAACTATTACGAACTGGAACCCCAGTCGGCCAGCCATTTCCCCGAGCGGCGACAAGGCCCGGCAAGAAAAAAAATAAAGCGCTTATAAACGCGGTACTTGCAGAGCCGCCGCTTTCCGTCACTCTTGGCGAACCCCAGGGGGGGAGGGGTGGGTCCTAACATCGCCCTCAGGACCCCTTTGAAAGTTCCAAGGTGGCTTCATTGGCGGCCCGCTTTATTATGGGAAGGGGGTGGGGTCCGCCCGCCCACATCGCACGCTCTCCTCCTTCGATGCCGCAAAAGTTTCGCATTCCAACCACGCCCTCCCCTTGAAAGGAAGTGGTGAAAGGTGAGAGTTAAAGAAAATTCTCATTAGACCTCGGAGCCGAAATACAGAAAGCTGAGAGGGGAGGGGGAGGAGGATAAAAGAAAAAAATCAACGGCTTACAGTTTTGCGTTGGGGTGGGATGTAGGGAGGGCTTGAGGTGAATAGAATGAGCGGAGGGGGGATCAGGAGCCAGCCAATCACCCCTCGAGGGCCCTCGAGAAGCCGGCCTCCCACTCTTGCCTCGGCGGGAGATCCTCCGGAGAGACCGGCGGGCTTTCTCACCACAAGATGATGATGACACAAAGAAAAAATATTGAATACATAAAAATCTACATTCATGCGAAGTTTATGCAAACATCAATTTACCAATGGTTTTAAAGAGATGAAGGATGGGAGCAAAAAAGCCAAACATAAACAAATGGCATTAAAACACCATGGACACCGGAATCGTTTATAAATAATCAAACATTGTATGTTCACCAGTCTAACTCCAAATTCCTTCCAACCAAAACACACACATATAGTGTAAACTCTTCTATAGATAAATGCAACTATAAACTATTCCCTCTCATGGATTACAACCTTGACGTGATGGAAGGGCTTGGGCGTTCCAATGACCCATAGAACTAACTGTGCCTGCGTGAGTAATAATAATTCCTTCTATTAGAGTCACCCTTGTCCGATAGGTGAAAGTTAAAGTCAGACGAAAGGTAGTCCACGCAGCGTCCGTTCCTCAGTCTGCAAAGGCATCTGACCCCAGAGGGGCGGCCATTGAATGATGGTGTCAAGTTAAAAACACTATTGAGAAAGGTAACGGGAAACCACTTCAATTATTATTCCCAAGCTTGCTATGATGGTCACGAGAGAAATTGAGTCCTGGCAACTGCGGAAATCGGCCCAATCGGCCGTGTGTCGTGCCTGCCAGCGGGGGAGACAAGGCTTCCGTGGTCGTCATCCCACGAAACCCTTCCGAACAAATAACGACAGCAGTAGGACAATATTGAAGACGGGAAAATTAGAGAATATAGTATGAAAATATTTATTTCGTAGTGGTGTCCATCCAAAACCTACCATAACCGGTAATTACCTAATAATGATAATGTAATATAATACTATTTGCCAAACTAGCATTTTTCGGATAGACACAATCGTAACATCCACTACTTTTGTAGCCTTTCCCAGAAGACAAGTCGTTAGACCGCTCTAATATTCCAAATATTTTCTCCCTCAATTCACTTCATCAAACATGCTTATCGTTTTCCCTCATCTTCCACTCTTGAGGAACGTATCATTCCCCTCCATCACGGTCTCCAACATTCCCTCGTCTATGAAATTGTACTGCGTCCACCTTCCCTGCTCACATTCACTTTTTCCCAACCGTCCTATCTCCTCCCCATTCACCATGCCCAGCAACTGTACCTTTGCTTTCCTTGCCGTCTAATTCCACCCTTATCCACGCACACATCTCAAACGCCTCCATACACGCATATCGTCTTCCTTCAGCAAAGTCTTTCGCACAAAACCACTCTCCATATCAGAGTTTGTCCACACGTTTTTTAACCTCCCTATTGTCTTAAAGCAATTATTCTTTTGATGTCCCTGCTACTGTATACACGTTGGTTCCAAACACATCCACAATAGATAAACTTGATTCTTCGTTTCGTTCGCTCATTTTCCCTCCACTTTTATGTTTACCTTAGTGTTTCAACTCACCGAAAATTTCATAAGTTTATTTCAAATGAACTCTGCATACACATAACACTGCTTTTCTTTTGCACTAAGAAATAATTTTAACTCCTTTACTGATTGAAAATCTAAAACACCACCACTCGGATATCCACCTTATTGTATGGTTCACCATCACACGTTATCAACCCTGCCCCACCCCGTTACCTCAGTATTTACGTGAAATGGTCCTTTTTTATGTTTTTCTACATGCTTGTTAGCTAATGTTCTCTCGCTCCTTCGTTGGAATTATTATTCACACCCGTGAGAGGTTCACTCAAGTGTTATACGAGTATATAAAAAAATTAAGTGAAAGTCTCACCATCTATGTCTATGAATAATAATGTACACGAAGATAGCACTAGCCAACGAAAACCCGGAGAAACACACACAGTTGTAACAAATAAGTATTACGAATTTTCGGTGGCGATAATTATCATTCACATGGAAGAGAAGGAAGAAGTGAGTTCCTTCTCTCCCTTGCGGAAGGTGGTATCGCCACCGAAAATTCGGAATCTGTGTATGTTTTTGTTCGCTAGTTCTATCTAGGTATACAATATTAATCACATACGTTAAACAATTACCCAAGTTTTCTATGTATTTATATAAAACTTGAGTGAGAGTCTCATTGATAAGAAAAATAATGTACAAGGTTTTAGCACTAGCGAACAAAAACCAGAAACAGACAAAACAGAAAAGAAACTCACACGTTTTCGAATTTTCGGTGGTTAAGCCACATTTCTCTATCCGCCCTTCATCAATTTTTCCTGCCTCCATACGCTTTCTCACAAAAAAACCCTCTCCTCATCCACCATACCAAGCACTTCCTCATATTCTTTCGGTTTATTTCACCTTCTCCATTTTTCTCCAAACTCACATTTAAAAACTTTCCAATGTACTTCTATCCTCCTGCTTCGATGACCACGTTTCCGCACCGCACATAGCTATTCTCAGTATCAAAGTTTGTAGGAGTCATTTATTAAAATCCTTACTCAACGTCCCTATCATCAACTCCCTCCTCCTTGTGAAAACCTCTTCACCTAGTGCAATTCTTCTCCTTACGTCACTGCTACTTTGACCATATTGCTAATAAACACTTCCGAGATACGTAAATTTTTCTACCAGCTCTGTTTTTCCCCTCCTATTTTAATGTTTAGCTTGGCCTTTTTAATGTCTATTGCAAACCTTTGTTTTGTTCATATTAATTCTCATTCCATATCTGCCGCACTGAATTTCCAATTCAATCAGCAAGGCTTGCAACCCGTTGCTGACTGATTACTGAAATGGCATCAAGCGTACCCCCCCGTCCTAAATGCAAACTGACCTTCCCAAAAGTAATCATTTGCCCTAATCTCTATCCATGGTTGAAGATCCTGAGAATAACTTTAGCTGCGTGGGATATCAAACTTATTGTTCTGTAGTCCTCTCATGATGTAACTTTTACCTTTTTTGGAATAGGAACTAACACTAATCTCACAGTCTTCCGGCCAGATTCCTTCCTCATAGATACTACGAATTAGTCCATAAAAAGTCCACCTCACACAATTTCCTAACCATTACAGTAGTTCCGAAGGAATGTTGTCAATCCCCACGGCCTTATTTGGTTTCATCTCCCTTAATGTCCTTTCATTCTCATCGTCGAGGAGAGAAAGGTACGGGGAAGGAGAAAGGGGTGGAGGAGACAAAACAGTCGGAGAAAATCTTGTGGCTGGAAGGAGGGGGTGCCTCGTTGAGGTTGATACCTCGGTGCGGCGCCATGCTCCTAGGGCCGTGGAGAAAAGGGATAAGCACGGGTTTTACCCCGGTCGTTAACTGGGCATCAATGCACAAAGAAGTGTGAGAAAAGGAGTAAATATTTGGAGTAACTGTCAACTATGTTTCTAAGGGAGCGGGGGGAAAGCTCTAGCGACGGTTTAGGGAGGGGTGGAGTAGGGATTTCACTTGCAAATGTCGACGAGAGGGTGGGGGGGTGGGAGTTGTCCCGCAGCGTTGAGCTTTCTCACATCGTCCGCGAAGAAAGAGGGTAGGGACACAAGGGTCCCCGCCGTCTTCGGGAAAACATGTTCACCACCTCCCCTCCCTCTTCACCACATTTTCCATCACCCTCTCTTTACTCGCTTTTCAGCATATATACTAGACACTGAGTGATGACTGTTACCAGTAGATGATGTAGGTACAATCTGTCGTCTAAAAAACTTTATTTTGTGGAAAATTGCAAATTTTAATTCCCGATAGTAATTTAACCCTACTCTAACGTGCAGCAATATCAACCTTCCTCTGCAAAATTTCCATATCCTTGCATTGCTTTTTCCACCATTCTTCCTTTGCTTTATTTGTTGCCCATCTCAATTTATTGTCTAACTCTTTGTACTTCATTTTGCCTAACTCTGTGTTTACATTCTTCCATCTTCTTCTCTCATCCATCTTTGCAATCATCTCATCCGTGACCCATGGTTTCCTTATTCTTTTCCCGTTAATGGTTCCTATAGTGTCTTTTGCTGCTTCCGATATCCCTTGCTTGATACATTCCCATTTTTCTTCGATTGTACTCAGTTCTTTACCGTCATCCATTATTTTCTCTACAGCCTGCTGGACTCCTTCCTCGTTAATCCATTTAATGCTTCTACGTTCCATTTCCTAACCCGCCGCCCTTGCCTTATCTTATTGAAACGGACGTTGCATTTCATAACAACTAAATTGTGGTCAGAGTTCGCATCTGCTCCCGGTAAGCTGTGCGAATTTATCACACTGTCCCTAAATCTGTGTCTAACCAGAATATAATCTAACTGATACCTTTCTGAGTCACCTGGCATTTTCCATGCATACCTACGCCTTTTGTGGTTTCTAAACCCTGTGTTGGTGATGACTAACCCGTATATCCTGTAGAACCCAAATGTTTTCTCCCCGCATTCACTCCTCGTGCCTAACCCATAGTCCCCCACCTCTTCACCATCTCTTCCTTCACCTACCGTCGCATTCCAATCCCCTATCACTATCAAATATTTCCCTGCCGAGGCACCCGCGATTTTATCCTTTAATTCATCGTATATCCTATTGACTTCGTCCTCATTATGGTACTTCGTGGCATGTATACCTGATCAATGACCAATTTCGTCTGTTCTGCTTTTATCTCTACTAATAATATTTTATTCATTGCTTATTTTATGATGACTACGATCATACCACCTTTTTATTTAATATTATGGCAACCCCTCTATGGCTCTTTTTCCCGCCGCTGTATATTATTCTATAATTACCACTCCAGTAATCCCCGTTATTCTTCCAATCTCACTCCGCACAGACCTAAAATATCTATATTTCCTCTTTCCATCTCTCGCTTAATATTCTCTGATTTTATTGTTCTCAAAATTCTCTTGATCTTCCAAGTTCCTATTTTAACTGATTTCACCTTGTTCTTCTGCGTCTTCTGTCCTGCTGCTGCCGGTTTTCTCTTTCAAGGATTTCATGGAATGGCGACCGCGGAAGTCTTGCTTCCGCCGGTGGTAGGCGCGACACACGGCCGAATGGGCCGCGTCCTGCAGTTGCCTGGACTCACATTCACATATAGTATCCATCATACTCGATGACACGTCGTCACGGCCTCTTTGACGGCGTCCAAAGTCCCGTATCGCGTTCCTTTCAAACTCCTCTTTATCTTCGGGAACAGAAAGAAGTCCGGTGGTGCCAAGTCCGGGCTGTAGGGCGGGTGCCGCAGCGTTGCCACGCCGTGCTTGGCCAAAAAGTCCGACACGACAAGCGCGGTGTGAGACGGCGCATTGTCGTGATGCAGCCGCCAGATGTTTTTGATCGCTGGCCGGCCGCGGGCGACTCGTTTTCGAAGCCTGTCGAGCACTTGGACGTAAAATGCAGCATTTACAGTTTGTCGTTCAGGTAAAAATTCGTAGTGGACGACTCCCCTTTTGTCAAAAGAGACAATGAGCATCATAAACTTATTTTCAGGACGAACCCTGTAGCAAGATTGGGAATGATCATTGAGGTGGTTCCCCGTTGCCTTCCTTAATAGTGCTTTTAATGTGACACCGTCACTCATTGCCCCCCACTGGAGTCTTTCCATCCACACTAAGGAACGGACGCTGCGTGGACTACATTTTGTTTGATTCCTAACATTCGACCTATCTGGCATGGTACCATGGCATCATACCTTTCCAGGATGAATTATTATTTCTCCTGCCTGCACCGCTCTAGTGGCCATCGGAACGCAAAGCTTTTCCGCCACAAGGTTGCATTTCAAAGGAAGGAATACACATTCATACGCATAAGAATCTACATAAAAACCATAAAGACAGTATTCAACCCGAAGATCGGTTTGGTAGGTGATGGCAGAGTTTACCCGGTACTAAGCCCGATGGCGCAGTGTGAATATTCACACTTCAGGGTAGGGGGACCACTTCCTTTCTCTGTGGCGGTTATGGTTTCCCAGGAAGAGATGGTACCCGAAACATCACATAGCTTAGGTGGAGCTGCAGTTTCCCAGATTGAGTTGTCCGGAAACCGAACCCGGTCCCTCCGGTCAGTTGTCCAAATCCATCTTCTACCCCCTGGACTACCACGACCCACAGAAATGTACATGCATTTTTATAAATATACACACCTCACGCAAAGAGAGAGAAATGCATTGTATGCAGGGAACATTTTTTGTTAATTAGTTGTTGTTGAACGAGGATCTATTTCCGAATATAATATGATTCAAGAATTTAAGATTAAATGATTTAATGAGAATGTTGGCGGATAAGGGCAGGGAGGTGCGAGAGGGGTTGGGAGATTAGGGAAATCGGGTCGTGCGGCGGGTGCTTTATTCACGGAAAAAGCACATCGGTGGGGAAAACCGGGGGGGGTTGGAGGAGGGGCGGGGAAAGGCGAAGGTGCCGCTCGAAGTCAGCGAGGCGTGGACCTCGGCATTCCTGAGGGTGAAATGGCGCCGGGGGGTTGCGTGACGAGGTGGGTGATGGGATAGAGGGGGAAGGGGGATGATGACGGAGAGGGGTGTGTGACGAGAAAAATGCCTCCGACGGCGGACGTGGTTATGAGGAAGCGGGCAGGGTTTCGGGGTGCGAAGAGGATGAGAAATCCCAAAAGAGGGCAGGGAGAGGATTTTGATTGGAGGACAGAATGAATGCCACACCCCTATCTCCGTGAACACACTGCACTTCACCTGGGAGCGCCACGGAAGCGGGGGACGTCACCTGGGAGATTCCCTTCCTCCCCTCCGAGGGTGAGAGGGCTTCACATTTCCGTTAATTACAACCGAAATTAAAGCCGGCTTTAATTTCGATAAATCTCTCGCCCGGACCCCCCATTCACGCGTTCGAAGGATATACCGCGCTTTGGCAAGCGCGACGTAGAGCAAAATAACTTCCCCCGCCCAATGGTACACAAAGCCCACTATCTCCACCGTAGGCTGTGGATGTTAATGAGTGCCATGGTTTTAGATTGTTTCACTTTTCAGGAAAAATGCTCTTCTGCTCGTTTTATGCCCAAGGTAGCCGGAAAAAATCTCTCCAGACGGTTGTTTTAGAGCCAGAAATTACAGTTTCAGTCCCAACATTGCAGAGTCACTGACAGCGTCTAATGTTTCTCACTCGAGCACAAATAGCCTATATTTATTTTTTGTAAGTTTAGAGCACAGAAATTACAAAACTATTTACGACAAACACTTTTGAATTAACCTACATAACTCCCTAAGAATCATGTACCAAATCAAAACAAAAATCCTATTTATATGTTGATAAATGCAGAAGGAATAATCAGATCGGGGAACAAGTGATCAGAAACTAAACCAAGGTGAACATTTGAATAATATAGGCTCCACTATAAATTTAGAGCGTATTCTCATGGAAAAGTTGATTTATTGATTTACGTACTTGTACAAATGCTTAAAATTCTTCAAAATAATCTCCCCCTGCATGGATATTACACTGGCGGAAAGGGGGGGGGGGGCGTTTCTGCCATTTTTTGTTTCCCCGACTTAAGAGAGCGCTGAAACGAAGGCATTGGGAGACCCTGCAAGACATCCAAAAGCATGTCACCCAACGTCCCTGAGAGATATTTCCGTCGAGGAATGCCTTCTTAGGCGTGGCAGACACGTCTCCGCAAGTGTATTATTGATGCAGGGGGAGAGAGTATTTTGAAGAATGTTAAGAATTTTTACTATCAAGTAAATCAATAAATCTATCTTTCCCAGAGGATGTGTATTGCTTTTATAGTGGACCCTGCATAATTAAATAAATTTCTTAAGAGTGACATATGGTGAAATTCCTTGCAAGACTACAGAATACGCTCGCAATTAAAATAGGGAAACCTATAGTTACATACTCAATTGGCTCAACATTTTACGGAACGAATTAATCGATGGAACAAAAAAGAGAAGACCCGCACAAGATTACAAGAAGGCTGTAGTTCACAAAAATCAAGAGACGGAAGATGTCAACCCAAGGAGCATGAAGAATGGCAGAGGTCGGAAATAAGGGGGCAGTCGAGCGGCCAAACACTACCACTCCTTGCTTTGGAAACACGTAGCCGTGACCTTTCGTTGCCACGTCTCCCAGAGGAAACAAATCTCTCACAGTCAATCCATCTCCATCGATGGAGATATGAATGGAGGGAGCGGCAAACGGATTCGATCACCCGTTCCCGACACACTCCGCTCCAACAGCTGTGAACGAAGCAAGCACGAGTTCATTCCGCTAGAAGAATTGAAAACGCCAGTCAAAAAATAAGGAGTAGATGTTCTTGGCATGGTGTGATGGAGGGAGCGGTTCTACCGCACAATTTACGAATCTGCGCCGGGGTCCCAGGCCGTAGGGGACACCAGCAAACTCTCTCCGAGGTCTATTTCCCTCTTTGCCCAGGGGGGGGGTGACTAATCCAGAGAGGGTTGTTTGCCTCTCTGCGGAGATAAGTAGGGTACGCGCCGGCGGTTTCTCCGGAGGATGGACGGAGCAGGGCGGACTGGAAAGAAGAGGAAGTTGGCGAGGATCGGCGGGCGGTATGAGAAGTCGCGGGGCTTACGGAGTAGGGGGCCAAAGGAGAGAAGACGAAGGTGGGGGAGATAGGGCACTCGGGAGAGTGGGTGTAGGGTCCCATTTCCCTTCAACAGGATCAGTATTGGCTTGAAAACGGAGAAAATACGGTGAACGGTTGGCTTTTTTTCTCTATTTGATACACACGCGAGCACACGTTTTTTCGCGTGTTCTCTTGACGTTTAGGATTCGCGCGGAAAAGGCACCCAATAATAACAGCGACTAGTCCTTCCCTTGTGCCCGGGGGGTACAGGGGATTGATGGTCCCGGGGCGTTAGACGACGACTGAGGTACTCCGTCGATTGCAGTACTCCCTCAAAGACTAGCTCCACACAAACGAATTTCCTCCACTCTGAATTGAAGGCGGTACACCTCCAAGTGAGGCGTTTGACACAAAGGGAAATCGAACGAAGTAAAAATAGGGCGTGAATCGCAAACAGACCGCCGCAGACTATATTTTAAGTCTACGTGAGTGATCTCCTTTAAAAAGGACTTAAGAATATATAAAGAACCCGAACATTCTGCAGTAGATGATCTGTTAATTCATTACATTTTTCACACGACGGTTTCCTTTACACAACGCCCAACTGCATTCGTTTTTCACGCCAAGTGAAGAGTTACTACCGGATCAAGGATAACGAATGTATGAAGGGCAGACTCATTTACATCCAAACAATATTCCACAAAGGCATGTGGCAGGGACGTAAGGAGATGAATCGCGCTGGGCAAAGAGTCTTTCACAATGAGGAGGGAGTTGATGACGGGGACGTTGGGTAAGGATGCTAAAAAAAGTTTCGTCAAAACTTTGATATGGAACGTAGCTATGTACGGCGCGAAAACATGCTCACTGAAGCAGGAGGATAGACGTAGATTGGAGGCTTTTGAAATGTGGGTGTGGAGAAGAATGGAGAAGGTGAAATGGACCGAAAGGAAAACAAATGGGGAAGTACTAGAGATGGTGGGTGAGGAGAGGGGTTTCTTGAGAAAAATCCTATGGAGGCAGGAAAAATGGATGAAAGGCGTATTGAGCGGTAATGGAATGTTGAAGAATGTGATAGAGGGGAGAATGTTGGGCAAATGAGGAAAGGGTAGGGGGGCCTTTGTTCCTTTCCCTGTGCCGGTTATGATTTCCCAGGAAGATCTGGTACCCGAAACATCACATAGCTTAGGTGGAGCTGCAGGTGCCCAAAGTGCCTTGCCCGGGAATCTAACCCAGGACCCTTCGGCCAGTAGTTCGACGCTCTACCCACTAGACCACCGCGACCCGCTATATATATATATATATATATATATATATATATATATATATATATATATATATATATATATATATATATATATATAAAATATAATATATGGACTCCCTTCCATGAACTTCAATCATGACGTGGTGGAAGGGCTTGTGCCTTCCGATGACCCGTAGAGCTGTGCTGGCAGGAGTAATAATAATTGCTCCTGGTAGGGTCACCCATGCCAGATAGGTCGAAGGTTAGGAGCCAGACGAAAGGTAGTCCACGCAGCGTCTGTTCCTCAATGAGGCAGCTGCAAAAGCGTCTGACCGCAGTGGGGCGGCCGTTATGTGATGGTGTCACGTAAAAAACATTATTGAGGAAGGCAAGGGGAAAACACCTTAATTATTATTCCCATGGAAAATGATGGAAACAAGAAAAAAATTGAGTCCTGGCAGCTGTGGGACTCAGCACAAGGGGCCGTGTGTCGTGCCCGCAGCGGGGGAGGCAAGGTTTCCGCGGTCGTCATTCTACGAAACCCTTGCAGGGAAGAAATAACAGCAGCATCTGAGAATACGCAGAAGAAGACGAAAGTAGTTAGAATAGAAAAATGGAACGTCAGGACAATGTTGAGGACAGGCAAATTAGAAAATATTAAGCGAGAGATGGAAAGAGGTAATATAGATGTTTTAGGTCTCTGCGAGGTGAGATGGAAGGATAGCGGGGATTACTGGAGTGGCACTTATAGAGTGATACACAGCGGCGGGGACGAGAGCCAGCGAGAGGTTGCCGTAATATTAAATAAACTGGTAGGAAGAAGCGTAGTCAACATAGAGCAAGATTTGAAACTCTGGAATACTGAACTGATATGTTGAAATATTACTCGTAGATATTAAAGCAGAACCGACAAATTTGATCATTGTTCAGGTATACATGTCAACGAGCAACCACAAGGAAGAATAATTCGATAGGATATACAATGAGTCAGGAGATATAATTGCGTGTGTTCCTGATGGGAAACATTTGATAGTAATGGGGGATTGGAATGCGACTGTTGGCGAAGGACGAGATGGTGGTGAGGTGGGGGACTAGGGTTTAGGCACAAGTAATGAACGCGGGGAGATAGCAATTGAATTCTGCAGGAGACAGGGATTATTTATCACCAACATATGGATTAGACACCACAAATGGAATGGGAATACATAAAAAATGCCAGGTTACTCAAAAAAGTTATTAGTTAGATTATATAATGGTTAGGCACAAGTTTAGGAACAGTGTGATAAATTCGCACAGCTTCCCGGGAGCGGATGCGGACACTAACCACAAATTAGTTGTTATGAAATGTAATGCCCATTTCCAAAAGATAAGGAAAAGGCCGCGGGTTAGGAAATGGAATGTAGAAGCAAAATATGCATTAACAAAGACGGAGTATCAGTAGGCTGTAGAGAAAATGATGGATGATGGTAAAGAACTGAGTACTATCGAAGAAAAAACGGAATGTATCAAGAAAGTGATTTCGAAAGTCGCAAAAGACACAATAGGAACCGTTAACAAGAAAAGGATAAGGAAACCATGAGTAACGGATGATATAATTGCAAAGATGGATAAGAGAAGAAGATGGAAGAATGTAAACACAGAGTTAGGCAAAATGAAGTACAAAGAGTTAGACAATAAATTGAGAAGGGCCAGAAATAAAGCAAAAGACGAATGGTGGAAAACGCAATGCGAGGGTATGGAAAGTGTATAGAGGAAGGGTGAAATTGGTGCTCTATACAGCAAGGTTAAGTTATTATGGGGAAGTAATAAGGTAAGATGTGTACTAACAGCTGAATATAAGTCGGGTGAGATAATAGATGAACCAGAAAAAAGCCAGGTGAGATGGAAGGAATATATAGAAAAACTGTCTGGCAGAGAACTTAAACCGACAAGATTAGACATAGAAAAGGAACATGACGTGGAAGAACATAGCTTAGGGCCAGGCATACTCGACGATGAAATAAAAAGGGCAATAAAAGAGATGAAAGCAAATAAGGCCGTGGGGGTGGACAACATTGCTGTGGAACTGTTGAAATGCTTAGTAAAATGTGGGAAGTAGACAGCATGACTCAGTCTAAGTATCACTGAAAAATAAATCTGGCCGGAAGATTTTGTGAGATCAGTGTTAGTTTTTATTCCGAAAAAGGTAAAGGCTATACCATGTATGAATTAAGGATGTGAGGGGGGCAGGAGACGGAGGCAGTGGGAGGATAGACGAAGATTGGAGAGATGAAAGCAAATAAGGCCGTGAGGACAACATCCTTGTGGAATTGTTTAAATGCTTAGGAAAATGTGGGAAGAAGGCCCTATATGGACTGATTCTTAGTAATTATGAGGATGAATCTGGCCGGAAAATTTTGTGAGATCAGTGTTAGTTCCTATTCCAAAAAAGGCAATGGCTACATCATGTGAGGATTACAGAACAAAGTGTTTGGTATCCCACGCAGCTGAGGTTATGCTTAGGATTAACAAAAAAAGGATAGAGAGTAAGGCAAATGATTACTTAGGGGATAATCAGTTTGGGTTTAGGAAAGGAAGAGGTACGCGTGATGCCATTGAAGTAATAAAATCACTAATGAAGAGGAATATAGGATATAATCAGGACGTATATACCTGTTTCGCAGTTTTCGAAAAAGTGTTTGATAGAGTGAATTGGGAAAAACTAATGCGTGAATTGAAGAAATCAGGAATGGATTGGAGGGACAGGAGACTGATCCGCAACCTGTACATGTCTCAGACTGATCAGGTGCGAGTGGGGAACGGAGAGTTAGGATAGGCAGTGTTAAGAAGAGGGGTAAGGTGGAGATGCCCATTGTCACCGGTGCATATATGCAGAGGAAATGATTAAAGAGGCATGGGAAGAGCTGGAGGTAGGAATGAAAGTCGGAGGGGAATCCGTAAAATCGGTTAGGTTTACTGATGACCAAGCATTAGTTGCTCAGTCAGCCAAAGGGGTTGCAAGTATTGCTGAGTGAATTTGAGGTTCAGTACGATAGATATGGGATCAGAATCAATAGTAATTAACAAAGGTTATGCGAATACGGCGCGGAAACATGGTCGCTGAAGCAGGAAGATAGACGTTTCGCGGTTGAGATGCGGGAATGACGGTTTCAGTCTAATTGCATATTATGCTCTGTGGTCGAATTACACATATTAATTCTGAGTGAATAACACTTTCTTAGTGTCATGAATTTGTGGAATTAGAGCCTTTTGTGCAGCGTTCTTTCAGGTATGTGTTACAAGAGCGACTCTTGGATGTAGAGGACTGCAGAAGAATGTTGGAAATGAATGGAATAGATGTAGTAACAAATGAAGAAGTACATCGATGAGTGAGAGGGTTAATAGAGAGGCATGCAAACAGGAGAACAGAAGTAATTTGGCACTTCCTGAAGTAGGAAGACGGGATTATATTGGAGTGACCAGGATATGAGTCAACAAAGTCAAAAATAGAAGTCAAGGATAATTTTCTAGAAGCAAAATATGAGAGTTATAAAGTGAAAGGATCAATGAAGGAATGGACGGGTAGTGAGTAAATTGATATCTACGCGAAATGCCTCATGCCAAAGCACGGATGGATCACTCACGAAGTAGATGATTAAATATCCCAAGTGAATAAAATCCTGAAGAATGTAATGCATCACAATTGCAATTCGTCACATCAGCAATACCTTAATTTTATCCATACTCGCTGAACAAGATATGAGCGTAAATTTTGCGATTGCACTTTTATCTAACGAAACCTTTTATACCAGCGGATTTATGAAAATCGCGATGATAATATTGGACCTCGTGTACATAGACATTTTGAAGTGTGATGACTTTCAAGTAAATTTGATGTATCAAAATTAAATATAAAACGGAGACCCACCAACTGACCTCACCCTGGTTCGATTTGGTATCTCTTCTGCGAAATTTAATGCGGAAACCCCGAGAGCATTTAAGGGTTTTGACGTGGAATTCATGGCGTCGTAAATTTCTTTAAGTTTGCTGGTGCGATGCGCATTTCGATGGCTTTGATTCATCGCCACTGCAGCAGATGGCGTCGCGTCGCGTTAGGGCGTTACTCTCGGCTGATTATTATGCGTAATACAGGATGAATGAATCACGATGCTTTAGGGGCCATCGTCATGACGACCATCTGATCCGAGCGGCGTTCCATCGCACCCCCGTCTAAAGGCCACGTGAACGATAGCTCCTCCTCTTATAGTCATCAGTGTTGTGCATCAACCCTCCTTACACCTCTCTTTCTATCATTGGTGAGTAATCCCAACCGATTTCTAAGATGATAAATCTCTCTGTTCAAATGGAAAATCTGAATAGTTCTAGCCGTGAGGAATTTTCAGCGGATTTTTTTTCCTTGATGATTAAATAAATGCCCATCCTTAGATACTCCGCCAACCTGTAGATGTGTCAGAACGCTCAGGTGTGAGTGGGGAGCGGAGAGTCCGGATGGGTAGTGTAAGGAAGAGGTGTAAGGCAGGATTGCCTATTACCACCGGTGCTGTTCAACGTAATGTGGAGGAAACCATTGAATAGGCACGGGAAGAACTGGAGGTAGGAATGAAGATCGGAGGGGAATTCCTAAAATCAGTTAGGTTTGCTTATGACCAAGCTCTATATATCTAGGAAGTGTTTGGGAACCAACATGGTCAAAGTGAAGGTACGTAAGAAGAAGGAAAACACCAGGTAATGAGGCTTTCACAAAGAGGAGTGAGTTGATGACGGGGACGTTGAACAAGGATGTTAAGGAAACACTCGTAAGAACATTTATATGGAGCGAAGCTCTGTACGGAAACGTGGTTACTGGACTAGGAAGATAGACGTAGATTGACGGCTTTTGAAATGTGGGAGTGCAGAAGAATGGAGAAGGTGAAATGGACCGAAAGGAAAACAAATGAGCAAGAACTGGAGATGGTGGGTGAGGAGAGGGGTTTGTTGAGAGAAATCGTATGGAGGCAGGAAAAATGGATGAAAGGCGTATTGAGAGGTAGTGGAATGTTGAAGAAGGTAATAGAGGGGAGAATGTTAGGCAAACGAGGTATGGGCAGGAACAGGATAGGGATGTTGGACGGGATGAAGGGAGGATAGAAGTACACAGAGATGAAGAAGGACTTGTTGCAGAGTAGGATGTGGGGTTGTCTTTCGTTAGGAGATATCCATTTGGTTGGTGTGTCCATCCATACCGGTACATTACCTATGATAATAGGTAATGTACTCACTTCCTTGACAGCAGAAATATATAAAGGGTTATCAAATACGGATTAAATTGGCACCAACTCATTATGTCCTCCACTTCAGAAAAGCAATATAGGTAAATAAACACTGGAAAATCAGGTTGCACATAAGTTTAACAATCCGGTAGCTTTACAAACGAACGTGCTCCAATGGCCTTTCATATTTGAACGATATAGACGAAAATGTTTGTGACAAAATAATTTCTTTGATGGTATCCACGGCGTTGTTACCTGACACTGAAAAAAAATGGTGTGAGGACTTGGAACCATTACTTAGATGCTTCACTCTACCGGGTTCATTAAAGCCACGGGATACACCGACGGCACGTCCGTTTGAGGAGAAGAGAAGGGAGATTTGGTCGAGACACGCGAACTCCGAAATGGCAGACCGCAGTTGAATGAATGGATCAGAAAAACATAACCAGAATATAATTTCGGTGGCGAAGGCCAATGAATACTCGAGTTCTCAGGGATCTTGATCACTGCCAGCTGCACTGTACCTGATAAAGTCACACATGGCTCCCGTCCAAAAGTTCACTTTATTAACGCATGCATTAGTATTTCTGTTTTACGTCCAACTACACCTTCCTGTCCACATTTCCTCACAGTGAACGCCCGGAGGTGGAGCACAACTTTAAATTTACCGCTAAAACGGCAATGGAGAATATGCAAAATAGTTGCTTTAATCTCCACCCATGGATCGCGGTAGTCCAGGGGGTAGAGCGTTGGAATACTAACCGGAGAATCCGGGTTCAAATCCCGGGTAAGCCTCTCTGGATACCTAAAGCTCCACCCAAGCTATGTGATTATTCGGGTACCAAATCTTCCTGAAAAATCATAACCAGCACAGGAAAGGAACTGGCCCCCCTACCCTGAATGGTGAAAATTCACACGCCGTCGGACTTGGTACATGGGTGAACTCTGCCATCGCCTACCAAACTGACTTTCGGGTTGATTACTGTGTTTATTAATTTTTTTAATCTGCACACGTTTATATTTATGTTTTCCTAGGTAGTAAAAATTACACCAAGATTGGTGTTGCCAGTAGCAACCAAATGAGTCTACAGTATTTCTTGTGTGAGTAAAATGGGGCGAGGATAGCATAGGCTGATCACTGATCCCTCTTCCGGTTACAACACTAAGAGGAAATTAATAAATAAAAACAATGACAAATTGCGAATGGGTGTTCCATTGGAGTGCAAGGTGGCCTCACCTTGGCGGAAGATAGAGGGAGAACCTCTCCGCATTTATCTTTTGCCAATTGCGCTCCAATGCCATGGCGATGAACAAGCATGGCATCGATCCACATTTCAAAACAACAACCAATCCCTCTTCCCCACGGGTCCATTGGAGGCCGGGTCGTGAGGGCGGTGGGTGGAGGGGCAACGGGGGGCGGGGGGTAAATCTCCGGTGTCCCCCACCGTAGCCCCCCGGGGGACGGTCGAGAGCACGTCACGGACGTTGATTACGAGGGGACTGGCGCCGATGGAATTCACTCCCTCGGCGAATACAAAAGACGCGTCGAACGCGCGAAATCGTTCGCCCGGACGCTTGTGTTCTGCGGTGTTCCGCGTCCCAGTCAACTCCCTCCCTCCGCCCCCTCCGAGCCCCCGCTACACCCCCGGTGACACAATTTTGTTCCGCTTTGGCCCTGCTGTAGGCGACGCACCGTCGCCTTGACGACCGCCTATTTTCTCGTGGAATTAGAAACACGTGGTCAGCGGAGGCCGGGCGAGGGGGGTAGTTTCAATTTTTCCAAAAAACCGATAAACAAACCCGTGTTGCTCGGGTAGGATGATGTTTGCGATAGGTTCGACAACGATGCCACGTCATTCCAGTCCGGCGAGTGCGGAGGGGAAAAATCGCTTCCGATGCCCAGCCCCCCCCACCCCCCCATTTCAGTTCCCTGGCTGAATAGGTGCGAAGCCAATGTAGGTAGAACACACCGCTCCGACTTGTCACGTGTTATTTCAGCAGGCCAATTTAAATGAGTCTCAAAATAAATCAGCGTTTGTGGTACCGCACCCACTTTGCGTGTTTAAATGATTAACACTTACTTATTCAATCTTAATATTAAAAGATTTAAAAAACCAATGGAAGAGTATGAAGCTTGGGTATGGAACGTAATATAGAAAATAATGAATACAATTATAAATTCACTTGTAAATATCGCTTCAGGGAAAGTTTATAGTTATTGAGGCGGTAGGAAGTCGGAAAACAAATGAGGGAGCACTATGGATGGTGGGCGAGGAGAGGGGTTAGTTGGGAGAAATCCTATGGAGGCAGGAAAAATGGATGAAGGGCGTATTGATCGGCAATGGAATGTTGAGGACTGTGATAGAGAGATTAATGTTAGGCAAAAGAGGAAAGGGCAGGAACAGGATAGGGATGTTGGACGGGATGAAGGGAGGAAAGAAGTACACAAAGATGAAGAGGGACCACATATAGAGTAGGTGGCTGGATTGGTTTTGTTTGGAGAAAAAAAATGTTTATTTGGTAGTTGCGTCCATACAACACCTATCTTTACCAGCAGATTGCATAAAAAATTGAGGCGGTAGGTAATATAACCAATTAATGCAAAAGATTTTTATCCAAAACGAATGGTATTTTTTGAAAAAAAACGTACCTTAAAGAAGTGAGTCATTCGCATATTAGTCCACTGTTGAAAATATTGAAACGTGGAAATGAATTCTGGCGATCAGAAGAAAGAAATATGAAGATAATAGGTGCTACAGTGAGAGAGGCGATCACTTATAGATAAAAAATAAGGAATTTGTGAAATCACTTCAGTGTTTTTTTTTCAATTGTTTCACATCCAATATCTAAAAACATCCACACAAAATAACTTTAATGGCAGGGTTACGGACAGCGTATGAAAGAATAAAAATTACAAAAAAAGGTAGACAATACAGTGACAAACTGCAAGAAAATCTCTTAAACATGAATTATCTGTAAAGAGAGGTGGAACTGAGCAACACTACTAGAAGTAATAGTCGAAGACCTACATTGAAAACGTAAAGGTCGGAGGCTTTCAATCCGAAGACTAAATATGCATATTTAAAATTTAAAGCGCACCCTGCCAATTCCCATTCTTGAATGAAAAATATTGAATTATAGGCGAAATTGGAGAGTAAGACTGGAAGGAAGAATGAGTGGAATCACTTGGAACGGAGACAAGTCATCGCAAACATACAAAACAGCTATCCAGCAGATAATGAACTTTTAGAAATGGGTGTAATGATGGATATATGTACTTATTATATACATATACATACATACCTGTATATACTACAGATTTATATGTATATACACACACATATATACCATAGATTTATATATATATATATATATATATATATATATATATATATATATATATATATATATATATATCTGACTGCCTGTCAGACTGACCTGAAGAAGGCCTCGGAGTAGGCCGAAAGCTCAAATCATCTACAGTGTGAGTGTCCTTTTACGTGTTATCTGTTTTATTCTGTGTTCTATTGTGCCGTCCAAAAGTTATATTGCTCTCGTGAGTACTTCCGCATCATCTATATATATACATACACACACTAATTACTACTTATTATTACTATTACTAATTAATATTACTATTACTAATTACTACTTATACACACACTAAATCATTTAAAAGTAGTTAATCGAGGACAGAAATGATATAGAATCCGGTATTGTTCCCAAGAAGATAAAAGTATAAACTATAAATAACCTGCTCACAAAGGCCACACTTGGTTCATACCTGCCCTTCCAGATAAAGATCTTGATTAGGTAGGGAAAGCAAAGCATTGTCCACTCGCAAATGCCTGAGGAAACAACGGCGAAAAGTTTGATTCCCACGTAGTGACATCGGAATAATGTTAACAAAGGCTGCTGAAATGGTATGATTTATTAAAAATTCCTTTCTTTACTTGATTTTCACGATAAAAACTTCAAAATGCAACATTTTTCAAAGGAAACAAATGGAACTTGCCTTTCAGTTTTTTTGCAAAAGATCCATGAAGGCGGTGGCTTTGTTGTCAGACTAACTAGGTCAACCTATATATGAATATTGCAATGAATCATCCAAGTAAAAAAGTGAATAAAGACTCAAACTTAATTACATTTCTGAATAGTCCGTTAATATAGGTCGTTTATGGAAGCACATCGCTTGGTAGACGACCACTACCGGAGTACCACCCGTCAATCGAGTTGGAGAGATAAAGGGGGTCCATTTGAAATGGACATAACTGCAACAAAATTAATGGAACTATTAATCTTATGCATTTTAATTTCAATGAAAAAGTAGAAATATGCGGGAAATTCTCACAACCATTTAGCCAACATATATTCGAAAAACATATATAATTGTCCATTACAGCGTTATACGAGTATGAAAGCATTTATTTATCTTGAAAGATTTATATCGTCGTATCAATTCTAAATCGCAGTTTTCCAAGAATAAATTCATCAAAAACGAGAGGGATAAAAATGCGCATTGAAGTCGAAAGATCTGCTGTGCCAGTAAAAGGTTATAGCATCCACAGATATACTTTGCGTACGAAATTAAATTGTAGCAATGTTCGTTTTTTCCGTCGATCATCTTGAACTGAAAAACGAATTACGCCAATTAACTTTCGACAGATTCAGAAAAGAACTTTTCCGACAACGGGAAAAAATAAGTAATATTTATTTTTAATTTTGCCGTTTTTTATTTATTTATCAAGGGAGTCGATGCAAATGCACTCCCATACATGAAATCCAACTAAATGTGTCCAATTTTGGATGAATATATTCGCGAGGGAACTCCATACCTTCACATCGATATTTGCATTTCACCAAGTAGACAAAATGGCACAGTTGAAATGATTAGCGGACAAATAAGGTTCACCATTACACAGTTCTGCTAAGGAAAATACATGGCTTGTACTCAACCTGGATGACACCTGGTGAACCTTATGTCTTCCTAAGCACATTGGCAACTTCCCGCAAATATCCCGACCGCCTTACCTTATCGCTGACATCCAAACAAACTCCTACCTCTGAGCAAAATGCAGATTTGTCTTTTGCTCCATGTTTACTACGTCGACCGTGGATGGAGATGGGAGATGCGACCCTTTGAATCCACGTCGCCGGATTCGGTTTATGCAGGGCCTATCTTTTCCTTGTCAACACCGGCTCTCTCGCCACGGACAAGGCGATTAATTACGCTATAGTGTCGATAAACGGCGCCATAAATAACAGTGCAACAATCCACTCAGGGCTTGGGCTCGACAACAAAAGTGGGACGAGAGACAGCAGGTGACCACGTGACTGAGCAAATGTCCAAACGTAATCTCGATCCACGAATATATGAAAGTCTCCGCGAGTTCGCCCGTGAAAATCACCGGCGGCGCTGATGTCGGTTAATGTATTCAAAGGTTGAATTGAACAGCATTACAGGTACAATTTTTAAAAAAATTCTTAAATATCACGAATAAAAACATCATTTCATTAAAAAACACAGCATTATTCTGCAATTAAACACGCAGATCTAATTCCCTAAGATTAAATTTATCGGCACGAGGAAAAACAAACGGTGAGTGACCTAAACGCGGGCTATGATTGGCGGTATGGGGTTTGGCGGAACAGTGATTTCGGGCTTTAATGGAAATCTCTCCGTGTCGTGCCAACAAATATGAACTTGCAACAATGTTTACGTGGAACTGAGAAGGTCATGCAGAAGAAATCTACCTGTAGGGGTCGGCATTAAATGAATATTGTTCATATTGATAAATACTAACATATGAGAAGAAATCACCGATTCTTTTCAATGCATATACAGAGGAAATGATTAAAGGGGCATGGGAAGAACTGGAGGTTGAAATGCAAGTCGGTGGGGAATTTATCAAATCATTTAGGTTGGATGATTACCAAGCTAAAGTTTGTCAGTCAGCCTGGAATTTGCAAGCATTTCTGATTGCATTGGAATTTCAGCATGATAAATATCGGATGAGAATCAATATTAATAAAACAAAGGTTATGCGATTATCCAGAAAGAAAAAGGCTAAGCTAAACATTAACATAGGAGGGGAAAAATAGAGCAGGTAGAACAGTTTACGTATCTCGGAAGTGTTTTGGACCACCACGGTCAAAGTAGTAGAGACGTAAGGAGATGAATTGCGCTAGGCAAGGAGGCTTTAACAAGGAGGAGGGACTTGATGACAGGGACGTTGAGTAAGGGTGTTGAGAAAAGACAAGTAATGATTATGATATGGACCGTAGTTATATACGGCGTGGAAATGTGGTCACTGAAGCAGGATGATAGGAATAGATTGAAAGCTTTTGAAATGAGGGTGTGGAAAAGGTTTAAAACTGAAGTGGACCGAAAGGAATACAACGAGGAAGTTCTAGGCATAATGGGCAAGGAGAGGGGATTGATAGGAGAAATCATAAGGAGACAGGAAAAATGGATGAAGGGCATATTGTTTGGTAGTGGCATGTTGAAGACTGTAATAGAGGGTACAATATTAGGCAAACAAGGATAGGGTAGGAATAGGATAGGAATGTTGGACGGGATGTAGGGAGGAAGGAAGGGAACAAAGATGAAGAGGAACCTGATGTAAAGGTTGCTGTATCGTGTTCTATTAGGAGAAAATTATTCCGTCGTCGGGTCCATCCAAAACATACCTATACTGGTAACCTTACCCTACCTTAATATACTGGTAACCATACCTTAATAAAATTAAGGAGAAATACTGAGTTCCTAATCGTACCGACATGTCCCCTCCTAATCGTACCGACATGTCCTCCCTGCCACACGCCCTTGCGGAGGCTTGAGGAGTACTATGTAGATGTCCGCAAAATATGTTTTTGTTTTCCTCAAAGAAGGCGACAAACCAACAGGCTACCAAAGAGTTCATCACACTCAATATTTCCACATCATAAATTGCTTAATAAAATGCAGAATTTTGTTTCAATATCTTGGCGAGAGTTTTGAACTTACGAGAATAGATTCAATCATTGCTCCAGTGACAAAACTGTTACGGCAAAAAATTGATATTCGTTCAAGAGAGGTGAGAATTAGCGTACCTAAAGTAAGGTAAGCAAGGAAGTTTCTAGGGAAGCAGGGGAATTAATAATGTTACCAGAAGAAATACGAAGAAGTCGAGAAATATTGGTGCAGGAATGATTGAGACACAATTTGATGTCGAAGGCAACATGGAGATTTTGGGGTGCGCGTGGACGAGAAAGGAAAAAAACGTTTTTGATGGCATGAAGATAGTTTTGAATTATTCTTGGAAAGAATAAACGCTCCTACGTATCTTTTAGACTCATTTGTCAAGGGTATATTGTAGCGAAAATTTGTTTTACGCTAAATAAAAAAGCTTGCCATGTTTTTCAAAGGAGACCAACAAAAATGTTATCAATCTCGATTCGGTTTGAGGAAAAATTTTGTGCTAGAGACGATTACCAATGGACAACCAACTTTCATTCAACAGCCTAACACCGTCATTTTAAATTACAACTTTAAATAGTTTAGCAGATTTGAAGCAGTGTATGTTAACAAAGTATTAGCTCTAATGCCGCAGCGGAGGATGCTAACGTGGAGAGGTAATTGATGCTTCCGAGAATGGGGTAGGTTGAGGATATCCACGCTAGGGGGAACATCGGGCGTGGAGGGGGGTTTTTCGCAGGGGATGGTGTTTAAGATGGTCCCTCCACCTTTTCCTTCCTTCTCGGGAGGTTAGAAGAGAAGAAGTCGCCCCCGGAATCGATAAGCAGCTACGACTGGGATTCCGGAGAGGAAGGAAAAGGATGCTCCCCCTCAATTCCTCCCTCCCCACCACTCCAACTCACACACACCCTCGAGTCACCAAAGGGGACATATCACCCCCCACCATTTCGCACCCAAAAAAGAAATCAAATGAGAGGAGAGAGAGAGCGGGTGAATTTTTTTTATTCATCTGGATTGCCGGCGATATTTCAATTCCTCCCCCACCCCCCCTCGCCCCCGCGGCGTCGCCCTCGGCGCGCTTTGCCCTCCAATTTTCCCAGCGCCCATTCTTGCCTTCCTACCTTTCATTCCCCCCAAATACCGAAGCTTCTGCCTCCCCTCGTTCCCTTCGTCAAGGATCCTCCTTCCCCCTAACCCAAGCCCTCCCGCCTCCCTCTCCAAAAATCCTCCCCGCCCTCCACCCGCGCCCGGCATCCCCAGGAGTAGAGGACTCGCTTATATTCCCGAAAGGTAGGGACGTCAATCCCGCGGGAATAAATATGGGGAACGGATCCTTCTAGTTGGAAAAGGGGCCGCGGGTTGGGGGTGATTGGGTTGGCATTGGGGTGGATGAGGGCTCCGCCCACTCCATACGCGCTTCTTTGGCGTCTCAGCGACCCATGGACCACCGCCGACGAGGACGACCGAGCGGAAAGGAAGGTGACGAAACGATTAGCGCCGAACTTCGAACGCGCGAAAAAAATAGCAAAACCGAGAAAGGCCCCTGAAGGCATTTGCGGCAAGTGAAATGGTTTATTAAACAGGGAAAGTGAAATGGTTTATTAAACAGGGAGCTCGCTAATGATATCATTTTCAATATGCAAATAGTTATTCTCGTAAAGGAACGGTCTCCCAGTTCATAATGATCGAGCCAAAGCTAATGATTATAGTTATTAATGATAATTCTTCCCGCAAGGTTTAGTTCTTCATGGACCTAATAGGTTGGAGCACTTTTGTGCCCCAGATTTCCGCTTAACAGGGAAAAAGAATCACTCGAACATCCTGAAACCGAAATTCATTCCTCAAAGTCATACAATCCACAACTCCTATTACTGCTCATATAATGAGTGTGTGTTATTTTGGGCGCAGTAACCGGCAAACATACGGCAAAAGGTGAACTAAACCAAGCGTAATCCTTAGAGGAGAACGTTGTGATAGGACATCTCTTACATTCAAAACGTGAGTGGCGTAATAGTAAATTACCACATGTTATATGGCCGAAGAGGGGATATCTTTTCCGGATGGTATCTTGCCCATAAGTTGGTGAGGTTTGCAACAAATATCATTTTAGTAATTTTTCAAAATGTAATTACAACATTGTCTTTTTCTATTTATTCTATTCAACCCTTGCACCAATTAATGAAGAGAAAACATTTGCTCAGATTTTTAACCTAAGGGTATAGTATAGAAATTGTGCCAGTAAAGCAAGAGCTTGCAAGCATTGCTAAATGAATTTCAAATTCCCAACCATAGATACGAGATGAGATTCAATATAAATAAAAGAAAGATTATGCGAATTTCTAGTTGGACAAAAGCTAAGCTTAACATTAAAATAAGAAGGCAAACAATGGAGCTCGAGGAACAGGTAAAGTGCCTCGGAAGTATTTTCGTCGAAAATGGTCAAAGTATTCGGAAGAAAAATTGCACTATGGAAAGAGGCTTTCACAAGGAGTGAGTTGATGACAGGGACGTTGAGTAAGGATGTTAAGAAAATAAACGTAAAACTTTGATATGGAGCGTAGTAAGAGGAGGCGTTGAGAGAAATCATAAGGGGGTAGGATATAAGGATAAAGGGAGCATTGATTGGCAATGGGATGTTGAAGACTGTAATAGAGGAAATAATGTTAGGCTGACGAGGAAAGGTAAGGTATATGGGATGGAGACATTGGACGGGATGATGGGAGGAAAAAAGTGTAGAGGGATGATGAAGGAGAGTTGTAGAGTAGAATGTTGGGCTGCGTTTAATTGGGAGAAACAAAATATTTATTAGCAGTTGTCCCCAGCCAAATCTACCTTAAAAGGTAGATTTATTTATTAGATTACCTTAATATATATTACAAAAATTCCAACTCTCTAATCCTTAATTTTATCCTTTGGAAAGGGCAAAGCTGTCCTTTACGTCAATATTATCGTGATTAAAGATCGCACTAAAGTTGTGCGTGTGTGTGTGTGTGTGGGCCACAGCGGGTTGATTACTGTGTATATGGCTATGATTATATTTTTATATACATATATAACCATGTATATCTGGACGCTTTCGGAGAAATAAGTCAAGCTTAAGGTCTATCCCGCATTCATCTAGGTTTTTTGTACAATTGGTTTTCTCTCCGCTAACTTAACATTGCAAAGTGGTATCACTTGTCAAAATACTCAATACTATGGTGACTTACTCATTGCACCAATTCAATTTCCGGTTGAATAAAAAAAATTATTCAAGCACATTTCTCTTCCCAAATTCCATATTCGCAAGCACAAAAAATTTCGTGAACACGTTTTTGGCAAAAAGCATTACGTGGGACAATCACACTAACAAAAGAGACAGATTTATGCAGCAGATAACATAATGATAATATAAAGGGAGGTATTATTAATAAAATGAATAACTTTTACTTCGGATTATAGCGTCATGGAATTAAACGATGCAATGCATTATTACTTATTCCTCTTACTTAACATTGACCACTCGTAGTCTTGTCAATTGCCCAATTTTTCCTGCGATGGCGATCACACAGCCTTACATGTAATATTGGCCAAGGTTAATAAACATTTTCAAATTATATTATATATTATTAATATGATGAATTGTTCCTACTCAACGTACCGACTGCAGATAAACTATAGTCAGCCTATAAAATATGTGAATGAATGTTTCTCCACAAGTTTAGGGTACTCCACGAGTGTGCTTGGGATGAAGATGGTGCGGTGGCTACCGTACTGGCTTCCAATCCTGAGCGCCCGGGTTCGAATCCTAGCGGAGGCAGATATTTTTCAGCGGTGTCACTATCATTAATTGAGGTGCTTTCTGGAAGGCACTTTGAGTGAGGACGCCGTCGTCGGGTGGAACGTTAAACTTTTTCACCCCTTGGCGCCTTTACATATTAAGAGTAGACTAATACCGACGCCGGATTTCTCTTCGTCCTTTCTTATCCATCCCCTACGGCGAACATGACGTCAACTTTCGGTCGCCTCACATAACTACTATTACGAGTGTGCTTCGAAAATAACTAAAATGTTATGGAAAATATGAGTAAGCCTCAATGGGAATATTGAATCATTTCGAATGAATCTAACCATACATATTTTTAAAATTAGTATTTTTTTCCCGTGACAGTTGGAGACGGCAAAATGATTTACAGCGACTTTCCAATGTTTTTGTCAACAACATCACATGATCCGATGAGTCATACAATTGGTGCCTATCTCCCTTTAAACACATCGTTGGTTGGGCAGGGAGCCAGAAAGGTTCGGACAGTGGGGGAGAGTTCATCTCAATGACGTGGTGAGGGAAGAGGGCGCAACCGATTCCTTCCATCCCACCTTCACTACTTGCGGGAGCTACGCCTGCAAATCGATAAATACCTCAGCAATGGTGGTACACAACATTTTAAAGATCGAGCCTTATTTTTCTAAAGAATTCTGCCCGTCTGCATATTCAGGGCTACTATATAAGTAATGCGCATTCTCTGGGAAAATTTGATATACTGACTTGTGCGAATGCATAAAATTCTACAAAACACTCCCCCCCTGCATCGACACACTTGCGGAGACGTTTACCACGCCTGGAAGGCACCCTGAAACTCCTCGATGGGAAATTCTTTAAGGAACTTTGAGTAACATGCTTTTGGATGTTTTCCACGGTCTCCCAATTTCTTTTATCTCTCTCATCAGTCGAGGAAACAAAAAAAATCGCATAGAGCTAAGTCGGGATTTAAAGAGGGCTAGGAGAATAACGGACCAGGAAGTTAGTGATCATGAAGGGCGTGTGACTGGGGGCACATTCAGGGTGAAACATGATGCTCCATTGAGCCATGATAAAAACTCGAAAAACACACTTAACCCGGAGGCACGTCTTTCCGCTCAGACTACTCGGAGCTAACTACAGACTGGCTGCGTTTGAAGAGCAGACCCACATCACTTTTTTCAACCGGTTTATAGACCATGTACGTACATACTTGAGAATATGACTCGTGCTATCTTTGGCCTCAAAGTTACTCGAAGACCCCATGTATCTCGCGAAGGATTGGGCTGCGTTATCCCCGAAATCAGTGCATCCATGGAGAGCATCACCCTTCCACCGCCTCCCCCTTCCACCGCCTCCCCCTTCCATCCCTCAATCCTCAGACTGCATCTGTGCACAATGCTGCATCCCTCCCGGCACGTGTCAGAGAACAAAGAGCCCGATCGCGGGTGTTTTCTTATTTCGCGCTTCCGCAATCGAAACCCACGACGAGATCTCTCTCCGTAGAACAGTGTGCGACAGCGGGGTCCTATGACCCGGGCCCAATTTGATACGCCTAAGAGAATTTATAATCCGACCCAGAAGGAATTACCCTCCTTATAAAACAGGTCGAAACTAAAATTTGCAGGTTTTGAGAAGAATGAACACGAAAGAGCCGGAAAATTTGCATACTAGTTAAATATGTCTTGGTTTTGAAAATATCGGAAACCAAACAAAAAGTTCACGTTACGTACGGTCGCTCACTCCAAAGTAATGAGGAGAGTCACTTCGTCGGCCATAATCATTAGAATCATGATGATGACGGCCGTGGCGTGAAACGTCAAAATTACATGTGTACGAAACTAAATGTGTACATGAGTCGTATGTGACTTTGACACCAACCCTTTGACACCCCGCCCTGACATATTTCCACATATTTCCCCTACCTGCAATCGCCCCCGATGTAAAACATGTCTCCTAATCAGATCTGCTCCCCTCTCCCCACATCCCCTCATTGTCCCTTCACCCCGTTCCCACGCTAATTGCCTCTCAAAAATATTATCTATCTCTTGTCGTGCAAACAATGCACCTCATTCTACATAGGCGAATGCATTACCCGATTATCCATCCGAATGAACAATCACCGTTACTCATGTAATTCTACTTCACTCTCATCTCTTCCTATCCCTTTACACGCAAGTTCACACAACCTATCATTTTACGAATGCTTTTCCTTAACAGTTCTAGAATCCCTACCCGATTCAGCCACCAACATAGACGTGAGAACTCGCGAATCCGCATACATCCTATATTTCCGATCCTTTAAAATTCCCACCCTTAACCGCCATCTTTAATTTCTTTCCAAACAGTCCCTAAACCTTCCGCCCCCCCCTCCCCACCTAGGCTCTCTTCCCTCAAAACCTCTCAGTCTGACCTGAAGAAGGCCTCGGAGTAGGCCGAAAGCTTAAATCATCTACAGTGTGAGTGTCCTTTTACGTGTTATCTGTTTTATTCTGTGTTCTATTGTGCCGTCCAAAAGTTATATATATATATATATCTTGCCGGAAGATTTTGTGAGATCGGTGTTAGTTCCTATTCCAAAAAAGACAAAGGCTATATCATGTGAGGATTACAGAACAATAAGTTTGATATCCCACGCAGCTAAAGTTATTCTCAGGATCATCAACAAAACGATAGAGAGTAAGGCAAATGATTACTTATGGGATGATCAGTTTGGGTTTAGGAAGGGAAGAGGTACGCGTGATGCCATTGCAGTAATGATATCACTAATTTAGAGGAATATAGAATACAACCAGGACGTTTTTGCCTGTTTTGTAGATTTTGAAAAAGCGTTTGATAGAGTGAATTGGGAAAAATTAATGCGTGTATATCAGAAAATAGGAATGGATTGGAGGGACAGGAGACTGATCCGCACCCTGTACATGTCTCAGACTGCTCAGGTGCGAGTGAGGAACGGAAAGTCCGGATGGGCAGTGTTAGGAAGAGGGGTAAGGCAGGGTTGCCCATTGACACCGGTGTTGTTCAACGTATATGTGGAGAAAATGATTAAAGAGGCAAGGGAAGAACTGGAGGAAGGAATGAAAGTCGGAGGGGAATACGTAAAATCGGTTAGGTTTGCTGATTACCAAGCATTAGTGGCTCAGTCGGCGAAGGGGTTGCAAGCATTGCTGAGTGAATTGGAGGTTCAGTGCGATAAATATGGGATGAGAATCAACATTAATAAAACAAATGTTATGCGATTTTCCAGAAAGAAAAAGGCTAAGTTAAATATTAAAACAGGAGGGGAAAAAATATAGCAGGTAGAGCAATTTACATATCTCGGAAGTATTTTGCACCAATACGGTCAAAGTGGTAGGGTCGTACGGAGAAGAATTGCGCTAGTCAAGGAGGCTTTCTCAAGGAGGAGGGAGTTGATGACGGGGACGTTGAGTAGGGATGTTAAGACAAGACTCGTAAAAACTCTGATATGGAGCGTAGCTATGTACGGCGCGAAAACGTGGTCACTGAAGCAGGAGGATAGACGTAGATTGGAGGCTTTTGAAATGTGGGTGTGGAGAAGAATGAAGAAGGTGAAATGGACCGAAAGGAAAACAAATAAGGAAGTACTAGAAATGGTGGGGGAGGAGAGGGGTTTGTTGAGAGAAATCCTATGGAGGCAGGAAAAATGGATGAAAGGCGTATTGAGCGGTAGTGGAATGTTGAAGAAGGCAATAGAGGGGAGAATGTTGGGCAAGCGAGGAAAGGGTAGGAACAGGATAGGGATGTTGGATGGGATGAAGGGCGGAAAGAAGTACACAGAGATGAAGAGTGACCTGATGTAGTTTAGGTTGTTGGATTGGGTTTTGTTTGGAGTTACAAAATATTTATTTGATAGTTGTGTCCATCCAAAAACCTACCTTAACCGGTAGATTACCTAATAATAATAATATATATATATATATATTATATATATGATTTCTTCGAAGTAACACGGAAGTGTTGAATAAAAAACTTAAGACAGTAACACACAGCACGAGAACACATAAAAAGAACACTCACAATAATATCTTGATAATTTCGACGGACTCGAACTCCGTCTTCTTCGGAAGATAAGATATGACTCATATCTTATTCTATTCCTTGTCTCTTTTACCTAACGTTCTCCCCACTATTACCTTCTTCAACATTCCACTACCGCTCAATACGCCTTTCATCCATTTTTCCTGCCTCCACAGGATTTCTCTCAACAAACCCCTCTCCTCACCCACCATCTCCAGTACTTCCTCATTTGTTTTCCTTTCGGTCCATTTCACCTTCTCCATACTTTTCCACACCCACATTTCAAAAGCCTCCAATCTACGTCCAAATAGCTACGCTCCAAATTAGAGTTGTCTGGACACAGAAGAAGGGGAAAGAATAATGTCGTCTATTTCTCCTTTGTTGGGTGAAACAACTCCCTAACGCCATCTCTTGGCCAAAAATTATCGGAGCATTTGGGCGCTTTATAAGATCGCAGATCTGTGTAAATTTGGTTTCCTTATTAGTTTAACTGGTGGAACATCCGCCCGACAAGTGGAAGGGCCGTTGTTCAAATCCCGGTTTGGAAGAATTTTTACATTTGTATATATATATATATATATGTAACTTTTGGACGGCACAATAGAACACAGAATAAAACAGACAACACGTAAAAGGACACTCACACTGTAGATGATTTAAGCTTTCGGCCTACTCCGAGGCCTTCTTCAGGTCAGACAGTCTGTTGTCTGGTGAGTCTGACCTGAAGAAGGCCTCGGAGTAGGCCAAAAGCTTAAATCATCTACAGTGTGAGTGTCCAGTGTCCTTTTACCCAACATCTCATCATCACAGATCACTTTCCTCGATGTAAATATTTCTCTAACTAACAACAAATTTCTAACCTCCGTACATACTAAACCTACTAACAAACAACAATACCTTTATTTTAACAGCTGCTACCCCTACCACACCAAACGCTCCCTCCCTTACTCCTCTATCCGCGGGCACCGCATTTGCAACCATCCCGAATCCCTCAACAAATACCTCAACAACCTTCACCATTCCCTCCTCCAACGGGGATACCCATATTCTCTCCTTCACAAAAAAATCCTAAAACAATCCTACACCCCCAATCCTCCCTCAACCACAGACTCCCACCCTCTCTCAATATGCACCACCTACTTCCCTGGCATCCAGTCCCTTAAATTCATCCTCAAAGACCTGTACCCCATCCTCAAAAATCACAACGTTTCGTCCAACCTTCTTCCTAAATGCCCTTCTGTTACCTTCAAACGGCCCGCCAACCTATCAGATATCCTCAAATCCACCAAGCCTCTTTCCAAATCCCCTCCCACCCCCAGAATCACACCCACTCCGTGCTTGCGAGCTAGATGCAAAACTTGTCCTATTTTCACCACTCCACCCCTCTCCATCCCACCTTTTAACCCTCTCCCGCCCTTCCCCCACTCCTCATGCACATCTCAGAATATAATCTATTTTCTGACTTGCAAACTCTGCCCGGCATTTTATATAGGCCAGTGCCCTACACCCCTGAACCTCAGGGTGAACAATCACCGCGCCTCATGTAATCACTCCTCCCCGTCCGCGGGTCTTCCCATCCCAAAACATGCCTCCCACCACAACACCCCCTTCAACCACTGTTACAATGTTTCCGTGCTAGCATCCCTTCCCCCATCCGATAACCCTATACAATTAAAAACAATGGAATTGGCATTTATATGGCTGTGTAAAGCCTATCAACATCCGGGTCTCAATGTCGTTCACTAAATGGTGGGGTGGGGCTGAGGTGGATGGAGGTGGATTTGTTTCTTGCGAGGTGGTGGGACAATTTATTCATCCGCATACATTTTGTCATCCTTGTCCTGTATTTTGACTTGTCAAACCCTTATGATGTCTTGGTGAGTTGATGCCTTGGTCATGGGTGTTGTGGGATCTGTGGATGAATTGTTAGTTTTCTGTGTCGCTTGTTACTATTTCCGCATCCTCCTTATTCCATCTCCGCTCCCCTCTGGCCACCCTTTCCCCCTCCATAACCTCCTCCTTCACCCCTCTCCCACCACCTGTTCCCCGCTCCGCTTTCTCCCCCTCCATATACCCCTCCTTCACCCCTCCCCCATTTCATTTTTTTTCCCCTCTCCCTCGTCTCATACTCTCTCTGCACCGCGTACCCTTTTCCTCAGTCATATCTTATCTTCCAAAGAAGACGGAGCTCGAGTCCGTCGAAATTATCAAGATATTATTGTGAGTGTTTTTTTTGTGTTCTCGTGCTCTGTGTTACTGTCTAAGTTTTTTATTCAACACTTCCGTGTTACTTCGAAGAAATTATATATATTATATAATGTTTATATATTATATATATATATATATATATATATATATATATATATATATATATATATATATCCGTCTGACCTGAAGAAGGCCTCGGAGTAGGCCGAAAGCTTAAATCATCTACAGTGTGAGTGTCCTTTTACGTGTTATCTGTTTTATTCTGTGTTCTATTGTGCCGTCCAAAAGTTATATTGCTCTCGTGAGTACTTCCGCATCATCGATATTATTATTATTAGGTAATCTACCGGTTAAGGTAGGTTTTTGGATGGACACAACTATCAAATAAACATTTTGTGACTCCCCACCTAGCAAACTAATCTATATCAGGTCCCTCTTCATCTCGGTGTACTTCCTTCCTCCCTTCATCCCGTCCAACATCCCTATCCTGTTCCTGCCCTTACCTCGCTTGCCCAACATTCTCCCCTCTATTACTCTCTTCAACATTCCACTACCGGTCAATACGCCTTTTATCCATTTTTCCTGCCTCCATAGGATTTCTCTCAACAAACCCCTCTCCTCCCCCACCATTTCTAGTACTTCCTCGTTTGTTTTCCTTTCTGTCCATTTCACCTTCTCCATTCTTCTCCACACCCACATTTCAAAAGCCTCCAATCTACGTCTATCCTCCTGCTTCAGCGACCACGTTTCCGCGCCGTATATATATATATATATATATATATATATATATATATATATATATATTAGATGGTGGGTAAGGAGAGGGGTTTATTGAGAGAAATCCTATGGAGGCAGGAGAAATGGATGAAAGACGTATTGAGCGGTAGTGGAATGTTGAAGAAGGTACTAGAGGGGTGAATGTTAGGCAAACGAGGAAAAGACAGGAACAGGATAGAGATATTAGACGGGATGAAGGGAGGAAAGAAGTACAAAGAGATGAAGAGGGACCTGATGTAGAGTAGGTTGCTGGATTGGGTTTTGTTTGGATTTACAGAATGTTTATTTGATAGGTTTTTCCATCCAAAAACCTACCTTAACCGGCAGATGGCTACTTTTATTCCTACTCAACATAAGTCGACTACTATTCAACAGGTTTATTTGCAGGAATGATGTGTACTCCAAGGCAAGTTTAGAGGTCCATGAGAATTTATTCACCGTCTGGGCAATTTCTCCAGGGACGACGGGCGAATTTAAGGAGGCGTGTTACAGACAGGGATTGGGAATGAGGGGAGATTAGGGAAGAAAGGGAATGAGATAAACGCCGATCCGGTCATAATGAAGGTGCGAAGTGGTACCTTAACGGCCTGGGCCAATTTTAATAGTTTTTGCACAGATTAAATTTTGAAGTTTCATAAGGATGTGCATGATTCGCTAATTAGGCAAACATATATGGTTGCAAAAATATCGAATACATACTAATTCGGAAACCCTGGGGAGGTCTCCGCCACAAGCAAGCGGCTGTCTAATCGTAATTATGGCGCATTGCATGTAAATGGCGCACGTTCTATCATAAATCGAGCAGGACGAGGAAAGCTGTAAAATAATTTACCAAAATACCTTGATTCGCTCGAAGACAAGGAGGTCCCACCGTTCCCGGCTCCCTTATCTGCTTCTTTCTTACCCTCTCTCCGTCCACGTAATTACTCCGAGGTGCGCTACTTCACCCCTTCCTCTCCTCTCGTTAATTTATTATCACCCTGGCATCCCCTGTTCCCAACTCAACCAGGCTTGCCAAATATCGAGAATTTGATTCCATTGGATGACCATGCTACGAACGTCTAATCACGGGAGATTAATTAATAAATAAGAGAAAGAAAAACTAAGATATTGGTGAGTCGCTCAACGAAGTTTCACAATTTTAAATAATCTCAGCAAATTTAACCTTTCATCACCACAGGGGAGCGCAATGAAACTTCTTAAAAATGCTCCGCACAAGCTGTCCCTCCTTATGCTTTTACTGACTGCAGCCGTTTGACAAAGTTTTGAGAAAAGTTGAACGAAATGAAAAACGTGTGATTAAACATGTTTTCCTAGAGAATAACTTTACTTCCTGATAATATTTTTTAATAAAATTTTGAAGGAAAAGTAATTCACCAGAAAAAAAGCTTACGCCATGCATGGAAACAGCATTACACACATGGAATCGGTGAAATGCTTGGATGTAACGATAATTACAGATATGCAATGGGGAAAGTACAATCGTGAAATTCGCGAAATAGGTAATAAATAGTTAGGATTTAAAAAAAAAAACTTGGGAATTGTAATTAAAGGTTAAATGAGCTTTTTTATTTCACGTTAGTTAGGCCCCACCTTGAGTATGCCCTGCAAGTGTACGCATGTAGAAGTAGACTTAATTGTTGAACTATATCGAGTGCAACAAATAAAAGCTAGGTTTGTAAAAAGATTGCCGTGAATAAGGTAGCAGTGCCATGACACTATTGGAAGAATTAGGATGGGGGCCACTAGTTGACGGCAGGTTTAATTTACTGCGTAAATCTGGGATAGGTCAATCATCTGAAGATGTTAAGGCCATTATAATGCAACCATTTCAGAGAGTAAAAATCATTCGCCTTGACCGGGATTCGAACCCGGATCCCTCGATATCCGGCCGAGTGCTTTAACCACGTAAGCTACCGAGGGATCCGGGGTCGAATCCCGGTCAAGGCGAATGATTTTTACTCTCTGAAATGGTTGCATTATAATGCACACATAGCGGGTGACTCCGTTAAATTTACTGTTACAGTTTCTTGAAATATGTTAAGGCCATATTACGGGCCTCCACTTACAGGTAGATCAGATCACCAACGTAAAATCTGGGAGATTCACCAATAGATAGATTTAAAATATCGCTTTTTCACGAACCATTAGAGGTGATAATAAACATGACGGCGATCGCGAAGGAAGTCATTAGAATTGTTAACGTACGATTATATTTGTCAATGTGTTGCATGTTTCTCCCAGCATGTTATTGCTTTTATTTAATAGACCCAACTTTTTAACGGTTCTACAGAATTATTTGAATGTACGTATCATGCTATTGAATATTATTGCACGTAATTACTTTCTTTCGCGTGTTATTTCGATTTGTTGAGTACATAAACAAACTAATAGTTGTGCAGAGGTAACATGATTGGGTTTTTCCTGTGGTTTTATTCTAGTTAACGGGGGGTGGCTCCTATCGGTGTATGTTAAGAAACGGCTGGTCAAAACTTTGATATAGAATCGTATTTGAAATTAGGGGAAGGAGAAAGTGAAATGGATTGAAAGGAAAACAAATGAGGAAGTACTAGGGATGGTGGGTGAAAAGAGGGGTTTGTTGAGAGAAATCCTATGGAGGCAGGAAAAATGGATGTAGGGCGTATTAAGCAGTAGTGGAATGTTGAAGAAGGTAATAGAGGGGAGAATGTTGGGCAAGCGAGAATAGGGCAGGAAGAGGATAGGGATGTTGGACAGGATGAAGGAAGTGCTAGAGATGACAAAGGACTTGTTGTAAACTAGGATGCTAAATTCTGTTTTTTTAGGAGTAACAAAATAGAGCGGAAAAATAAAAATAGAGGGGAGAATGTTGGGCAAGCGAGGAAAGGGCAGGAACAGGATAGGGATGTTGGACGGGATGAAGGGAGGAAAGATGTACACAGAGATGAAGAGGGACCTGATGAAGTTTAGGTTGCTGGATTGGGTTTTGTTTGGAGTTACAAAATATTTATTTGATAGTTGTGTCCAAGGAAAACATATTTTAACCGGTAGATTACCTAATAATAACTTTTCAAATGTATTCGTACGAAAGAAGTTATGAAATTATTTCTGTTCACATATGGAAGTTCTTTTGAAATGTGGGTTTGGAGAAGAATGGAGAAGGTGAAATGGACCGAAAGGAAAACAATTGAGGAAGTACTAGGGATGGCGGGCGAGGAGAGGTGTTTGTTGGAAGAAATCCTAGAGAGGCAGGAAAAATGGATGAAGGGAATTATGATCGGCAGTGGGATGTTGAAGATGGTAATAGAGGGGAGAATGGTAGGCAAACGAGGAAAGGGCAGGAACAGAATAGGGATTTTTTTAGGAATGAAGGGAGGAAGGAAGTACACAGAGATTAAGAGAGACCTGAAGTTGAGTAGGTTACTGGAGTGGGTGTTGTTTGGAGTCACCAAATATATTTATTTAATAGTTGTGTCCATTCAAAAACCTACCTTAACCGGTAGATTACCTTATAATATATATGTATATATATATTAATATATATATATGTATATATATAAATACATATATATGCATATACATGTATATATATATATATATATATATATATATATATATATATATATATATATATATATATATATATATATGTGGTTAAATGGCCAATCATTAACTAATTAATTACTCAAATAAATCATAATGATTGCTGTTTCGATTTTTATCTGAAAGTTGAAAAAGACGAAGTAACACATATTGTAAGGGCATACATTTTACACCTAATTTTTTACTCCCTATTCAATATACATGTCCGTGGATAGACAAGAAAAATATATTTTCTTGTAATTCTAATTTCTCTCTAACATAAATAAAGATAGATTTTTCACGAAAGAAGTGAAATTTAATTTTCTGTGTCCATTAACGCATTCCCATACACTGATTAGTTAACCTAAATGCTTACGACATTTACGGAATGGACAACTAATTTACCATCACGACAATATTATGGACGACTGTTCCTAGAAAATATTTTGAAGCCGTTAATAAGTGATTAGCGTGTTGGTTCCCGTTGTCCCAGATCATGCACCATTTATTTCTATCAGAAAACTACTTTATGACAAATAGCGACCATCTGTCTCTCCACGTAATACATTACTCTCTCAAGTAAGCAACAACTAAAAACATGAACTTGGAACGCGATAATAACGTTTTGGATGTTTTATGAATAAAAATTCCTTTTTTTTCCCTTCGGTCTTTGAGCCACTTCAAAAAGCGGAAAAGTTGTCCAGTCCAAGAAAGGAGCTACATTACTTATCTCACCATCTACCGGCTTAAGGGCATTTGAGAGGAAACATTAGATCCACTCTGGACGACTACTGCGGGGTCAGAGAAAGGTCAAAGCGACTCCATATCCCTTTAAAAACTCGGTCGAGAATAAAAACACGACGCACACACCCCTTGAATTGCATGCGTGTCCTCTCTGGCGCTGTGGACTTGGGACCATCGTCTTTCTCCGGAAGACTGAAGATTCAGGAGAGGGCGACCGCGAAGGCACTCTAAATCCCTGTGGAAAATACATTTCTGGGGCAGTTTTTGCTCTACATTAGAATCATCCCAAAAAGCGGGAAATTTCAAAATGGAGCAACGTTACCCCGACTATTATCGTTAATTGAAAATGAACGAGTCTAGGGCCGAGAAGCAATGTAAAACAAAATACGCGATACGGTAAACTTCATTGATTTTGGGTATGTTCAACGGGTTATAGAATTGCTGTCAGATTTTCTCTTCGCACTTACCTACCCCCGCTCCTTATTTCCTTGTTTTTTGTTTGTACCTGTATGATTGACTGGTCACTGGGATAGAAGGAATCCTTGTAAACCCTGAACGAGTGAGTGATTGCGATTCACAAGGGTTTGATACACCCGAGTGACTTAGTGATTACGGGTTTATATAAGTCCTTTTTGTTTCGTTTTGTAATTTCTGTGTGATCAAGGGGTAATGGCGTAGGAGAAACCTCGTAAATCCCAAAAGGATGAGTGGGTATGATTCGCACAGGTCCCTGTTTCCGAACACACCCGTGTGACTGAGTGAATGAGCGAGAACTTGTGTCCATCCATTTTATAATTTTACATTCATCTGTGTGATTAACGGGTCACTGGCATAGGAGGAATCCCTGTACACCCCGAACGAGTGAGTAAGTATGATTTACAAAGTTCTAACACAACTGAGTGATTGATTGATTCCGAACGAGATCTTGGGGAATTTTCTTTTTTATTTCTACGTGTTTCATTCCTTGTATGAGTACAACGGGTCCCTGGCACAGGAAATATCCTTGCAAACCCTGAGTGTGTATGCAAATGCAATTCACGAGAGTGACTTGCTATTTCTTAACACACCTTGGTGATGGAGTGGTTGTCTGTTTCCTTTATTTATTTTTGCATTTATTGTGTGTGAGGGAGGTACACGAGGGTCACTATTTTCCAAATACACCCAAGAGACCTGTTGTTTTTGCCCTATCTTCTCCTTGCTTGTCACTTTGTTTTTACCCGCCGCCACTCAAAAAAACCTACTGCCGATGAAGTTTGCAGTCTCGGCTATTTCCTTTCCCACGACTCTCTACAGTGAACCCTGGTCGGTAAATAGAGATCCGAAAAAATTTCACTCACAATGAGCACATAGGGAATATAATAATGAACGCAACGAATGGTCTTAGAACTTTAAAATTATGCAATAAATTCAGCAGAAAGCGATCTCCACTACGATTCGCGGTCCATCATTGCAACTGCATTATTGGCACCATTATAGATAATATCGATGAATTCGATTCCACCATTCTCCCTTCCCATGAGAACCTCGAATTATGGAGCAGCGGAAACTTCAATCAGCATTTCAATATTTAACGACATGTTGAAAAAGTGTTTTAATATAAAAATAATTTTTATTCCTTTAAAATTCGTTCCTTACTTGAGGGAATTGACCCTTGAGACGGAGCGGGTGGGAGGCGTCGAGAGGGTTGGTGTGACTATCGAGATAGAGACTATCTGGTGCCGAGGACTAATCGTGGACCACAGGTTTGGAGCCGAGTGGCAGTTATAGGCAGCCTCCTTCGTCGACCTTCCGCCGGAGGCGACTCAATCGCGTAGGAACCACCTTAAACCGTTTCTGTGTTCATCACATGTCTGGGGCCGCCAGGTGTGTAGCGGGCAGGTGAGGCGGGCATAATACTCACTCACGACCTCTCGTGGGTGAAACAGATACGAGTACTTGGGGAAATATGCGGGCAAGCTGACAAAAAATTTGGATTTATTTCAAGAGTACTGGGAAAATGAGATGAAAAAGGTCAAATAAAAATATTAAATTTCGCTGTTTATGCCTCATTTTGAATATGCTGCAAGTAATATATGGGATCCTTACGGATTTGGATTAATTGCCGAGTTGTATCGTGTGCAGCGTAGAGAAGCTAGATTTGTAAAACTATGTTATGATAAACTTAGTAGCATATCAATATTATTAGAGGAGTTAGGCTGGGAATCAATGAATGGAGAGAAGGATCAATTACAGATTAAATGTCTTGCATAAATTGGAAGGACGTCTATTTAGCAGTAATGTTGAAAATGCATTATTACCCCAATCGCACTACAGTAGGAGAGATCATGTCAATAAAATTAGAGAGATCAAGTGTGGAACAGATAGATTCAAGATTTATTATTTCCCAAGAATGATCAGGGATCAAAATTTGCTGGCCCTGGTGGTAAATTTGGCGGCGGCTTTCGTCTACCAATCCAGGGGTCGCCGGTTCAATTCCCGCCAAGGTGAGATTTTTTCCACCTAGGGCTGGGGTGTTAGTGTTGTTGTTACTGTTGTATTGTCATTATTGTCCGATGTAAAGGCCAAAAAGTGCTGTTTTCAGACCAAGAAGAACAAAGAAACATTGTCCGACCGTGGCCTGGATATTAATATCCAGGCCAAAGTCATTCATTTATATTCACCCTCTGCCATACACCCAAGCGGTGGCTTACAGGGTGCTAAAATAAATAAACAAATGGACCACCTGAGTGACCTCCGTGGCCATTTTGACATGTTATAGTTAATAATTTTTACGCTCCCCACGTTTATGTTAATATTTTTAGTATTCGGTAGAAATAGTAATTCTTTGGTGCATGGACTAATTAGGGATCATATTAACATTGTCCGACCGAGGTATGGGTCATGTTCAGGTCAAAATTAGCCTGGTGTGTATTCAACCCTTAGGACACACCCTGCCGGTGGCTTGCAGGGTACTCAATAATACAAAATAGAAATATTTAATTAAAGCAATGTAGCTAAACGGGACATTTCGAACACCACGACATTAGACAAATAGTCATGAAGGAATTCTGCATTTTTTGCCATCACAATTTGCCCAGTTGGTCTCAGTGATTGATTCAAGCATCCACATTGATTGCAACATTATGAAGTTTCTAAACTGGGTGGTCCAATCAGCAGCTCATCAATCCATACACTATGGTGAGAATAGGCGTCCATTGTTGTCAATTTCCTCACTTACATGACTGTGACATCGAGGTACAGGCCATCTTCCCAGTGAAACTATGGCAAGAATGGACGACGTTTTACTGGATACCTATCGTTGCGTTATGGACACGGCAGGGCTCACGGGAGAAAGCGGACATCTCCTGGAAGGCCTTGCCTTTGCTCCGCACACCAGGCACAAACAGGGGGATCGGGGGGAGGGAGGTGAGAAAAGGGGAATATTGGTGTGGTACCATTGGCGAACGGAACTTCCACGATCTTATGCACGCATTCGCGGTGGAGGAAATGATGTAAGAGACATGGGATGAACTGGAGGTAGGAATGAAAAAAAGTCAGCGGGGAATTCTTAAAATCAGTTAAGTTTGATTGAATAACCAAGCTCTAATTTTTCAGTCAGCCAAGGGGTTGCAAGTATTGCTGAATGAATTGGAAATCCAGTGCAATAGATATGGGATAAGAATCTTTATTAATAAAATAAAGGTTATGCGATTTTCCAGAAAGAAAAAAGCTAAGTTAAAAATTATGATAGGAGGGTAAAAAACAGAGCAGGAAGAATAGTTTACTTATCTCGGAAGTGTTTTGGACCAACGCGGTTAAAGTAGTAGGGACGTAAGGAGAAGAATTGCGCTAGGCAAGGAGGCTTTCTCAAGGAGGAGGGAGTTGATGACGGGGGACGTTGAGTAGGGAGGTTAAGAAAAGACTCGAAAAAACTTTGATATGAAGTGTAGCTATGTACGGCGCGAAAACGTGGTCACTGAAGCAGGAGGATAGACGTAGATTGGAGGCTTTTGAAATGTGGGTGTGGAGAAGAATGGAGAAGGTGAAATGGACCGAAAGGAAAACAAATGAGGAAGTACGAATGATGGTGGGCGAGGAGAGGGGATTGCTGTGAGGAATCCTAAGGAGGCAGGAAAAATGGATGAAGGGTGTATTGGTCGGTAGTGGGATGTTGAAGACTGTAATAGAGGGCAGAATATTAGGCAAACGTGGATAAGGCACGAACAGGATAGGGATGTTAGACGGTATGAAGGGAGGAAGAAAATACACAGAGATGAAGAGGCACCTGATGTGGAGAAGATGCTGGATTGGGTTGTTTTAAGAGGCAAAGAATATTTATTTGGTAAAGTTGTCTTAACCGGTAGATTACCTAAAAATACGAGGTTTGTTCAATAAATAACGGGAATTTTAGTTATTTGAAAAAAAATTCTTATTCTCTAATATAAATGTTATCCCCTTCCAAGTAGTCCCCATTAGATATTAAAGACTTATGTCAGCACTTTTTCCAATTCTGGGAACACTTCTGGAACTCGATCTTAGGTATACAAGCTCTCATCTCTCTCTCATCTATAATAGCAAAACGACGAAGAACCTTTAAGTTTTTCTATTTTTGGAAACAGAAAAAACTCAAACGAGGTCATGTCTGAGTAATATGGAGGCTGGGACATCATTGAAATGCTGTTTTTGGCCAAAAATTAACGAGAAAGTGGCGATAAGTGCAAGCAGATGTATTATTGTGGTGGTGCACCGGTCATGAATTGTTTCTTCACCAACAGGGCCGTTGATTCCGCATTGCTTCACGTAAACAGCGTCGAACTTGTAAGTAGTACTCTTAATTGATCGATTGGGCAAAAAAACATGATTCACCAAGCGAAATTAAAGAATTGTCGTCACCTTTTTAACATACAAGTACACCACACGCAGCACCATGCACAGCGTCATAAGAATCACGGCGACTGGAGCCCATAACTCCACGTTTAGCTAAATTAATGGCAGGTATTAAACACAGTTCTTCCATTTACATTTGCAGCAACATCGCATTGCACGTTATTTGCACATAATATCCCATGCGTACCCTGATCGGAAAAGCCATCCTGGAATTTATTTATTTTTATATATTTTAGTTTCCTTCAAAAACCACTAGGGGGTGTGGCAGGGAGTGAATATACAACAGACTAATGCAGGTCCAGTACCTTCACCTCCAAGGGCGGTCGGACGGCGATATTTTAATCATTTATCGCTAGTGGGGAAAAATGACAACTCTAAATCCATGTGTTCTACACTTAATCTCTCTAATTTTACTGACATGATCTCTCCTACCGTAGTGCGATGGGGATAATAATACATTTTCAGAATCATTGCTAAAGAGACGTCCTTCCAAATTAAGCATAAGATTAAATCTGTAATATAACCTTCCTTCCATTGTGTGATTCCCAGCCTAGCTGCTCTAAATTTTGGATACTCTTCTAAGTTATTCATAAAACATGTTTACGAATTCCTTGGGCGTATCAAGGAAATTAATTTACTTAAAAGGAATGTTTCTATGAACATGGGTCTGAAATAAATTCCCTGTGAAGGTATTTCGGAAATTAATTCACCAAAAAATTGATAGAAAATGGGCCATCCTCTCGGTGTCTCTGTATTACGGAACACTTATAACTTTTTCGTTTACGCCGTTCGCACTCTCCCACACTGCTCGCCTTCGTTCTGAACAATGCTTCCCCCTCCCTCCCCATCCCTTCTCCTACCCTCTCCATGCCCAAATGCCCTAGAAACTGTACGCGGGGGCATTTTCCATCTCTGGGGCAAATGACGCCGACCGTAGACTTTTGAACGGAATAGCCCATTGACAGGCGATTTCTGTACGGTTCAGCGAATGAAAACGGGAGAGAAAGACTGGAGAAGACTTCGGGGCAGGTGGGAGAAAGTGCGTCGAATTTCCTGTTTAAAACGATCGAAGAAAATAAAATGAATGAGCATCTCCCTCGATATATCAATTCAGTGATATCTTCGCCAGGAAGTTCTCTGGTAAATACATTCAAGGGCGCCTAGTTTCTTCAATTAAACGCCTAGGTATGTGTCCCAAGAAGTTGGTGTTGACTCGACCCGACACACTGCACATACGGACGACTCCAATTCTCGTACCATGACATCATGAGTGATTCGACGTCAAAAATGGAGGGAATGAGGAAGTGATGTAGATGATTCAAACTTCATAGCAATGAGGTATCTCGCATGCTCAGGTGGATTCAGGAGACGGCTTGGAATTACACGTTAATACTTTTGTGGCACCTAGAATTCTAATATTGTTTGTTGTAAGAGGGTTTCGGAAGCAGCCATGGTGTCATCCTGTTGAGATGTAGTAATATAATAAGATTTTATGCTACTCTAACGATGGAAGAAGCTGAAATTTTAAAACAAGTTTACAAGTACTGAGGTTTCACTCAGTTCTTCAAAAAGGACTAGGAGCTTCCAGTAATTGCTATAAAATACTATGGAGATCTCATTAGCAACCTTTTCGGGTCAAAATTAGTCTGACATGATATCACCCCCTGCCACACCCTAGAAATATCTTGCAGGGTACTAAAAATAATATAACTAACTATTCCCTTTTGGAAACTATGATAATAATTGAAGAATTCTGCATATTCGGGTTTTCACCGCGTTGTTGTTTGAAGCCGACAACAGTATCGCCGAAGTTGCATCCGGCGTCTTCAGGTCAAAGATGAGGGACTCGGATTTTGGCCGTCCTTACATAGGTGGTCCCGTCCAGGTGCTGCTCTCTGATTGGTCCTTTTCCGAAGAACTCTCTTCCACGCGTTGTGGAGATGGTAGCCGTCATCTCTATTGAAATTCGCCGGGTTTTTGGCTATCTCAATAGCTTCTCTAATTAGGCATGGGTAATACCTACTTTCCTTAGTTATGATTGTAGCGTCATGGAATAGAATGTCGTGACCGGGTTCACTCCATTTATGTTCGGAGATGGCCGACAGGTGAAACTGTTTACTTGTTGTTGCCCGGAGGTGTTCTTTCATCCGAACTTTCATAGCCCGGCTGGTTTCCCCGATGTAGGCTTTCCCACATGAACAGGGTGCTTGATAGACCCCTTCGTATAGGTCTTTCGGGATTTTGTCCTTCGGTCCAGAGAGCGCGTCCGCTATTTTCTTGGTGCAGTTGAGCCACAAAATACTTCTTCTAACAATTTGATTAAGCAATAGTTTAACACAAACAAGTTCATGAGACTCTTGTATCACCCTTTGCGACACTTGCTATGGGGACGATCCCCGAGCACTCGAGACGGCCCTACTTGTCCTCGAAGCCAAGCAGACGACTTTGAGGGAGCACTTCCCCGGCGATTCGACTAGGGAAGGAAATAATTCATCCGCGCCGCTCTACGGTCGCCTGTTCTAATTTGAAACGAGCCAAGGACGGATTAGGGTCGACATCGTCCGGCGGTGCCTAGGACTGCCGAGGGTATTTTTCCACCAGGGGTCGTAAATATCGTGACAATTTCTCGTACGCTACCTCTCAAAAGGGTGGGGGGGGGTATTTTCTCAATGTTTTCACTGCTATTATAAATGTTAGCAATCGTCATTGTAAATGAAAACCATTTTGCAAAAATGATAATTGTTTTTATTCACCCCGTGGTAACAGAATAGTTTATTTATTTATTCGTCTTGGTCCGAAAACAGCACTTTTTTGGCCTTTACATCGGACAAAAATGACAACACAAAAATGGCAACAACGCTAACACCCCAGCCCTAGGTGGAAAAAATCCCACCCTGGCGGGAATCGAACCCGCGACCCTTGGATTGGCAGACAAGGACGTTACCCGCCGCCGGGGCCGGCAATTTTCAGAAACTTTCCTTCAGAATTATCATAAAACACTACAGCAATGAATCCTCAGGTTATTTGAGCCGTAGATTCACATGCTTGTATTTCTTCCACCCGAGCCAGGGATTGCGAACCTTTTGACCTTTGAGTGCCAATGTTTATGAAAGTAGTAAGAGTACATAATACTCTTGACTCGGCGTGGCGTGCCAATTCTTCTTCAATTTGAACGACATCTCTTTTGCAGCGATGTTGAAAACGTATGTATACGGGATTACGTATACAATTATGTATATGGGATCCAATGTCTGGATTTAAGACGTCATCCTCTGTGGCCAACCGTCCGCCTCGTTTTCTTCAAGTGAAGCGACGCCACTGGAGGTCAAACCTAGTGTTCTCGCCCCAATGTTCCTCCCCTCTCTCATGCCTCTCCCACCCCCGCCGGGATATTACTATAACGTGTGTAATCTGAAACAGTTTGCGGTGACTCGTCACTTGAAAACATCCAAACCCCTCCCCTACAGCCCCCTCCTCGCGCTCCCGTAATAACAAATGAGCAAGTCAAAGCGCCTAATACGTGCTCTCTCACGCAACGACTGCCATTCGTGAACGGTGAACAGAAACGGCTGTCCTTCTTTACTCTTCCAAGAACTCTTTCCCACTGCGCAAGACATGGAGCAGTCCGTATATTAATACCAATCCTTCAACAATTGTACACAACTTCAGACGGAGCGCTCGCAAAAGAAGGCTGTAGACGGAAGTGTATACTATTATCAGAGAGTGAGGGAGGGCGGATTCGTCGGAAGAATAGAGAGAAGGCAAACGGCAAAGAGCGGAGATGACCTGCTCATAAAAGTGAGTTGCAAATTAAACAAATGAATACTTATGTGCACGCGTACTTGTGACCACTCACCATGGCAACTTGCGGCTCTGAAAAGGCTCACGATAGGACTCACCTGAAAGAAAGGAAAAAACAATCAGTCAACGGTCTGCAAGGATTACATTAATCGAACAAAATTAATTTACTTGAAATTGACGCATGATTTATACAGCCAGTAAAAATTATTGTAATAAATTCCGAAATCAAACGTTTACTTAAAAAAATTGATAAGCAAGAGATCCAGATCAACTAGACATTGCCAAGTAGCTTTATATAGCCCTACAGGCCAGCGCCAGGGTGTGTGGCAGGGGGTTAATACACAACATACTAATTTTCACCCGAACATGATCCTACCGCGGTCATATAATGTTATTCTGATCCCTTATCGTTCGGAGAAAAATGACAACTTGAATTTGTCTGTTCTACACTTAATCTCTCTAATTATATTGACGTGATCTCTGCTAACGTAGTACGATGGGGGTATTAATACATCATCATCACTAAAGCAAAAGGGAACGTACTACGGCCGAATGAATGGAATAAATAAAAATTACCCAAAGCCGTACTCTTAGGGGCACTAGTTAGGGGACACGGGGGAGGGTGCAAAGAATAAGGATAACAAAACTGCACACACTCTTTCACTCCGGTATTTGCAGTGCAAATTGACCGTTGCAAGTCACAAACACACACGCACTCAGGGTTTACGGCGGAAAAAACCCCTCGCCAGGGACCACACACTCAGACAAGGCAAACAAAACCACACGCACTCCTTCGCTCCGATATATGCTTGGCAGGCGAAACACCTGGTGTCAGGTTTTTCGGCACTATTTTTTCCCCACGGACACTGCATCACAGTGTACTTCCCTTTCCGTATTCCTAGTCTGTGTGAAGGGTCCCTGACGCTGGGTTAAAGCCCCGTAAACCCTGAGTGCGTGTGTGTTTGCGACTCACAAACGGTCAATTTGCAATACATATACCGGAGTGAAGGAGTGCGTGCCGTTTCTTTCCAATTTCTACTTTTACGCCTGTCTGAGTGAAGGGTCCCTGCCGTTGGGTTAAATTCCCCGTAAACCCTGAGTGCGTGTGTGTTTGCGACTTGCAACGGTCAATTTTCACTGCAAATACCGGAGTGACAGAGTGTGTGCAGTTTTGTTATCCTTATTCTTTTCACCCTCCCCCGTGTCCCCTAACTAGTGCCCTTAAGAGTACGGCTTTGGGTAATTTTTATTTATTCCATCATGATCACTGTTGAAGAGACGTCCTTCCAATTTATGTAAGAGCTTCAATCTGTAATTCAGCCTTCCCTTCGTGAGTGATTTCCAAACTAGCTCCTCTAATATTTTGGATACCCTAATTAGTTTACCATAACAACGTATTAGATACATAGCTCCTCTACGCAGCACGCGATCTAATTCGGCAATTACTCCGATTTCGTGAGGATCCCGTAATATAACAACAGCATATTCTAAATGAGGTCTAACCACCGTCAGACAATATTGCTCTGAAAAACTTTTCATTACTTCTCCCCAATACTCTTCTAGCAAATCCAAATTCTTTTTTAACTCGTCCACATATTCCCCCTCGTCAGTTTTCACTCAGGAGAGGTCGTGAGTGGGGGTAACATTGGAAGACATTACACAAGCTCGTCGCTGATTGGTTTGGGAAAAGGCCACAGACTTGATAAACCACTTATGATCGACACAATTTAAGACAAAGCATTACGCACTACGGGCCACGAAAAAGGCAAGGCAACCTGAGAATAAAATAATGTAAAAGTTATGGAATGACCATCGTGAAGGGCACCTATTTCCAACACTTTCCTGCTGTTGGGAATCACACTCTATTTGACCATGAATGTTTCCAAAAAAATAATCCCAATTAATGTTGCAGGAGAGAAATACCCCGGAGGGGTCACAATAAGTGATGGTTCCAATTCTGAGAAAATAATCGAGGAAAATACTTTTCCTCTTGGGTGAGTTATTTCGCAGGTGGACGTTAACTATGCTCTACTTAGTTATAACTCCCCTGCGGATCCGGTCGGCGGAGCACTCTGAGCGGAGTGGTGTGAGCGAAAAGGAAGGAATTGAAACGACGACCAAACGCTCTCCCCGGATTCTCGGCGGAGGGAAATCATTCCGCGCAATGCAAATTTCATTTTATCCCGAATGCGATCCATTCCTCCACACCCGACCCGCGCGCCCCCTCGGAGAATATATTTGAACTCACTCTGGCGTTTCATTCCCCGCCGATGGTGACCTCTCTCGCCGCGTTGATAATGAAGCTAGCCACCGGCGTGAAGCTCACGTGATTTTGGCTCCACGCTAAGCACACGTTGAACCTACGGTGCGGAAATGACTTCCTCACCATCCGAATATTTGGCCGCAACTATCAATTAGGACGCCTAAATCCTGCCCAAAGGAACGGCCAGGCAATGACAGTCGCTTGACCCTGCTGCTACACGTTCAAATAGATTAACTACTTTGCGGCGGTTGCCAAAGCCAATTAAACACCTAATTCTTTCGGCGGGGACCAATAGCCGCGGAAGCCAAACCAGGTCGCTGCTCGCGAACGAAATTACAATTGAAGGTAAAAAAATAAATAAACAGAATGCAAGAAGGACGCGCATGGCATGCACGCGTCGAAGCCTCAACCTTGCTGGGGTTGTCGTCCAAGGGTACGATCCCTACCCCTTTGCATCTCGTTTTTTTGCCTCCACATACAAAAGCCGTTCAAAGTCGCTCCATCAATCTTCCGCGACGTTTCACATCACCGTCCGACCCTAAACAAAAAACACAGAAGCTCTGGCGGTACACTTTCGGCTCGCTTATTCACGCGAGCAAAATGCTTTTGCGCAATCAACCCATTCCATTGGCAGACTTTAAAGCTGATGGCAAAGGGATTTCAGCCGAGGGCTCCAAAATCAATGGCGCCGACGAATGAACTCCGGGGTTGTCAAAGCAAATAATTCTTCTACACTTCCACTAGCCGCGTGAATTCATAATGTAAGTTGCGATCACTGTCGGGCTAATGGGAGAAAAAAAATTATTATGTTCGGTTAAAACATAAAGTAGACATGAGAAGGAGATTGTCAGTAGAAGTAGACTGTCGCTTTCACTGGTAAAAGCAGTCGAAAAGCCTTTCAAGGCAAGAAATACGATATACTCGTATCTCGGGAATAGAAGAGCGAATATGCAAATTTGAATGCGTTTTGCAGAAACAAAAACACACGTTGCCAAGGAGAGCATGAGAGAAAATAGTCCGAAAAGAGAGCAGTGTGAATCATGGACGTGTAATGTTCAAATCGGGATACATACCATAAAAACCATTAGTGAACAGACTTAAGTAGCCATATCCAAAGTATTTTTTCCAGGTTCCACATATTGAAAGATAGACTTCATTTAGAGCATACTGTTACTGTATATATGGGGTTCTTATGAAGTTGGATTGTTTGCCGAATTAGAAGGCGTGCAGAGCGTAGAGGAGCTTTATTTGTAAAGCGTTGCAATGATAAAGTCAGTAGTGAACCCAAAATATTAGAGCAGCTTGACTGGGAATAACTCAGAAATCACTCAGAATCAGAAATATGACAAAAAGGTTAAAGAAAAATGTTATCTTCCGCTGGTTAGGCTTCATTTAGAATATGCTGAAAGTATATGGGATTCTCACGAAATTGGATTAATTACCGAATTGGATCGCGTGCAGCAGAAAGGAGCTAGATTTTTAGAACGTTTTTAAAATTTAGTAGCGTATCCAAATATTAGAGGAGCTAGAGCTACGGAAAAACTAGCGGATCGAAGGTTAAATTACATATTGAAGCTCCTTCATAAATTGGAAGTATGTCTCTTTAGCAGTGATGTTGAAAATGTATTATTACGCCCATCGTACTACGGCAGGAGAGATCATGTCAACAACTGATGAAAAACAGAGAGATGAAGGGTGGAACAGAAGGATTTAAAATGTATTTTTTTCAACGAACGATAAGGGATCATAAAACCTTAGTCCCAGCGCAATAGGGTCATATTCGGGACAAGGTTAGCTTGGTGTGTAATTACCCCCTGCCACACGCCCTAGAGATGGCTTGCAGAAAACAAAAATAACTAATATAAATATCCGAAGCTCTCAATCTACGTTCACATTCTTTAGTAAGAGAGGGGGTTCGGGATAGTGCGGTCACTAATGTACTGCCTTCTCACAAGTCCGGGGTTCGAATCCTGGAGACGGCAGATATTTTGCAGTCTCATACCGATCCCTACTTGAGGTGCTTTGTGGAGAGCAATTTAAGTGAGTACGACGTCCGTCGGATGGGACGTTAAAAACTACGAACGCCTTGGCGACTTTAGTTAAGAGTAGGTCAATGCCGACGCCGGGTTTCTCTCTCCACCTTTCCTCTTTTCCTCTCTATTTCTAATGGCACAAATGGCGTCAATTGTTTATCAATATTTTGGACACTCTACTAAGTGCATAACATCGTTTTACGAAGGAGGACCCCATAATATAATAGCAGCATATTCTAAATGAGGTATAATAACCAGGGAAAGATAACATTTCTCTTTGACCTTTTCATCGCATTTACTCAGTACTCTTCTAATAAATCCCAATTTTTTGTTAACTTGTCCTCATTTCCTCCTAGTTTATGTGAATGGAAAAGAATGGGGTTAATAAGTTAGAGGGAGATGGAAGAAGAGTAATTTTTAAGAGACTTTAGCCTAATGCAGTGAAAGGATAGGAAGAGATGCCGAGTAAAGGAGAGAGATGGTGGGGGGTGGAGAGGGAGAAAAAGTTCTGCTGGAGGACGTGTGAGGGGGAGGAGTGACGGCGGGGGGCAGAGGCCACTTTGGATGCCGATGTGGAATAGGAGGCAAGGGGAGGTGAAATAGAGCTCCGGGGCCGGCACCGCCCTTTGCACGGCGAGGGGAGGGGTGCTTCCTAAGAACGTCCTCCGTCGCGAGACGAGAGCACCGCTCCCATCCTCGTCTGAATTCGTAGGTATCCCTAGTCCATACCAATCATATGTTAACATTTCAATGGAAAAAGTATGCATTTAAAATTCAAAATTTTTAACAAAAAATTAAGGTATTCATAAGCTATTCATTGCACCATACTTCATTGCTATAAATTAAAAGTATGCACAAATTTTATTTTGTCTTTTATCAAAAATTATTGCCTTTATTACTCTCCAAACATGAAAACCATAAACACGGTAATCAAATCGAAGGTCGCCCAGAAGGTGCCCAGAGAGGCTTGCCAGGGAATCAAACCCGTGCCCTTCAGTCAGTAGTCCAACGCTTTACCACTGATAAAAAGAAACGTTTCCGGCGTGATACGGTGGCTTTACCCCTGGACTGCCGCGTACTCTTCCTGCAAACGTATTGAATACAATCTTCGAAAGTCCGTTTTTGAAGTAATATTTGAAAAAAATTTCATTCAAATAAACGATGTGCGAATATTAATGCACAAAGTTATTTTAAATACCGCTAAACGACAATAAACGCACTAAATCAGCTCCCTACATGAATGACTAGTCGGCCAGGTGTTCACGGCCTATTCCAAAAGTTGTCCTAAGTTCGATACCTAAGTACGTACAAGTTTTATTTAATGCTCTAAATGGAAGAACTTTCGAAAAATTCGATCATCTCCCATTTCGCGCTGATATAAAACGCGTGCTATAAAGTACATTCATTCAAAGAATTTCGCAATCAACTGTTTCTAAATAAAACAGTTTCTGGCGTAACTTGGTGGACAACTGTTTCTATTTTCCCGCCTTTGAAAGATTTTCTCTCTGCGAAGAATAAACTAATTTTGCGCTCATTTCCCTGGAACACTAAGCCTCTTTCTCGAGAACTACATGGTATTTTATATACCTATTTTACTTTTCTACAACAGTAAAATAGGTATATAAAATACCGCATTCGAAGTGGTTGCTTTCGTCTATGGATAGGGAAACATTATAGAGGGCACGCCTAGCGTATTTCAAGAGCATTTCTCGATTCGCAAAACCGCTCAAATCATCCGCCACACAACTCTGACTCTCCTCTTATAGGATTGTACCCTTTATTTGTTATTTGGATGTTCACTCATAACCCCTAGGGTCGTGTTGCCTTCCCCTGAGAGGGAACCTGCCGTTGGTTTTGCTGCTGCTGCAGTCTTTTCAGGATTTTCATTCATTTCATCTTCATCTCTTCCACTCCATCGCCACTCCAGAAAACTGAAAGCACGCACCCTTTTTTCATCGAATCCTCCACGCTTATTTATTGTTCACACAAGTAATTAATTCGCTTCCTTCCCCGTCCTTCGCTCACTCCATCGCGGGTTCGACATCCGAGGGTAACTCACGCGTGCGCCGAAGAAAGGAAGAGATGAGAGCGAAACAAAAGAAACTATCGGGCAGCGTAGTGGCTCTTTCCCCTCCACAACCTCCGCCACCTCCCCCCAACCTCCCCTCCACGGGTCCATCATCGGGCGGGGGTGAGCTGAAGAGTTTCAAAGGAATTTTAGCATTCGTCGATACATTGAGTGGAGCGCGAAGGGCAAGACTGCCACTCTCCACTTACCAATTTAAATGAAGATTCTTCATCCGGCGTAATATACAGAACGCAATACAGTCGCTGCATAAAATAAAGATACCTGGTCGCATTCTGCGTCCAAAATGAGTACTTTACTTTAAGAGCATTCTTCAGATTTCTGAGGGTTACCTTTTGAATGTGATAGTTGCAGTAGAAGTTTCTTCAGTTGCTCCCCAGGGAAGTGTTATTGGACCTCTGTTATCATACTTCACATTAACGAACTTAACTCAGTATTTAATATATCATATCTTCACTTTTCCAGCTAAATAAGAATCCAAAATTTTACTAAACGTAGCGGAATAGGACTATAAGCTGCTGAACGGTATGTATTGAAGGAAAACAAGAAGACAACGAAATACGAGTGCCTGTATTATTATAAGGTAATCAGACTACTGGTTAAGGTAGGTTTTTGAATGGACCCAACTACCAAATAAATATTTTGTGGTAGTAAATCGAAGGCTTTCGCAGCTGTTGAGAGATGCAGAGGTGGTTCTCGGGCTGGACTGCGTGAGAGACATTTTTAGCTCAACGCTTCTCTCCCGTTGCGGGGAGCGTCTTCAGGAGCGAAGTAATCTTGCGTGCTCATTCCGCCGAATACTTCGTGCACCCCTTCAGTGCCATGCAGCTGCGGCGGAAGCTACGTTGGCCAGACTGAACGTGCAATAGAAAGACGCATAAAAGAACACAAAACATCTGTGAAAAACAAACAATGGAGAATATCAGCCATTGCGGAGCACATCATGTCGGAGTCAGGGCATACAATAGACTTCGACAACACGAAAGTCTTAGCGAAGAAATAGTACTACTTCCCTAGGCTAATTCGTGAGTCTATTGAAATAACGAAACGACCACAGAATTTCAACCGGGACGACGGCTCAGGCCTCTTCAGGGTCCCAGAGCCTGAAGAGGCATGTGCCTAGAACAGGGCTTCCGTGTTAGTTGTACATTTATGTTCCTTTATTATAGGTTACATATTTGTTATATTTTGTTATTTTGTACAACTATCTGGAAAAATAAACACCTTTTTGAAATAAATTTCGCGCAAGATTACTTAGCTCCTGAAGACGCTCCCTGCAACGGGAGAGAAACGTTGAGCTAAAAATGTGTCTCACGCAGTCTAACCCGAGAACCATCTCTGCAAATATTTTGTGAGTCTGTTAAGTTATTAATTTATTTATTCAGTTAAATAACTTACTAGTTATTGTTACGGCACACTGTTCAAAAGAAAGATTCACAACAATTAAAACAAAATAATGACATTTTTGCTCCGTACACAACTTTTTATAATGCAACACTATGAATTCTTCATTAACTCTAAAGAATGGCAGGGTGGCTAACGTACTGCCGTCTCATCCAGAGTGTCCGGATTCAAATCCTGGAGATGACAGATATTTTCCAGCGGCGTCCCGATACCTACTTGGGGTGTTTATGGCGAAAATGACCTCGGCTCTCGGTCGCCTCCTCTCAAACTACTGCTACTAATGTAGGTATCGAGAGAATTCACCCTTATGTGCCGAAAAGGGCCATTCATTTCTCTTACACTTAAAACACAACAAGAGGTGAACGCATTAAGTGTGATAAACTCCGCCCTTTTTTCAGAATATAAACTTATTTTTTAAAAATATTACCTCTAGAAAAGTCCGACATCCAGGCCCTCATACCAACCGCATGAGAAAAAATTTTTTTCAATCCGATTCCAATTATGTTGTCACCAAATCTCTGGGTGGTGAATGAAATAAGCCCATTATTACATACAATAAAACATTTCCCCATTTACGGCCTCGCGAAATAGGGAATAATTACGGTTAATTTCTAAGGCCAAATAAAAATTAAAGGACGATATGAGGATGTTTAATTAACGCGACCCGTTCCATACAAATATGAACTTCTGATTAACTAAAAAAATCCAGATACCCGTTTTAAACCACAGCCTTATTGCCAATTAACGAGAAAGTGTCATCGGACGACACGGACTACATAATTAGGCCCGGCGAAACCATCAGTCGAAGCGGACGCGTATTTCGCAACGGATTAATCCGGGAACTTGGTTCTGCGACCCGCGGGATAACACTAAGTTCCTATCATTCAATATCCAACACCACAAACAGAGTCCTCGCCTCCACACAGAATAACGACCACATAACTCCATCCATCCATCCCCAACGACTAAGTTTTCTCCGTAACTCTCTGAATGTGCTACAAGCGTACACACGCGTACACACAACACACACAAAAACACGCATACTTACGAAGAGGTAGCCTCCCGGTTGAATCACGTGACTCTCACCTCTCGAACCCCCCCCCCTGCGAAACCACTCCATCTGAGGAGAGACCAACTGGACCAGATGTGCTGCCTCGCCCCCATGCCTTGCGATAATTTGGGGGAGATATAATGGTCCCCGCTGCCTCCTATCCGCCCTCTCAAGCAACAATTATTAAGTTTCCCTCTGAAGCGGTCTTAAACGTGACATCTTTTACTTCCCTACGCAACGGGAGAAAAGAACCTAGTGTATCCAGCATAATGTAGGATAATGAGCTACTGCGGAAAAAAATAAATCAGAGGGGCTCAATCAGCGCGTTCTAAAGCAAGAAAACAGGTATTGCTGTTTAAATCATCGTCGGCGTGCACCCTCTGGGAATTTGCTTATTCCTCAGCTAATTAGCATCATTGTTTCCGATTTTACTTTACCTTTGTCAATTTATGATAAAAACCATAAACACAGTAATCAACCCGAAGGTCAGTTTAGTAGGTGATGGTAGAGCTCACCCGTGTACCAAGCCCAACGGCGTGTGAATATTCACACATCAGGGTAGGGGGGCCAGTTCCTTTCCCTGTGCCGGTTATGGTTTCGCAGGATGATCTGGTACCCGAATAATCAACTAGCTTGAGTGGAGCTGCAGGTGCCCAAAGTGCCTTGCCCGGGAATCGAACCCGGGGCCCCCCGGTCAGCAGTCCAACGCTCTACCCGCTAGACCACTTTATGATTTGATGACTAAAAAGCCAGTCATCATATGAACTCGTTATGCCATTAGAATTTTATTATTATTATCCAATTGAAGACGTTTTTTTGTGCCATAAACATCTCCGATATATGAACCCCACAAAGTCTTCACCTATCTTTTTTCCTTTATCTAAGCATCCACTTTTCTCAATTTTCTCCCCGTATATGCCCGCATGTATAAGTAAGCACAATTTTCGGATATATTTCTCCAGAAAAACGAGTACTTAAAATTTTTTTCTGTGTAATTCTTTCCTCCCTTCATCCCGTCCAACATCCCTATCCTGTTCCTGCCCTTTCCTCGCTTGCCCAACATTCTCCATACATATATACACATTCTTAATATATATATATATATATATATATATATATATATATATATATATATATATATATATCACTAAATAGTCATAGCAAACAAAGAAACTAAAACATACAACAGAGGGACTCACTAGTTCTCGAATATTCGGTGGTGCAACCACCTTTCTCAAGAGGAAGGAGAGACTCGAGTCTGACCTGAAGAAGGCCTCGGAGTAGGCCGAAAGCTTAAATCATCTACAGTGTGAGTGTCCTTTTACATGTTATGTTTTATTCTGTGTTCTATTGTGCCGTCCAAAAGTTATATATATATATATACATATATATATACATATATATATATACATATATATTAATATATACATATATATATATATATATATATATATATATATATATATATATATATATATATGTGTGTGTGTGTGTGTGTGTGTGTGTGTGTATATATAAAACCATAAACACAGTAATCAACCCGAAGGTCGGTTTAGTAGGTGATGGCATAGCTCACCGATGTACCAAGCCCGACGGCGGGTGAATATTCACACATCAGGGTAGGGGGGCCAGTTCCTTTCCCTGTGCCGGTTATGGTTTCCCAGGAAGATCTGGTAGCCGAAAAATCAACTAGCTTGGGTGGTGCTGCAGGTGCCCAAAGTGCCTTGCCCGGGTATCGAACCCGGGATCCTCCGGTCAGCAGTCCAACGCTCTACCCGCTATACCACCGCGACCCGCGTATATATATATATATATAACTTAGACACTAACACAGCACGAGAACACATAAAAAGAACACTCACAATAATATCTTGATCATTTCGACAGACTCGAGCTCCGTCTTCTTCGGAAGATAAGATATGACTCATACGCAGTCATATCTTATCTTCCGAAAGAAGACGGACCTCGAGTCCGTCGAAATTATCAAGATATTATTGTCAGTGTTCTTTTTATGTGTTCTCGTGCTGTGTGTTACTGTCTAAGTTTTTTATTCAACACTACTGTGTTACTTCGAAGAAATCATCTATATATATATATATATATATATATATATATATATATATACACTTTTTTGGAAAACCCACAAACGTGTAATGTAAATTCACTGATAGTCATAACAAACACAGAAACCAAAACACAAAAGAGGAAAAACTCACTGGTTCTCGAATTTTCGGTGGTCCAACCACCTTTCTCAAGAGGAATTAGAACAGAACCCAGAAGAGTTCTGTTCCTAATTCCTCTTGAGAAAGGTGGTTGGACCACCGAAAATTCGAGAACCAGTGAGTTTTTCCTCTTTTGTGTTTTGGTTTCTGTGTTTGTTATGACTATCAGTGAATTTATATATATATATATATATATATATATATATATATATATGTATATATATATATTATTAGGTAATCTACCGTTTAAGGTAGGTTTTTGGATCGACACAACTATCAAATAAACATTTTGTGACTCCCCACCTATCAAACTAATCTATATCAGGTCCCTCTTCATCTCGGTGTACTTCTTTCCTCCCTTAATCCCGTCCAACATCCCTATCCTGTTCCTGCCCTTACCTCGCTTGCCCAACATTCTCCCATCTATTACCCTCTTTAACATTCCACTAACGCTCAATACGCCTTTCATTCCTTTTTCCTGCCTCCATACGATTTCTCTCAACAAGCCCCTCTCCTCACCCACCATCTCTAGTACTTCCTCGTTTGTTTTCCTTTCGGTCCATTTCACCTTCTCCATTCTTCTCCACGTCCACATTTCAAAAGCCTCCAATCTACGTCTATCCTCCTGTTTTTACGAGTCTTGTCTTAACATCCCTACTCAACGTCCCCGTCATCAACTCCCTCCTCCTTGAGAAAGCCTCCTTGCCTAGCGCAATTCTTCTCCTTATTTATTTATTTATTTATTATCGACTTAATGGGCGAGGTTGAGACTAAATAGTTCCTTCTTCCACCTAACCCTTACATTACATACATTACATTGAAGACAATTACATACAGCCAAGCCCTGGATGGAGAGAAATCCACCCAGACGGGAATCGAACCCGTGACCTCTCAGTTGGTAGACGAGGACATTACCCCGCCGCCACCGGGGCCGGCCTCCTCTCTCTCCTTACGTCCCTACCACTTTGACCGTATTGGTGCAAAACACTTCCGAGATATGTAAATTGCTCTACCTGCTCTATTTTTTCCCCTCCTATGTTAATATTTAGCTTAGCCTTTTTCTTTCTGGAATATCGCATAACCTTTGTTTTACTAATGTTGATTCTCATCTCATATTTATCGCACTGAACCTCCAATTCATTCAGCAATGCTTGCAACCCCTTGGCTGACTGAGCAATTAATGCTTGGTCATCAGCAAACCTAACCGATTTTACGAATTCTCTTCCAACTTTCATTCCTACCTCCAGTTCTTCCCGTGCCTCTTTAATCATTTCCTCCACATATACGTTGAACAGCACCAGTGACAATGGGCAACCCTGCCTTACCCCTCTTCCTAACACTGTCCATCCCGACTCTCCGTTCCCCTCTCGCACCTGAGCAGTCTGAGACATGTACAGGTTGCGGATCAGTCTCCTGTCCCTCCAATCCATTCCTATTTTCTGCAATACACGCATTAATTTTTCCCAATTCACTCTATTTTGCGTCCACCATTATTTTCTTGGGAATGATAATTGAGGTGGTTTCCCGTTGCCTTCCTCAATAGTGTTTTTAACGTGACACCATCACTTAATGGCCGCCCCACTGGGGTCAGACGCCGTTGCAGCCACCTCACTGAGGAACAGATGCTGCGTGGACTACCTTTCGTCTGGCTCCTAACCTTCGACCTATCTGGCATGGGTGACCCTTCCAGGAGTAATTATTATTACTCCCGCCAGCACAACTCTAGGGGTCATCGGAACACACAAGCCCTTCCACCACGACAAGGTTGTAGTCCATGGGAGGGATATATATATATATATATATATATATATATATATAGAGGAAGTACTAGAAATGGTGGGGGAGGAGAGGGGTTTGTTGAGAGAAATCCGATGGAGGCAGGAAAAATGGATGAAAGGCGTTTTGAACGGTAGTGGAATGTTGAAGAGGGTAATAGAGGGGAAGAGGGTAATAGAGGGCAAGCGAGGAAAGGGCAGGAATAGGATAGGGTTGTTGGACGGGATGAAGGGAATGAAGTACACGGAGATGAAAAGGGACCTGATGTAGATTAGGTTTCTGGATTGGGTTTCGTTTGGAGTTACAAAATGTTTTTTTTGATAGTTGTGTGCATCCAAAAACCTACCTTAACCGGTAGATTACCTATATATATATATATATATATATATATATATATATATATATATATATATATATATATATAAATATATATATATATATATAGGTTCGATACCCGGGCAAGGCACTTTGGGCACCTGCAGCACCACCCAAGCTAGTTGATTTTTCGGGTACCAGATCTTCCTGGGAAACCATAACCGGCACAGGGAAAGGAACTGGCCCCCCTACCCTGATGTGTGAATATTCACACGCCGTCGGGCTTGGTACATGGGTGAGCTCTACCATCACCTACTAAACCGACCTTCGGGTTGATTACTGCGTTGTTGTTTATATATAGGTATATTAAAGTGACCAACAGCCTAGTCAAAGTGATTTTCATAGCAAGTTTCAAATTCACTCAAGCTAATTATATTGGTTGCATCCAAACGACTTTTGGTGGCAAGTGACCTCACAGTAAGGTACTCACAAAGCTAGAAGTGTATATGGCATATATAACAAAATCCGGATGGGATTGAACACTTTTTGAATTATCGAGTAAAAACAGTAGTCATAGATGGAATTAATTCAAATGCAGTTCAATTTACTTCATGTGTTCCCAAGGAAGAGTTATCGGGCATCTTTTACTTCTAATTCACGTTAACGACATTGACTCCATAGACAGTAGTAAGGTACCTTTATTTGCCGAAGATGCAGTAATTTATCGTGATATCCGTGATCCTATGGACACAACAGCTTAATAAGATGTCCTTAATAATATACAATGCTGATGCGACACTTGGCAATTTGAATTAGACTTTAAAAAGTTCGCAGTGACAAATTTGTGGAAAAAGAGCAATTCCCTCCCGAACGCCTTCTACATTGGGAACACCGAAATGGAATGTGCTGACTCACTTAAATACCTAACTTAATATGAAAAATAACAATGTAATCATCAATTTCCAAGTAATGACTACGGATGTGGGTTCATCATGTCCGAATAAACTTAATTAAATATTTAGGTGTTACCCTCTCTCACGATCTCTCCAGGGTGAAACACGTGCGGGGAATATGTGGACAAACTAACAAACATTAGGATTTATTGAAATAGTATTGGGGAAATGTGATAAAAATGGCAAAGAGAAATGGTATATTTCCATGGTTAGACATCATTTAGATCAATACGCTGCAAGTATGTGGAAACCTCAGCAATTTGACTGCCGAATTGGATCGCGTGGAGCAAGGCGCAAGATTTGTAAAACGTTGTTTCGATAAACTTGGTAGCGTACCTGAAATATTAGAGCAGCTAGCCTGAGAATCACTCACGGGCAAAGGTTAAATTACAGATTATATCTCTCACATAAATTGGAAGAACATCTCTTTAGCAGTGTTTTGGAAACTTTATCATTACACCCATCGTTCTACGGTACATCTACATAATACCCCGCAAGCCGTCGCAATGGCGTGTGGCGGGGGGGTGTTAGGTCACCACCCAAAAAAAAAGGAAAAAAGAAAAATCGCATTTAAAACTAACACATACATGCAAACCCCAATCCACAGTAGTGCATACATTCATAGAAACATCCTATAATTTTAAACGCATGCAAATACACATCTACCTCCCTTCCCTACCTCCAATCAGTATGAGACTCCAAGTAAACTATTTATTGTAGAACAGTTATATTTTACATGTCATTTCTTATGAGCAATAAGTGAACATTATAAAATTATTTGAACATGGTAGAGTCATATTCGGGTCAAAATTAATCTGGTGTTTGTTCAACCCCTGCCACATACTCTAGTGATAGTTTGCTGGGTACATAAATAAAAAAAACAATTGCTAAGATGGAGCGTAGCCAGGTAGAAAGTTTGGAGCGTTGGAAAACGCTTTTCGGGAAGAGCGACGCCGCGTGATACCGTGACTTCGGAAAATGTTAAGATGTCTGCCCTTTGTAGATGGGCGCGAAGTACACAGCATAACCTCTAGCCTCGAAGGTTCCCACGGCGAAGCACAAATTCTCCATTGTGGGCCCCGATGAAGGCTAAGCTATCAACTTGACGTGTAACCAGAAGTGACATTTAAACGAAATGAAAATGAAAATACAAAAAATCCTCATTCCCCACCCTTGATCGTATTAATATTAACTAAAAGTCTGTTCTTCTTTCATCCCGATACAAATTTATGTAATGTAAACTTAAATGTATTTGTAATCCGTGACTCTATAAATTACCCACAGGAAAGAGCATAAGCAAATCTGGAGTTAGCGCATTAGTTTCCGCGTGGTATTTCACTAATTTTGGTTACTTCGGTACCCTGAAAGCCACCGATAGGGTGTGTGGTAGAGGGTGAATACACACCAGACTAATTTGTACCCGAATATGACACTGCCGCGACCGGAAAATGTTACTTTGATCCCTTATTTTTCGTGAAATCAATGACATCTTGAATCTCTCTGTTGTACGCTTAATCGCTTTAATTTTATTGACAAGATATCTCCTACCGAGTAAGTTCATTACAATAAGTATTAACGTACAGTTTAGGGACTTCGCGAGGATTAGCATGTATATATGTTTGTGTGTGTACATATATGCATGTATGTGTATATATATGTGTATATATGTGTATATGCATGTATGTATGAAAAATATTTTTTTTTGTTACAGGTTCCCCCCCACCTTTCCTCACCTATTTGATAACCCCAACCCCCTCATCCCTTACCCTTCCCTCATGGTGCTACAACCCCTGCCACACACCTTTTTTGGTGGATCGCAGGGTATTTATGTAGATGTATCGTAGTACGATGGAAGTAAAAACATTTTATGTTTTTCCTACATTTAAAAAAAATTCAAATGTGACGTTTCTTCACAACATTGATGATTAGTCACGACTAAATTAAAGTCTCATTAGACAATCAAACATTAATGACTTCTTAAAAAGTTAAAACACAAGTAAGGTCACGTAATTTATGATTCGATTTGATTATAATTGAAAAGACGTATTACGTAGATAAATAAAAACATATAGAACATAGAAAATAAATAAATTTGGGAGGACAGACTTTCGTTTCGTGGTCCACTCAAGAGCTTCGATGCATTCAAACCCGGTCCACATTCTCAGTTTTGTTCCTTATCGGACAATACGTGGCAATAGTGCGGAGCGGAGTGACGTGTTTCATCGTGATGAACTGTACGCATTGAAAGCGACCTAATGGAAAACAGGCATTTTCATTAGACCCCATTCACCGTGGAATCACCCCTCTCCATGTCATAGTGCACAAGTGTAATTCAGAAAAAAGAATGCTCTGACAAAACCAGCATACATATAGGGGACACTAAAACAAGGATAGAATGATAGTCATCATAAGGGCTCGATAAGTCAAAACCCAGGACAAGGATAACAAAATGTATGCGGATGAATAAACATAATTGATGCCTTGGTCATGGGTGTTGTGGTATCTGTGGATGAATTGTTAGTTTTCTGTGTCGCTTGTTACTATTTCCGCATCCTCCTTATTCCATCTCCATTCCCCTCTGGCCTCCCTTTCCCCCTCCATAACCTCCTACTTCACCCCTCCCCCACTACCTGTTTTTCCCCTCTCCCTCGTCCCCTACTCTCTCTGCACCACGTACACTTTTCCTCAGTCATATCTTATCTTCCAAAGAAGACGGAGTTCGAGTCCGTCGAAATTATCAAGATATTATTGTGTGTGTTCTTTTTATGTGTTCTCGTGCTGTGTGTCACTGTCTAAGTTTTTTATTCAACACTTCCGTGTTACTTCGAAGAAATTATATATATTATATAATGTGTATATTATATATATATATATATATATATATATATATATATATATATATATATATATATATATATATATATATCCGTCTGACCTGAAGAAGGCCTCGGAGTAGGCCGAAAGCTTAAATCATCTACAGTGTGAGTGTCCTTTTACGTGTTATCTGTTTTATTCTGTGTTCTATTGTGCCGTCCAAAAGTTATATTGCTCTCGTGAGTACTTCCGCATCATCGATATTATTATTATTAGGTAATCTACCGGTTAAGGTAGGTTTTTGGATGGACCATCACTTAATGGCCGCCCCACTGGGGTCAGACGCCGTTGCAGCCACCTCACTGAGGAACAGATGCTGCGTGGACTACCTTTCGTCTGGCTCCTAACCTTCGACCTATCTGGCATGGGTGACCCTTCCAGGAGTAATTATTATTACTCCCGCCAGCAAAGCTCTAGGGGTAATCGGAACACACAAGCCCTTCCACCACGACAAGGTTGTAGTCCATGGGAGGGCATCGATATATATATATATATATATATATATATATATATATATATATATATATATATATATATATATATATATATGTATATATATATATATATATAGATGATGCGGAAGTACTCACGAGAGTAATATAACTTTTGGACGCCACAATAGAACACAGAATAAAACAGATAACACGTAAAAGGGCACTCACACTGTAGATTATTTGAGCTTTCGGCCTACTCCGAGGCCTTTTTCAAGTCAGCCTGAGAGGTTTTGATGGGAGAGTGCCTGGGGAGGGAAGAAGGCGGGCGGAATGTTTAGAGACTGATGGGAAGGGAATTAATGATGGCGGTTAAGGGTGGGAATTTTAAAGGATCCGAAATACAGGATGTATGCGGATTCGCGAGTTCTCACCTCTATGTTGGTGGCTGAATCGGGTAGGGATTCTAGAACTGTTAGGGAAAAGCATTCGTCGAATGATAGGTCGTATGAACTTGCGTGTAAAGGGATAGGATTCTGTTTTCTATTGTGCCGTCCAAAAGTTATATAGTATATATATGAACCTGCTGAAGATAAAACAGAAGAAGAAAGCAAGAATTTTATGATTAATTGGCAATGGAATGCCAAAAAATACAAAAATATTAAACAAGGATATTTTTTGGAGATATTAATGCAAAAATTTGTAAGTAAGACATCTTGAATTCTGTAGCAGGAAAGTACTCACTGCATGATGTGACAAGTGAAAATTGAAGACTTCTCTGCCAGCTTGTTCTGTCGATCAACATGATCATATAGAGCGCATTCTTTGAACGTCAAACTATTCACAACGGTACCTGAAATATGCCTGAGACAGGAATTGTGAGTCAAATAGATCATGCACTGGTATCCAGGAGACATACACCTTCTATATTAGACATAAGGTCTGCACGACGACCAAATTGTGACCCTGATCACTCTCTAGTGAAAGTAAATGTTAGAGACCTATTGGCCCTTTGGGGTAAGCTCAATAGGCCAAGAGGTGTTTAAATGGAATAGTAAAATTTTATGAAATTCTGTGCAAACTTTGAGGTATAAAGATAATTAAACAGTAAGAAAAATAAGTAGACAGGTAATAAGGAATGGGGAAGAACAGACAGAGCGATGTTCTGTGGAATATCAATGGAATATCAATTCGCCAACACACAAGCTGGCCTTTAAGTTAAACTCAATTTTCCGCCAAATGTCAAACTTCAAACCTAAATATGGGATTAAAAATTCAGTCAATCTAGTGGAACAACTCCAAAATATCAACATGCCAACAACTGTGAAGTTAGTATCATTTGGCGTTTGTAATATGTTCACATCCGTTCCCACGCATGAGGCGATACTATACGCTCATGGCATACTTTCAAAGGCCAACATCAGCCCGGATATCAACAGTGAATTACGCAAGTTACTTCAGGTGTGCGTAGATCAAAATTATTTCCTCTTTAATAACAAATACTATAGACAAAAAGAAGGCTTAGCTATGGGATCACCCCTCTCACCTCTCCTTGCAGAAATTCTCATGGACAATTTAGAAGAAAAGATATTTAATGGCAAAGATAAATTAGTAGATAATGTCCTCTATTGGTTCAGATATGTGGATGACGTTTTATGCGGCTGGACAGGGACCGATAGACAGTTGACGAAGTTCCATCAGTTGTTAAACTCCTTACACTCAGCCATTAATTTCACTATGGAAAAAAGCGTGGAAGACGAAATCAATTACCTCGACCTAACCATAGGCCTACATAACCAAAAACACACCTTCAAAATCTATAGAAAGCCCGCCTACACAGATCAAGTAATTCCATCAGATTCGTGCCACCCTATATCCCATAAGCTAGCCAGTTTCCACTCCATGATAAATAGACTCATTAGAATCCCGATGTCCCAGGACAACTGGGACCGTGAAGTAAACATCATAAAAACCATTGCTGTTAACAACGGGTATAACGCCAACCTCATTGATTTGCTCCTCAAGAAGAAAAGAAGAAAACATGCCACCTCTATCTGCACTACACTCACACAGGACACGAACAAGTTAGATCGGAAATGGTGCAAAATTCCGTTCGTGAACCATCTTTCATACAAAATAACCAAAGCCATCCCCAAGGACAATTTCCGAATTTCATTCTACATTCCATCAACACTATCCAAGTGTTTAAGCCAGATTAAGGACCCGATCGACAAGAATAAAAGGAGTGGGGTGTATATGCTTGAGTGCGAGTGTCAGGCCAGTTACATTGGTCAAACAGGGAGGAGTTTTGACAATCGGATCAAGGAACACCGAAGAGGAATTTATGCAGACAACACGAACTCTATCTCGCGAAACACATAATCGATACAGGCCATCACTGCAACTTCGAATTTAAAGTGCTACATCTACAAACGAAAGGGCGCAAGTTGGACGCACTCGAACAGTGTGAAATAATACAACACACAATTAAAGGAATTTCCCTCCTTAATGATGTGTTTGTCACTTCACACTCCCCCCTTCTAGCCATCAATTTTCCCCAATAGTTTTCCCCAATTTTAACCTTCCTTTCTCTTGAACCCCCCCCCCCTACTTCCTCCCCGTTAACGTCCACCCCTGCCCCCCCTCCCCGTTCTTCCGATTCCCCGGATGGAGTCGATGGAAAACACCACGGATCCCCCGACGTACCGCAGGCGTCCGAAGGACGTCGTCCAGCTAGCGGAGCAACGACCTTCGCCACGGGACATCACCCGCGAGGCCCACGGGTTGATTGTTCCGGCCCTTCACTGCGGCGGGGCCCTCTACAGCTCAAGTGTTTATGTTCATTATCTGTGCTAATCCGGTTGTCGTATTGTTAATTCTCAGTATTGCCCCCCCCCCAAAACCTCCACCCCCACCCCTTGGATTTCCCACTGTTCCTCCCCGCCTCTTTGACTCCTCCTTTCAACCTTCCCCTCATGGAATTCCCCAGTCTCCTTTTCCCCCCTTTCTCCCCCCCCTTTTTTTCCCTCCTTCAACCCCCCCACCCCTTGTTGCAACTATATATGTGAAGAAGATACGCACTTGTGCTCACACCTGATGATGATGTGAAAACATCGAAACCGGTAGTGTCGAAATAAAATATCTAGTGGAAAATTGCAATACCTGTGGTTTTAATAAGGATATTTAAAGATTACAGGAAATGCTAAACAATGTTCTCCAGTAAAGAAAGACTGACTTATTTCAGGAGAAATCATGATTTCAAAACATAAATAAATTTAAGCGTTGACTACCTTCATGATGATGAAATCGTCCAAATGACACGGGAGAATGGTGACCTGCTGCAAAGATATTCCCGAGATTTTAGAACCTTTCTGAATGTGCCTTTGAAAGTAATTCGGCAGCAGCATAGAGAATGAAATAGTATTTAGAAAAACTTATGCGCAAAAATTGGAAGTCTTTCCACTCTTTAAATTGTCACCCTAATTAACGTTATCCTTACTACCGTCCATAAGTTTAGTTCCAAAATGAAGATTTTTACAGCAAAAATGTAATATTACAATGGATAAGTGACAATTTCTTCTTAATTGAATAACTTTCAGTCTAGTCCTTATTTGAGGCTTAATTCTGAAACTATATAATGTTCTTATATTATTTAATAAAATGTTTTTTACACATAGCAGGCAGCTAAATCTTAACACTGACTCTAAAATAGAGTCAAAATACCGGACATTACAAATGTAACGTACAGGGTTTACTATAAAATTAATGCGCATTCCCTGGAAAAAAAGATTTTATTCATCCTATTAGGATACATGCTGAACAGTAATCAAAATACTCTCCTCCTGCATCAACATTTGCGAAGACGCGTCTGCCACGCTTGGAAGGCATCCTGAGGCTCCTCGACAAGAATGTCTCTCAGGAATGTTGAGTAGCATGCTTTTGGATAAATTTCAAGAAACTGCGGGAGATGCCGCAACAGTAAGTTTTAACGGAGTCATCCGCTAACATGTATTTAATTGCAACAATTTCAGAGCGTAAAAATCATTCGCCTTGAGCGGGATTCGAACCCGGATCTCTCGATGCCCGGGTTTTAATCGCGGTTAAGGCGAATAATTTTTACGCTCTGAAATTGTTGCAATGAAATGGTTTTGGATGTTTTCTACAGCCTCCTAATGCTTTCCTTTAAGCTCTCTCTCTTCAGTCGGGTGAACAAAAAAAGGCGATCATAACCAAGTCGGGACTGGGGACCACTGGGGTGATGCCCCGGGCCAGGAAGTTGGTAACGATGAAGGACGTGTGGCTGGGGGCTTTGTCAGAGTGTAGCTTGACTATGCCTTACAGAGTCGAAAAACACATTTCACGCGGAGGCACGTCTTTTGGTTCAGACTGCTCGGAGCAAACTGGCGACCAGCTACGTTGAAAGCGCAGACCCCCACCACAATTTCCGATTGGTTTGACTTCGCTGCCATGGATAGCCGCGTCACAATAAAGTCATACGCATTATTTCTATAATCGAACATGTAATTATAACTGGCGATTAGAAGTAAACGAAGTATCGTTAAGCAAATTGATCATTGCGTCTAACCTGAGGGATTATATCATCAAAGACTTCATTTATTCTGAAATAATCAGAGGAAGTGCAAGCATGTTCATTTCTTTATATTCCCGGAAATGATTATGATAAACTTAGCGGAGTAAATAAGTGAAATAGCCAGCGGGAATATATGAGAATGTTTCTTCTTTGAATACATTCTAAGAAGGGACCTCTTGAGATACAAATTTCTTGAATAATTAAGTTTGTTTTAATTCACGCAAAATAATACTACTCTCACAGACTATTCCGTTGTTATTAATTTTTCAGTGAAAAAATTCTTAAATTAGGGATACGAAGAAAAAGAGGAAATTATTGTATTGACAGTATCCAATTTTCGCTTTCTCCTATTCATATTCAGAAGCATCTCATCAATCCGTGTCTCTTCATCCTGAGGAACCCGCAGCACTCCGTAAACTGTTGATTGCGATCTCTTTCCATTTCCTCCTGAACTCAAAATCTTCTCTCAGCTCCAATTTTTCTCTTCGTAACCTCGCCTTAGGGTCTGATACCACCCCCGATTTTGTTCGCTACATATTTCACTATTTATACTCACAAAGTTTGGCCTCATAATTTTGCAAAATATTCTTTAATAAAATCCGAAATACATATAAAGGCATTGAACGATCTACTTAAGTTAACGAATACGGGGAACAATCCAAAAGTAATGCCGTAAGCTGTGCAATTAACAAAAGGTATTTACTCTCATTCACAACCGCCCAAACAAAATATGAAAACTAAAAATGTAATCATCAATTTCCAAGTAATAACTGTGGATGTGGATCCATCATGTCCGAATAAACTCAATTAAATAGCTAGGCGTTAGCCTCACTCACAATCTCTCCTGAATGAAACACCTACTAGGGGGAATATGTGGAAAAGGTAGTCAAACAAATTAGGATTTACAAGAACAGTGCCGGGTAAATGAGATGAAAAGGTCAAGTAGAAATTTTTCACTAGTTAGGCCTCTTTTAGAATATGCTGCTATTATATTATGGGATCCTCACAAAGTTGAATTAATTCCGAATTGGATCACGTGCAGCGTAGAGCAGCTAGATTTGGTAAATACGTTGCCATGATATAAGCTTCCCGAAGAAATACCTGCTAGAATATTAAAGGACTTAGCCGAAGACATTGCCCCGATTTTAGAAATTGTTTTCCTAAAATCGATAGAAGATGGCTCAGTGCCTCGTGACTGGAAGCTAGGCCATATAATTCCCATTCTTAAAGGCGGGGATAGGGATAAACAAACCAATTACCGATCCATTTCATCGATATCGATCTCTTGTAAAATATTAGAACACATTATTGTCAGTAACATAATGAGGTTTCTTGATAGAAGGAAAATACTAAGCCACAACCAGCATGGATTTAGGAAGAGCCTATCTTGCGAAACACAATTAGGTATTTTCATTCACGAAATACTTAGATCGGGAGAAAAAAACACACAAGTCGACACAGTATTCCTAGATTTCAAAAAAACCTTCGATAAAGTCCCACACAAAAAATTGTTACACAAACTTAGATGCTATGGAATCAATGAGAAAATTATTTATTGGATTAGAGACTTCTTGTCAAACCGCAAACAAATAGTAGTCATCGATTGGTTGTGCTCAAAGGAAAGATATGTAACATCGGGCGTCCCCCGGGGAAGTGTAATAGGGCCTCTTCTATTCTTAATATACATTAATGACTTAAGCGTACACGTTAGTAGTAATCTCAGGTTATTTGCTGATGACACGGTGGTATATAGGCAAATAAGGAGACTACTAGATCGCGAGCTACTCTCTAAAGACTTAGACACAATCTCGGATTGGTGCATGAAATGGGGATTAATACTTAATATAAACAAATGCGCAGTTATGAAATTTTTGAACAAAGGAAGTGGCGAACAGGACATAAACTACGAAATAGAGGGTTCAGTACTAACTACGGCCAAACAAGTAAAATATTTGGGGGTAGTTCTAACCCCACGTATTTCATGGGGATCACACATCAAGACTATACTATATATATCCGCATACTATATATAGTATGCGGATCCGCTTTACAGAAACTGGGCTTTATAAAGGGGTGGTGGGGAAATGTAATGAGAAAGTTGAAAAGAGGTGTTATTTTGTTCTAGTTAGACCACATTTGGAATATGCCGCAAGTATCTGGGATCCTTGGGAGAAAATCTGGCAAAAAAACTAGATAAAGTCCAGAAAAATTCCGCCAGATTCGTGAAAAATATATATCACAAGAATACAAGCGTCAACAGGTCTCTTTGAGGATTTAGGCTGGGAGCCCGTTGAAATACGAAGAGAACCTGCGAGACTTAAACTTTTAGAAACATTCAGAACCAGCGAGTTTAGCGATGACACAAAATGAAAAATACCCACACTACTTAGGTATATCAGACCACAGAGATAAAATAAGGGAGATAGATTCCAATACAGATAGATTGAAGTACTCATTCTTCCCCAGAACAATCACAAATCATAATAGTAAGAATCCGAAGTCCCATTAGAAATATTAAAAACATTTAAGTTACAATTCGGAAAAAAATTAAAAATTCAAAGATTGTGCAGGTGTATGTTTGTTGGTAGTTTGTGGGTTTGCTCGGGCAACATCTATCGGAGCACTTTGGCGCTTTAAAAGATCGCAGATCTCAATGCAAATCAGGTTTCCTTATTAGCTCAACTGGTAGAGCATCCGCCCGGAAAGTGGAAGGTCCGTGATTCAAATCCCGGATAAGGAAATATTTTTACATTTGTGATCTGCTGAAAACCGCCTTCCCCACCTTTCCTATGTTGGTCTTTTATGTGTTTTCCTATCCCCTTTCCTTATATGTCTATTTCTATGTGCGAAAATAATGTTTATTCGCCGTATGGCGGGATTTTCAAGTTTGAATATGTGTTTGGCCAATGTGGCTCCTCTCTTCTTCTGGCTATGCGTGCCATGAAACGCACCGTTCCTATCCTTTATAATATCGTATGAATGCTTTTCTACTATCCTTTCCCCTTCTTGTGTCCCGTCTATTTCTCCTTTGGTGGGTGAAACAGCTCCATAACGCCATCTCTCTGGCAACATCTATCAGAGCACTTTGGCTCTTTATAAGATCGCAGATCTCAATGTAAATCAGGTTTCCTTATTAGCTCAACTGGTAGAGCATCCGCCCGGAAAGTGGAAGGTCCGTGGTTCAAATACCGGATATATATATATATATATATATATATATACATATTTATTTATTTATATTCATATACATATTGCAGAATATATAATGTGATTTTCTCCAAATTTACATTAATAAACTTTCTTGGTTAAAGTTTACTGACAAGCGTCAACTCTCAACTTTAATACACTCTCTCTGATTTATCCATTCCTGAACACAAATACCTCTGACTACTTGTTTAAAAATTTTTAAACAGGAGACCTGGTTCATATAACAAATACACGAGGGAATAAAAACCGGGTTGTACCGCAACCTCGACGGTCATCACCAACTGTAAATCATTAACTGTCACTGCTTGCCGCGAGTGAAACAACCCAGTCCAGATTTGAGGCAAGCTCCTTCAATTGCATCATTTAAGAGAATCTTGCATAAGACACTCTAAATCACAGCAAAATTCTATGTAAAACACCTTAGGAGCTCACGGTTATATCATAATCACACAACTATTAGTCTGAAATATATACTTCACATATTAATTTTACTGTTGAAATCTCACTTTTAATGATGGGTTATATATCATTTTTTAAAATTAATATTTACTCGTACTGCAGCAATATTTTTCTTTCATTTATTTCCTTAACATATCTTACATCTGTGTTATTAATGTTAAACTTTATTTTCATTAATTTTTCTCCACATTTATATGTGAACATCAGTTCCACTTTTGTTTCTTCTATTATTTTCAATACATTACTTAATCTTTATTTATTTACTCATTTTTAATTTGTTAAATTATAAAAATATTATCTATCTGTAGGCCTACGCAGTTTTTTTGTACTCGCCTTCATTTTAGGGGTTGTTTTCCAGCGGTGGGGTTTTTTCGTTATGAATAAAAGCCTAATTCCTTACGTTTATCTTACAATTTTGTGTCTCAAATTTTGTGACTCAATCTGCCCCGAATGAAGCCGAATTATTATTATTGTATTATATCTTATAGAAAACAAATTTTGTATTGTTGCAACCAAAAAGTACTCAAAAGTTTCAATCACGCCTGAATATCTTCCGAGTTTCCTCATCAGCAATCCTTTCAAGGGGCACACGCAGAAGTATATAGAGGTTCGCCTTAAAGAAGCATGGTTTCAGTGGACTGGTTGGAGTAAAATGCCAGGAGGAAAAAAATGAGAGGTACTGTTTCTATTTCAAAAGGCCGCACTTGTGAATTAGATGGCTAAATGCTTAAAATCCGCAACTAGAAGGATTAACAAAATAAATTATCTCAAAGAGTATCCACCATATTTGTTTTGTTATAATAATGTAGAGGAAGAAAGAAAACTGTGAAACTAGGTTTACTCTTGTCATTTTTGAAAGAGTTTTATTTTGACTGTGGAGAATGCTAGAAGCCTGCGAGACGATTATTAAGAGGGGAATATCTGTGCAAGGGCGCAGTGGTCTCCCAGCACCTCGGAACAGCGGAGGAATTTTACAGGTTCACATTTGAAGTGGATAAAATCTCGACTTCCGTATTTTATTCCTAAAAGTTCATTTGTAAGGGGTATATATCAATTATGGCTGTTTCATTAACGCCCCAGTCATCACTCTCATAATTGCCCTGGATTTTAAAGTAGACGGAGATAAAATATTCTTGAACGTAGACACCCCATTTTATGATTTGAAAATTAATCTAAGGAATCTCTTTTATTTATTATATATTATTTTTTTGTGTACACTGCAAACCCCGGACCAGGAAATATTTTTACATTTGTGATCTGCTCTAAACCGCCTTTCCCACCTTTCCTATTTCTATGTTCGAAAATAATATTTGTTCGCCGTATGGCGGGATTTTCAAGTTTGAATATTATATATATATATATATATATATATATATATATATATATATATATATATATATATATATATATATATATATATATATATATATATATATATGTGTGTGTGTGTGTGTGTGTGTGTGTATATGTATATATATATATATATATATATATATATATATAACAAATGAGGAAGTACTAGAGATGGTGGGTGAGGAGAAGGGTTTGTTGAGAGAAATCGTATGGAGGCAGGAAAAATGGATGAAAAGCGTATTGAGCGGTAGTGGAATGTTTAAGAAGGTAATAGAGGGGAGAATGTTGGGCAAGCGAGGTAAGGGCAGGAACAGGGTAGGGATGTTAGACGGGATGAAGGGAGGAAAGACGTACACCGAGATGAAGAGGGACCTGATATAGATTAGTTTGATAGGTAAGGAGTCTAAATGTTTATTTGAGGGAACTATTTTTACATTTGTGACCTGCTCAAAACCGCCTTCCCCACCTTTCCTGTGATGATCTTTTATGTGTTTTTCTATCCCCTTTCCGTACATGTCTATTTCTATGTGCGAAAATAATACTTGTTCGCCGTATGGCGGGATTTTCGAGTTTGAAAAATATATATATATATATATATATATATATATATATATATATATATATATATATATGTATCTTAGACAGTAACACATAGCACGAGAACACATAAAAAGAACACTCACAATAATATCTTGATAATTTCGACGGACTCGAGCTCCGTCTTCTTCGGAAGATAAGATACTATTACTAGTATGACTCATAAGATATGAGTCATATCTTATGATATATAAGATATTATTGTGAGTGTTCTTTTTATGTGTTCTCGCGCTATGTGTTACTGTCTAAGTTTTTTATTCAACACTTCCGTGTTACTTCGAAGAAATCGTCTATATATATATATATATATATATATATATATCCTTGAAATTGACGCACTCCGGCGACGCACAAACACTCGGATACTAAATATTCTACACACAGAAACATAAATGAAGGACACTTACTTTAGATATTGACGTTATGACGGCACCGCTGTCGTCATCAGAATCCTCTATGATTCTGATGACGACGGCGGTGCCGTCGAAACGTCAATATCTTTTTTAAGTGTCCTTCATTTCTGTTTCTGTTTGTGGAATATTTATTATCCGAGTGTTTTTTTGTTTATATATTTTTACATACACAAACACATATATACATATATTTATTTATTTATTTATTTATTTATTTATATGTTTGATATCCCACGCAGCTAAAGTTATTCTCAGGATTATCAACAAAAGGATGGAGAGTAAGGCAAATGATTACTTAGGGGATGATCAGTTTGGGTTCAGGAAAGGAAGAGGTACGCGTGATGCCATTGCAGTAATGTGATCACTAGTCGAGAGGAATATAGAATACAACCAGGACGTTTTTGCCTGTTTTTTTAAATTTCGAAAAAGCGTTTGATAGAGTGAATTGGGAAAAATTAATGCGTTTATTGCAGAAAACAGGAATAGATTGGAGGGACAGGAGACTGATCCGCAACCTGTACATGTCTCAGACTGCTCAGGTGCGAGTGGGGAACGGAGAGTCCGGATGGGCAGTGTTAGGAAGAGGTGTAAGGCATGGTTGCCCATTGTCACAGGTACTGTTCAACGTATATGTAGAGGAAATGATTAAAGAGGCATGGAAAGAACTGAAGGTAGGAATGAAAGTCGGAGGGGAATTCGTAAAATCAGTTAGGTTTGTGATGACCAAGCATTAGTTGCTCAGTCAGCCAAGGGGTTGCAAGCATTGTTGAGTGAATTGGAGGTTCAGTGCGATAAATATGGGATGAGAGTCAATATTAATAAAACAAAGGTTATTCGATTTTCCAGAAACAAAAAGGCTATGCTAAATATTAAAATAGGCGGGGAAAAAATAGAGCAGGTAGAACAGTTTACATATCTCGGAAGTATTTTGGACCAATACGGTCAAAGTGGTAGGGATGTAAGGAGAAGAATTGCGCTAGGCAAGGAGGCTTTCTCAAGGAGGAAGGAGTTGATGACGGGGACGTTGAGTAGGGACGTCAAGACAAGCCTCGTAAAAACTCTGACATGGAGCGTAGCTATGTATGGCGCGGAAACGTGGTCGCTGAAGCAGGAGGATAGACGTAGATTGGAGGCTTTTGAAATGTGGGTGTGGAGAAGAATGGAGAAGGTGAAATGGACCGAAAGGAAAACAAATGAGGAAGTACTAGAAATGGTGGGGGAGGAGAGGGGTTTGTTGAGAGAAATCCTATGGAGGCAGGAAAAATGGATGAATGGCGTATTGAGCGGTATTGGAATGTTGAAGAGGGCAATAGAGGGGAGAATGTTGGGCAAGCGAGGTAAGGGTAGGAGCAGGATAGGGATGTTGGACGGGATGAGGGGAGGAAGGAGGTACACCTAGATGAAGAGGGACCTGATATAGATTAGTACTCACGAGAGCAATATAACTTTTGGACGGCAAAATAGAACACAGAATAAAACATATGACACGTAAAAGGACACTCACACTGTAGATGATTTAAGCTTTCGGCCTACTCCGAGGCCTTATTCAGGTCAGACTGAGAGGTTTTGAGGGAAGAGTGCCTGGGGAGGGGGGGGGCGGAAGCTTTAGGGACTGTTGGGAAAGAAATTAAAGATGGCGGTCACACACACACACACACACACACATATATATATATATATATAAAATCTTGAAAATGACGCTCTCCGGCGACGCACAAACACACAAACACTAAGATAATAAATATTACACACACAGAAACATAAAAGAAGTATACATATATATATGTGTGTGTGTTTGTGTAGATTAAATTTGAATCCTGCGTATGAATTGATCAAACGATAGTTTATCTAATATATCATTGTAAACTACATCGGCGTAGTGGAAAAGCGGTATGATTAGCGAGGATACCGGAGGAAATGGTGATTTATGTACTATGGTACATACGGAATCAAATATTAGAGTGGTTCCCACTCATAAAATTAAAAAAAAATATTGCGTTAACATCAATTCCTACCAACTAGGCTGGGCAGATAACTCAAAGAGTTTCTAGGGGAAAAAAGATGGAACCAGGTAAATTCGTAACTTTCTCTTACTAATAAATTCAAGAATGCAACTGAAGATGACACGTCTGCGTGAAAAAATGATTATTCTCCCTGCTTGTACCCAAATCCTTCCTTCATAAAATTTGGATATTACATCCTCATTCAGGAGGGATCTTCAATTATACACGTCAAGTTAGTTTCATAATATATTTGGCTTTAGGGGTTGTTGCTGAATTTTTTGTGACGTTCATCTTGACGGTTCTCCATCAACTGTTTAATTATAGGAATCGTTATTAGTGCGTCAGATGATACAGAGTTTGAAGTTGAGTTGATGCTGAGGCATCAATTAGAAAAAAATAAATTAAAGGGAGATTCGAGTTGAATATGAGGGCATTGTATGGATAGTACGCGGAAAAATATCCCTGCAGAAACACCTCCGTGAAAAGATGAAAGCAGTAACTTTATTTTTTTAGACACACAAGATTGCGGAATACAAATTAAGGTAGATTTCGCGGGAAAGATTACAGAAAAAATACAGCGAGTGAAATATTAAATCATAAACTCAATGGAAGCCATAAAAAGGACGATGAACGTAGATATGAGAACTGCTTCGTTTACAATTATTTATACTTTCGGCAGTACACGATAGATAGGGTATCACAGGCTGTACCTTAAAGATTTAAGAACTAAAATCCCAAATAATATCAATACGAAAGATAACCCAAAGTAGTATCTCAATATATTTTCTAAGGGTGTTGCCGGAACGTAAAAGAAAACTTCGCTTTTCATTCTTTACTAGAAGAAAATACCGCGAAATATTTACAGTCAGCAAACATGTGGCCTACATTCTTCACATATTTATTTCCAGAGGAACTTAATCTAAATCGTTATAAGCCAAAGGTAAAGCCTGGAGCAACCAATGAGCTAATGAGCGATACTCAGCGATATCGCGGAAAAGATAAACAAGTCAAACCCGAAACATTGAAATACCGCCTCAGGGCCAAAGTAATGCCAACTTATATTTTAGGGAAGTTGGATGTATCAGAGTTTACGCCCAACGTTGTGTATGCCATTATTAATTAAAGCCTGAACAGATTGTTTGGATGCAAGATTGGTATTAGTTCACAACACCGCCGTCTGCAGCATTAATGGGGCAACATCATTATCACTATTGGTAACTTTATAACCTGGCAATATGGCAAATATTCAGTCGTTCACAAGATGGATGGAATAAATAGGGTGAAGGTTACAAAAAGAAGAAAATTAAAAAATATGATAAATGAATACATTTATTCATTAAATGTTTCCGCAGGAGGAAAGGAATATCACAGCTGAGGTTAGCATTTATATACTCTATTGACACACTAGAAGAAGTTAGCAGCACAGGAATTTTTCTCTATTCGAATAAAAAAGGAAATTACTTACGCAAGTGGTGACTTCCTGTTACGCCGAGTAAAACACTTGGCAAAAGAATGGGTGAGAGCGTAACACGTTTAGTCTTGGCACATGTATTCAAACACCGGTATAAAACACAATAATAATATTCAAAGACAAATCAAGAATTTCCATATTCTAATTTTTAAACGCAAAAAAATCAAGATATAACACCTCATCAACAATCATTAAAATACCAGATAATTCTGCAATTTCTTTTCGGAATTATAGCCGAATTAAAACAGCCTTTGCTTATATTTGCATAGTCAAGCTTAATATTAAAATGAGAGGGCAAAAACTGGCGTAGGTGGAACAGTTTAAGACTTGGAAATGCATAGGACGAACACGGTCCAAGTAGTACGGACGTAAGGAGAAGAATTGCGATTGGAGAAGACGCTTTAACAAGGAAGAGGGAGTGGATGACAAGGACGTTTGGTATGGATGCTAAGAAAAGACTTGTCAAACTTTTTTATGGATGATAGTTATGTACGCCACGAAAACGTGGCCATTGAAGTAGAAGGATAGTCGTGGACCGGAGGCTTTAGAAATGCAGGTGTGGAGAGGAATGGAGAAGGTGAAATGGACCGAAAGGAAAACAAATGAGGAAGTACTAGAGAAGGAGGGTGAGGAGAAGAGTTTGTTGGGAGTAATCCTATGGATGCAGGAAAGATGGATGCAAAGCGTATTGAGCGGCAGTGGGATGTTGAAGACTGGAATAAAGGAGAGAAAGTTAGGCAAACGAGGAAAGCGCAGGAACAGGGTAGAGTTGTTGCACGGCATGAATAGAGGAAGGACAAACAAAAAGACGAAGATGGACCTGATGCAGAGTATGTCGCAAGATTGGTTTTTTTTTTAAGAGTAATAAAATTTTTGTCTTGTAGTATTGTCCATCCAAAACCAATAATAATACTCTACCATTTTTTTTGTTATTTTTATGAGTAATCTACCGGTTAAGGTTGGTTTTCGATTATATATATATATATATAATTATATATATATATATATGCATTAATATATTTATAATATTGGGTTGGGTTAAAATATACTTAGCCAGAGTCTGACCTGAAGAACACAGCTGAGTAGGCTGAAAGCTCAAATAATCTGCAGGTACATGTAAAATGTGAGTGTCCTTTTACGGGCGGTGCCGTCGAAACGTCCATATTTACTGTAAGTGTCCTTCGTTTATGTTTCTGGGTGTGGCATATTTATTATCAGTGTTTGTGTGTTTGTGCGTCCATAGAGAGTGTCATTTTCATTTTAATGGATATATATATATATATATATATATATATATATATATATATATATATATATATACATATATATATAGAACACAGAATTCACAGCAGTCTGACCTGAAGAAGGCCTCGGAGTAGGCCGAAAGCTTAAATCATCGACAGTGTGAGTGTCCTTTTACGTGTTATCTGTTTTATTCTGTGTTCTATTGTGCCGTCCCAAAGTTATATTGCTCTCGTGAGTACTTCCGCATCATCTATATATATATGTATGTATATATATATATATATATATATATATATTATTATTAGGTAATCTACCGGTTAAGGTAGGTTTTTGGATGGACACAACTATCAAATAAACATTTTGTGACTCCCCACCTAGCAAACTAATCTATATCAGGTCCCTCTTCATCTCGGTGTACTTCTTTCCTCCCTTCATCCCGTCCAACATCCCTATCCTGTTCCTACCCTTACCTCGCTTGCCCAACATTCTCCCCTCTATTACCCTCTTCAACATTCCACTACCGCTCAATACGCCTTTCATCCATTTTTCCTGCCTCCATAGGATTTCTCTCAACAAACCCCTCTCCTCACCCACCATTTCCAGTACTTCCTCATTTGTTTTCCTTTCGGTCCATTTCACCTTCTCCATTCTTCTCCACACCCACATTTCAAAAGCCTCCAATCTACGTCTATCCTCCTGCTTCAGTGACCACGTTTCCGCGCCGTACATAGCTACGCTCCATATCAGAGTTTTTACGAGTCTTGTCTTCACATCCCTACTCAACGTCCCCGTCATCAACTCCCTCCTCCTTGAGAAAGCCTCCTTGCCTAGCGCAATTCTTCTCCTTACGTCCCTACCACTTTGACCGTATTGGTCCAAAACACTTCCGAGATATGTAAACTGCTCTACCTGCTCTATTCTTTCCCCGCCTATTTCAATATTTAGCTTAGCCTTTTTCTTTCTGGAAAATCGCATAACCTTTGTTTTATTAATATTGATTCTCATCCCATATTTATCGCACTGAACCTCCAATTCACTCAACAATGCTTGCAACCCCTTGGCTGACTGAGCAACTAATGCTTGGTCATCAGCAAACCTAACCGATTTTACGAGTTCCCCTCCGACTTTCATTCCTACCTCCAGTTCTTCCCATGCCTCTTTAATCATTTCCTCTACATATACGTTGAACAGTACCGGTGACAATGGGCAACCCTGCCTTACACCTCTTCCTAACACTGCCCATCCAGACTCTCCGTTCCCCACTCGCACCTGAGCAGTCTGAGACATGTACAGGTTGCGGATCAGTCTCCTGTCCCTCCAATCCATTCCTATTTTCTGCAATACACGCATTAATTTTTCCCAATTCACTCTATCAAACGCTTTTTCGAAATCTACAAAACAGGCAAAAACGTCCTGATTGTATTCTATATTCCTCTCGACTAGTGATCTCATTACTGCAATGGCATCACGCGTACCTCTTCCTTTCCTGAACCCAAACTGATCATCCCCTAAGTAATCATTTGCCTTACTCTCTATCCTTTTGTTGATGATCCTTAGAATAACTTTAGCTGCGTGGGATATCAAACTTATTGTTCTGTAATCCTCACATGACGAAGCCTTTGCCTTTTTTGGGATAGGAACTAACACCGATCTCACAAAATCTTCCGGCCAGATTCCTTCCTCATAGATACTACGAATCAGTCCATATATGGCCTTCTTCCCACCTTTCTCTAACCATTTCAACATTTCTACAGGAATATTGTCCACCCCCACAGCCTTGTTTGCTTTCATCTCCTTTAATGCCCTTTCTATTTCATCGTCGAGTATGCCTGGACCTAAGCTATCTTCTTCTACCTCATGTTCCTTTTCTATGTCTAACCTTGTCGGCCTAAGTTCTTTACCATACAGTGTGTCTATATATTTCTTCCATCTCTCTTGGATTTTTCCTGGTTCAACTATTATCTTACCCCATTTATCTTTAACTGTTAGCACAGCTCTTGCCTTCTTACTTCCCGATAATAACTTAACCTTGCTGTATAGAGCACCAATTTCACCCATCTTCTGTAAACTTTCCATATCCTCGCATTGCGTTTTCCACCATTCTTCTTTTGCTTTATTTGTGGCCCTTCTCAATTTATTGTTTAACTCTTTGTACTTCATTTTGCCTAACTCTGTGTTTACATTTTTCCATCTTCTTCTCTCATCCATCTTCGCAATCATCTCATCCGTTACCCATGGTTTCCTTATCCTTTTCCCGTTAACGGTTCCTATAGTGTCTTTAGCGGCTTCCAATATCCCTTTCTTGATACATTCCCATTTTTCTTCGATAGCACTCAGTTCTTTACCGTCATCCATCATTTTCTCTACAGCCTCCTGATACTCCTTCCTCGTTAATTCATTTACTGCTTCTAAATTCCATTTTTTAACCCGCCGCCCTTGCCTTATCTTCTTGAAACGAACATTACATTTCATAACAACTAAATTGTGGTCAGAGTCCGCATCCGCTCCTGGGAAACTGTGCGAATTTATCACACTGTTCCTAAACCTGTGCCTAACCATAATATAATCTAACTGATACCTTTCTGAGTCACCTGGCATATGCCATGTATACCTACGCCTTTTGTGGTGTCTAAACCATGTGTTAGTGATGACTAACCACTGTCTCCTGTAGAATTCAATTGCTTTCTCCCCGGGTTCATTCCTCGTGCCTAACCCATAATCCCCCACCTCACCACCATCTCTTCCTTCGCCTACCGTCGCATTCCAATCCCCCATCACTATCAAATGTTTCCCTGCAGGAACACTCGCGATGATATCCTCTAACTTATCATACATCCTATCGACTTCTTCCTCCTTGTGGTTGCTCGGTGGCGTGTATACCTGAATAATGACCAAGTTCGTCTGCTCTTCTTTAATCTCTACGAGTAAAATTCTGTCTGTCGCTTGCTCTATGTTGACTACGCTTCTTCCTACCCCTTTATTTAAAATTACGGCAACCCCTCGTTGGCTCTCATCCCCGCCGCTGTATATTACTCTATAATTGTCACTCCAGTAATCCCCGCTATCCTTCCATCTCACCTCGCAGAGGCCTAAAACATCTATGTTACCTCTTTCCATCTCTCGCTTAATATTTTCTAATTTGCCTCTCCTCAACATTGTCCTGACGTTCCAGGTTCCTATTCTAACTACTTTCGCCTTCTTCTGAGTCTTCTGTCCTGCTGAAGTTATTCCTTCCCCGCAAGGGTTTCGTGGGATGACGACCGCGGAAGTCTTGCCTCTCCCGCTGCCGGGCACGACACACCGCCTCTTGGGCCGTGTCCCGTAGTTGCCAGGACTCATATTATCTATAGTACCCATCATAATATTCTTGGGAATCATAATTGAGGTGGTTTCCCGTTGCCTTCCTCAATAGTGTTTTTAACGTGACACCATCACTTAATGGCCGCCCCACTGGGGTCAGACGCCATTGCAGCCGCCTCACTGAGGAGCAGACGCTGCGTGGACTACCTTTCGTCTGGCTCCTAACCTTCGACCTATCTGGCATGGGTGACCCTTCCAGGAGTAATTATTATTACTCCCGCCAGCACAGTCTAGGGGTCATCGGAACACACAAGCCCTTCCACCACGACAAGGTTGTAGTCCATGGGAGGGATATATATATATATAGGGTTCGTCCGGAAAATAAGTGTACTGAGCTCAGGAAAAAAAATTATTACACTTTTACATATCTTAAGCTAATATTCCTCAAAATAGGACCCTTGTGAATCGCCCTGAACCTGAGGGGTTTGTTGAGAGAAATCCTATGGAGGCAGGAAAAATGGATGAAAGGCGTATTGAGCGGTAATGGAATGTTGAAGAGGGTAATAGAGGGGAGAATGTTGGGCAAGCGAGGTAAGGGTAGGAACAGGATAGGGATGTAGGACGGGATGAAGGGAGGAAAGAAGTACACAGAGATGAAGAGGGACCTCATATAGATTAGTTTGCTAGGTGGGGAGTCACAAAATGTTTATTTGATAATTGTGTCCATCCAAAAACCTACCTTAACCGGTAGATTACCTAATAATAATAATATATATATATATATATATATATATATATATATATATATATATATATATATATATATATATTTATTTATTTATTTATGTCTCACGGATGGGAATAATTATTTACCCCATGTTTTCTTTTTTGCGCGCTTCTGCGTTATTTTGTTCGCCAGTTCTATCTACATCTAATTAGCTATCCCTCATGCATTTATCCAGTCATGCTGGTAGAATATTAGGTGCAGTCAAGAAACCGGAACCGAATATTTTAGCTTTAAGTACTTGGTAACACACTTGGGTAGTCACAACTAATCGGGAAACGTTTCCGGTCTGAGATTGCAAAGCTACGTGAGGCTAATCTCCCAAGAGGATAGTGGAAGAAAATACTTTTCAGCGTAGGTCAAAGTTCACTCATTTCATCTTAAGAAGGATTAAATACTCTCCGCATTTAAATTTGGAATGCTGTTGCAAATCAAAGGGCCTTCGTGTTTTTATGATTGATATTCAGAGAAGTATACGGGACACTAAAACATGTAGACCGTCTATAGAGATTAAAGAGAAGAGGGGACTAAGCGGAGGGCATCGGGGCTATAGGTGTTGAATTCTGTGTGGACACGAACCACACAAGGACAGGTTGGTCAATTTGCACGACGTGAGTAGCCCAGGAAGGAAGTCATCGCCCAAATTTCATATTTTATAGACGCCATTCCATTATTAATTGCGTAATGTTAAACGTGCTTGTATAAGTAAATGCGTAAACTTCTAGCTACCCATACAAGATTGTACTGAACATTATCAGACCCTGACTCAAACTTTAACGGCTAAACTCTTACTTAAACGACTTACTCTTGGCTTAAAACTTTGTTACCCACATTTTGACGCATATGGGAATCCAAAAGCAAAAGCGGGAATCACATAGAGATAATCAGGGGACGGCCACCAGTAATGCCGCGCCTAAACCCTACTCATCACTGTCTAAGATAGGAAAAGAAAGATCTAAAAAGGTGTTTAGAAAGCGTAGTCGTTCGCTAGCAGAAATCGAAGGATAAAAACTGCTCCAAGAAAATGGTGTGATAAAGAAAGTTTGTTCTCGATCCCAGGAGTCGATAAAATAAAAGTTTGGGTTCTTACTATCGGGGAATGAAGACCAACAAATGACCTCTGGGCTAAGGTGTGAAACGAGGGAGAATGCGACTATAATGCCTCCCGTCAAACACATTAGCGTATTATTCCAAATTTATGATTCCGCGCAGAGAAAGAGCAAAGGGGACGACGACATGAAAGTGGAATATGTTCGATCGGAGAAATGCCACTGATCGCGTCCACTGCCATCTTCCCACTCTTTTAAAATTCAAACGAATACAAAAAGTGCGCAAAAGCAACATTTTCTTACTTAATAAATTATATCTATTAAATTGTTTGACGAACCACTTAACACTGCAACTCCATTTATGAACGAAAATAATTCAAAGGGTAAACATTCGTTTGCCTAGACTGGGATTCGAACCGAGACCCCTCGATGTCCGGTCGAGTGCTTAACTAAGTTAAGCTACCGAGGCCTATCCTATTACACACTGAAATTTCGGGGACCTTAAAGGAAGAAGGTATTCTCAACTTGGTTACTCGTTACTAACGTCTGCAATCCTATTGATGGCACAGCAATGGCACGGGTATATATTATTAACTTTGATATGACCATTGGTTAATGCCATGATTTGACAATGGTAGGAATAAACAGACTGCGAATTACTACATATTTTTTCACGCAGAATCTCCACATCTTTCAGTAAAAACTTATAATCAGTATTAATTCCTCCGTCGGTTTCGCGGTATACTTAGAGAATAAATAAGAAAGTATAAATACCACGGCAAAGGGAAGTTTTAACTAGTTTCATTACCGCATTACCCGCGTAGCCACCGCTAGGGTGTGTGGCAGGGGGTAATTACACACCAGATTACCGTTCACCCATAGCATATTTCCCTCCGGATCAACTTTATTTTATTCTGATGACCTATTTGTTCTTTGTAAAAATTACATTTTAACCTTCTCTGTTCTACATTTACTCCTTTTCTTTTTATTTCTCGGAAATGCTGTTTATTTGAATAATTATTATTTATTTTACCACCCTGCAAGCCACCGCTAGGGTATGTGGCAGGGGATGAATGCACACCAGACTACTTTTGACCCGAACAGGACCCTTACCGTGGTCGGAAATTGTTATTATGATCCCTTATCTTGCGTGGAAAAAATGACAACTCTAAATCCATCTGTTCTACACTTGATCTCTCTAATTTTAATGAGATGATCTCTCCTAACGTAGTGCGATGGGGGTAATAATAAATATTCAAAACCACTGCTAAAGAGACTTGCTTCCAATTTATTCAAGGGATGTAATCTGTAATTTAACCTTCGATTCATTTAGCAATTCCCAGGCTAGATCCTCTATAATTTTGGATACGCTACGAAGTTTATTATTACAATATTTCACAAATTTTGCACCTCTACACGTGATTCAATTAGGAAGCCGGCGCAAGTGTAAAACAGAGACAGCGGAAGGAAGGCGGGGGGGAAATCGGGGGAAGGCGCCAGGGAAAGCCGCAGGATCGTGACGTATTTAGAGTCAAACAGGGCAGGCACGGCTGAGAAACATGTCGCTAATCACTCCACTCAAAAATATGATATCGAAACTTGGCTTTCGGTAGTGCAATAACTGGTGGAATCACTTTGTCCCCAGATCATAAGGGTCAAGTGACTTAGCATCCTCGAAATAGTACAATCCAAGTAGGCAACTACAATACGCTGATATATTTGCAGTCATATGCTAGTTATGGTTAGGTTTTTGTAAGACCCAGACTTGTACGCAACACTGTACTACTAAGCGCTGACCATCACGACACAAAGTATTCTTAGCCTAATACTTGATTGTTTCATTTGATTTCTCTCTTGCATTTTTCATATTTTTTCTCAAAATAAAAACCTGAAAATCGCTTTTTAATGTATGCATTGGATAAATAATGCAGTGTGCAAGACGCTATGTTGTAACAGTCCAGATTAGAGGACTGCACAGGATACCATAGTGTATTTGTGAATAAAAAAACCATAAACACAGTAATCAACCCGAAGGTCGGTTTAGTAGGTGATGGTAGAACTCACCGATGTACCAAGCCCGACGGCGTGTGAATATTCACACATCAGGGTAGGGGGGGCAGTTCCTTTCCCTGTGCCGGTTATGGTTTCCCAGGAAGACCTGGTACCCGAAAAATCAACTAGCTTGGGTGGAGCTGCAGGTGCCCAAAGTGCCTTGCCCGGGAATCGAACCCGGGACCCTGCGGTCAGCAGTCCAACGCTCTACCCACTAGACCACCGCGACCCGCGTATTTGTGCATATTGCTGGAAAACTATTTAAAATGACGACGATTTTGAATAGAACGTTAATTTTAGATAAATCCATGCAAATATTCAAAGGGATTGAAATGCTCCCAGAAGTTTTATAACGAAGGACTTATGTCCTCTTTATCGTTGGATCACTCTTGAATCAATTCAAACGCGATACAATTTCCCAAAATGGAAATCCGCTTGTAACTCGTGGCAGTTCCTCTGTTATTTCAAGAAGCCAAGTCGTTGAGACTATCTGGTATTCCGCGAGAGGACTAATGGGCTCATGCTGGCAGGAGGAGAAGTGGGAGGGTGGCTATGCGGAGAGGTGAGATGGGCCGCAGGGGAAGCGGGAGACTCCGCAACGATATCCCCACCCCATAGCTCTGACCCCTGCGACCTCTCCAAGGGCTCTTTCCACTCTAAGATAACGAGGTACTAACTCTACGAAAATTATACCGCTGAAATAAGATCACGACAATCCTCAACAGGATCGACCTGAAAGAAAAAATGCAAATCAAACTCCGTCCGACAATACACGTAATATGTATAAACAATCTTATTGAACACTCGAACCCGTCTTTCCCATTATTTGTTTCCCTAGTGAGGTCACGTCGGATACCTAATCATCTGACTCATTCCCTCACAGAATATATTTACAGTTGCTTTCCAGAAATAAAAAGCAAAATATTAGTCAAAATAAAACAGCAAGAAATATTGATCAAATGACAAAAAAGAAGTGAAACCACAAAAAGATGACGGGGCACCGCCGTCACACGAAAAGGGAATGAATGGAAAGCTATTAAATGCGCGTGACTTCATAATGAAAAAGACAAAAAGTTCAAACAACTATATCGTCATTTTGAGGCCCCTTCGCGATCGCAAACAAATGAAAAATATCTTAAGAATTAAGGGAATGCTTCCCATGAGTATGATTGATTCACAAACATCGACTTTTTTCATTAGGTAATCCACCGGTTGTGGTAGGTTTTGGATGGACACAATTACCAAATACCAAATATCTTCTCACAAAACACAACCAAACATCCTACTCTACAACAAGTCCCTCTTAATCTCTGCGTATTTCCTTCATCCCACCCAACATCCCTAGGTCAAGCAACGACATATTTTGTAACTCCAAACAAAACCAATCCAGCAACCTACTCCACACTAGGTCCCTCTTCATCTCTGTGTACTGTGAACATCCTGTTCCTGCTCTTTCCTCATTTGCCTAACATTCTCCCCTCAATTACCGTCTCAGTATCCCACAGCCGCTCAAAACGCCCTTCATCCATTTTTCCTGCCTGCTAACGATTTCTCCCAACAAACCCCTCTCCTTGCCTACCACACCTTCCTCATTTGTTTTCCTTCTTCTGTCCATTTCACATTCTCCATTCTTCTCTACACCCACATTTCAAAAGCTGTAAATCTATGTTCAATGTTCAATCCTGCTTCAGTGGTCACGTTTCCCCGCCGTACATAACTACGCTCCATATAAAATTTTTCGCCGTTTCTTAACATCCTTACCCAATTTTCCTGTTATCAACTCCTTCCTCCTTGTGAAAGCCTTAGTAATTTATTTGTCTTGGTCCGAAAACAGCAATTACAACACAACAATAACAACAACACTAACCCTAGGTGGAAAAAATCCCACCCTGGCGGGAATGGAATCCGCGACCCTTGGATTGCCAGACGAGGGCGTTACCCCGGGGCCGGCAAAAATTTTAGTAAAATAATAAACTTTTCTTACAACATTGTTAGAATGGTTCGGCATGGTCATTACTGCTAGATATATGGCAAAGTAACGCCGAAGTTTCAAGCTGTGTTTAAAAGTTAAAAAATTATCATTATGCTCAATCACTCTTCAGATTCTGATATTTTACAAAACCTTTTCGAAATTCCACTCATTATCCTCCCTCCGCAGACCATTATCTCTTCCTTCTCTTCATTATACCTTTGCGAAATACCAACTTTCGAAAATAGGCGAGCTATTAATTACTCCGTCTTCATGCTTCCGATGGTGCTAGCCCGTTGAAAGTTGTCACGCTGAAACGATGTATTCCGATTTGCACGAAACTTCGAGCATCGCAAACGTAGGGGGAAAACCTGGGCACATGCCTTTCCTCTTGCTTGCTTGGCCCGAAGGCAACTTCATCTCCCGAGGAGAAGACCTTTAAGCAGGAGGAAGTGGCGTGGGTGGGTAATTCGATGCGACGAGTCGGTCCCTGCGGTCGGACCTGGGGCGAGCGGGGGGGGGGGGGGCAGCAACGCCTTAGGAGTGGCTGACACACACGATTTAGTGAACCCCTCTATACGTGAACTGACAGAGACGTCTACGAAAACCAGAGGCCCACCAAGGGGACGCTTTCAAATGAAAAACAACCGTACCCCAACGCTCACGAATAGTAATCAGGATGTGGAAATTACTGAGAAATTATCCAATACGAGGGTAAAGTATCGAACTGACAATGAAAGAATGTGATTTTCAGACACAAAATTATTTAATTTTTCTACACAATCTCCCTTGACTTCAACACACTTGGTCCAGCGTTACTCCAACATCAGTAGTATTCCTTCCCGGAAGTGAGAGCCTGAAAGGCTGTGTAAATATCCTAGGGCTCTCTGAACTTCTTCATTGGACACGAAGCGCTTCCAAAAAACTAATTTCTTCAAGTTTGGGAACAGCTGGAAATCTGAGGGTGCTAATTCAGGAGAGGAGAGGGGGAAAGACAAGCAAATAGTCCCTCAATTCCAATAGTGTTCCCATTGCCAACGCACCTTAGTGAGCAGGTGCGTTGTGCTGCTAAAAGATGATTTTATTTCTTCTTCAAACCAGACCTCTTCTCGTGAATTTTGGTATCTCGTAGCTTGTCCAGAAGCGGTCATTCGTGTCATACAAAATCGCTCGGTTCCCTCTTGAATTGTTCCTAGCATTTCTGTAAAAATTGTTTACGATTTCCTTTTGATCGACATTCAGAAAATGCTGCACCCAGCTTTTGAAGAGCCTTCGCATCCCTAATTCTTAATGCAAGATGTTTCCACCCTTCCTTCCGATATCCCCACGGCCTTAGCCATCTCACTCATCTTTAACTCACCTCGCCTACACATCCTTAACTCGCTATCTCATCTATCTCACACACCCTTAACTCGCCTATCGTGCAACTTTTCGATGGTTTCCCGTGTGGTTGGGTTTTTGGTCGTCTTTCAGGTGGGTCAGTTTCGAGGGATGTGCGACCACGTTTAAATTGAGCTGCCTACTTTTTAAACGGTTTGACATTGAGGGAGACACAAGTCCCCCATAACTTTTGTCTACTTCGAATGAATTTCCTCATGGAGTTAATCCATTGGAAACTTATAATTTTATGACGGCACGAAAATAAAGGTTTTTTCCATTTTTCAAGAAAAAAAGAAAGACATCTACCGCAAGAATTAGTGTTAAACAAACTAATTGAAAGGACAAGTTGAACCTTGTCTTGCAAACTAATGGTACGTGCACACAGACCGTAATCATAATTGTGCTACGATTGGAACGCTATCTCTGCGTCAGGCCGAGAACTGCTCACCTTACCCTCGTTAATCAGAAAACAGGCTCAGAAAACACTTCAAATAATGCAAAAGTGTTTTCTCCCAGGCGTTTGTTAATAATTTCTGATATTTTCCACCGAAAGTTTTACCGAAACACTTTGGGTACTCTTAATAGTACTGGTATTCCTACTCTCCTATGATGGGCGCGTCATACGAGGAGCTAATAATGGATTCGTACGAAACCTCATTCCTCCATTAGCAGAGTTCTGAAATCCGGAGTGCGGTTCGGGAGAACGTTGCAATTCTCTTGAAAGCAATTCAGCGGACCCGATCAAGACAATGGCGACAATTTCGAGAAATTAGATTAAGCTATGGTGCTTCAAGGCTGTGGTAGTCCGGGGGATAGAAATATGGGCTACTGCACGGAGGGCCTGGATTCGATTCCCAGGGATGTCTATGGATATCAAATCTTCACCTACACCGGGTGTTTTTTGGCTAACTGATCTTCCTGGGAAACCACAGACGGTACAAGAAAAGGAACTGCCTTCCCTTGCTGCCTTACCCAGATGTGTGGATTTCACACACCGTATAGGGCTTAGTACTTCATCTACATCTACTCAACACCCCGCAAGCCGCCGCAAGGGCGTGCGGCGGGGGGTGTTAGGGCACCACCCGTAAATTAGAGAAAAAAAACGCATGCAGAAACCTCAAATTTATAGCCCACAAACCAAACATGGTAAACATTCATGCACGAACCCTTTCGCCCCAACCCTTTCACACACATGAACTTGGTGGTGAACCTTTCACACATGAACAACTTGGTGAACTATATCCTCAAACCGTACTTTAGGTTGCTTCCGGTTAACTTTCAATGGTGTTCTGCTCTCGAGTGGTAATTTATAATTCAAAAAGTTTCTCCAATGCCTAAGATTAAGTAGCTCCTCACTCACAGGTGAGAAAGCATGGACCATAGAGCTAAAACACCTAGTTTGTCTAATTAGAAGTTTTATCCACGATTACTTGAATGTTAATGTTTGCAAAATGGCTAGATTCAGTCCAAATCAGAGATAATTATATGCCACAATGAAGAGAAGAGATTATTTCACCACCTTTTCCCTGCCGTTTTCGTACGCACCCTTTCCCAACCGCCCCTAATGGCGCAATTGACCCTAGCCGTCGCTCATCTCCCCAACAAAACTACACGACAGAGAGAGAGAGAGAGAGAGCCAGGGATGATTTCTTCCGACAAATATTTGAATAAGATAAACTGGGAGAATTTTTTGTATCCAAAACTAAAAAAATTGCAATAAGTTACTTTGTCTTTGAATGTTTGCATCAATATACTACCTTGATCAAAAAGTTCCCGGAATTTATTCAGAAAATTAAAAATACAAGTTTATTCATCTAAATCTATATTGTCCCCTTCAAAGTAATCCCCATCGACTGCAACACACTTATGCCAGCGCTTGACCCAATCCTCGAAACATTTTTTATATTCGGTTTTCGGTATGTCCATCAGTGCTTCCTGCGATTTTTCCATTACTTCCTCTCGGCTGCTAAAACGCGTTCCCCGTAATGGTTTTTTAACTCGATTGAACAGAAAGAAGTCACAGGGAGCCAAATCAGGTGAATTCGGTGGCTGTTGGATGGCATTTGTTGCATTTTTCGTCAAAAAATTACGAATAATGATAGCACTGTGCGACGGTCTCGACGCACTGTGCGACGATTTCTGGTCTCTTTCGGCGAATTGCGTCACGCAAACGTCTCATAACGCCCAAATAATACTCGTTGTTTACTGTTTGGCCTTCTGGCAAAAATTCATGATGCACTACACCGTTGTAATTCATGAAAACCGTCAGCATTGCCTTCTTTTTTTACTGAAAACGACGTGGTTTTTTTGGTCTCGGCTCATTTGGTGAACGCCATTCACTTGCCTGATGTCTGGATTGCGTGTCGTACTCATAAACCCACGTCTCGTCTCCAGTAATGATCCTTTTGATGAATGTGGGATCGGATTCAGCCTCGCAAATCATGTCTTTTGCGACGTCAACACAGTCTCTTTTTTGCATGAAATTGAGGTCTTTTGGCACCAACTTTGCTGCTACACGACGGAAACCCAAATCATTAACCACAATGTCTTGGGCGGATCCATAGACAATGTTCAAGTCCTCCGCTATTTCTCTGATGGTTAATTTGCGGTTATTGACCAACATTTCTTTTACTTTATCAATTTTTTCACCGACTTTCGATGTCGATGGTCTGCCACTGCGTTCATCATCTTCGATTGACTCACGACCACTTCTGAACCGCTCGTGCCACTGGTAAACGACCGTTTTTTTTAGAGAATCGTTGCCGAAACACTTTTCCAACATTTCCACCGTCCGTGCGCCACTAAATCCGTTTTTTACGCAAAATTTAATACAAGTTCGTTGTTGCAAATTTAAATCGATTTCTGCAATTGTAAAAAATCGCCAACACACACAGAGATAGATGTACTCTTGGCTACGTAACTTTTGCAAATGTCAAGTTATGACACTAAGATTTAAAGGGAATATCAACAACAGATGTACCAATTTAACAAAAAAAACAGAACTCAAATCGGAACGATGGGAGCGCCATACGGTGGTTATTCCGGGAACATTTTGTTCAAGGTAGTATAACTTCCGCCGAACTGTATGGCGAACATTTAAATCCCAGCAAACGAAAATGTTTTTGAAATGTTTATGCAATTTTTATCACGTGGAAAATTTTGTTTCGTATATTCTCTATTTTGTAAGCAGCATTTAATTAATGATATTTTAAACTATCAGAGGTGGTTTAAAATAATTTTCAATGTGAGGATGTGGAATTTATCTTCAGTATGACTAAAGCGAGTGGTATATGTCGTCCATTAATATATTTACTGAATTATTATGTTATACCTTCGTTATATTTAGGAATGTTTAATGGTTTTTTATATCTTTGAAATAATCTCCATTTTATTCGAGCTCTTGAGTTACATAAAATTAGAATTTTAAAACGATTACTCATCATATGTCGCATTACAGCTTTCTGTCACTGCAAATGGAAAAGCATGGGCGAGTCACTGAAAACATTCTACAGAACTGAGTATCACGTGAAACATATGATTAATGTACGATTGACCACGAGTATACACATTCGTTGAGGTCATGGCCATTAGATATTGGTTAAGTAAACCAGAAGTTAAATAAACTTAATGTGAATATATTTCGCAAGAACCACACACACGTCAAAATGACAGTCACTTAAAAGAAGTATACCGATAAACGTAACAGTTTCAGGTTTAACTTTGTGGAATTCCTTCATGATGGGGGTGAAAAAAATAGCTTGACACTTCCATGATAAAGATTTAATTTCATTAAATAAAGTTTTAGTTTAATTAAATCTTTACTGTGAAAGTGTAAAGTTCCTTTTTTTACCCTTATCCTGGCATGGTAGGAGTGTAGTAAAACGAATTAATTTGAACACGTTTCCCATTACTCAAACATTAAAATGCCCCACGTTCCTAAGTTTCAAGCTGAAAAAATATACATACTGAAAATTAATGATTTTAAATAGCATAATTTTATCTTTCATGATGCAACATTAGATGGATTATTTAATGAATTGCAGTACTTTTTAAAATAATCGCAACAGTTCTTTTTCTTAAGAGCGACGCGTTCTTTTTTCCAATTTATTCATCCGGGGCTTAAGGACAATTCGGATAGTGATTGTTAAATTTGTTTGCGCATAGGTTCCCCGAAACCAACTCAGAAACAACATCAATTCGCATCGAATAAATTACATCCTCTTAATGATTTGGTGCATTGTGATGGACGCCTGTCTTGCGCAGCCCTTACCCTTTCAAAAACCTTTAATGCGTTAATGAAATATCAAGAAATGAAAACCGATTCTCCCGCTGAGCGGATTTAATTGAAAAAAAGATTTTAATGTTTACGTCACATTTCGAAATATAAGTTTTATTTCCACTTATTATCACTTCCAATTATTATTTTATACGCTTGAAAGAAAACTATTAGGATTTATCGCAATACGAAAACTGGAGTACTTTTGGCACGCTTACACCAGAACGCTCGTGATAGAAATGGGTGACCCTCCCAACGGTCAATTTGCATATATACAAGAGCATTATGACGTGAAATAACGTCGGAGTGAGAAGATAGCCTGCATTACGTTTTACCCTTTGTCGTTTCGCTCGACCGGATGACACCAGTGACCCGTGCGCCCGACAACGCTTCGCTTGTCATCCCAGGGGCGAGAACTCGCCAGGCAAATGTACACAACTCACAGTGCCCCCTGCACGTCACGGATGGGACACGAAGCAGCGAACACAGCATTGGGCAGGTGACCCAATCGTAAGAGGAGGCCGTTCTGACTCATGCGGGTCCATCAATTTGCAATTCCCGCAGTTACAAGCAGCATGCCGTGCGTCCTTTAAGGATCTTTGAAATGGATGGATATCGGATGATATCGCGACCGCTCTTACTGCATGTAAGCCAAGCACAACCGATCTACTACTCTTCCAGCACTGGGTTGAGTAATGCGGAATTTTACGACGACGGACGTATTTTCGCTCATAACTTAGACATGGAAAGGATTTTCAACGCAAGTGTGAGCCTTATTCTCTATAAATGGGCAGATGATATCTCAACAATCGGAGCTGAGAAAAGCACGTTCATTATTAATAGGTAATCCACCGGTTATGTATACGTAACGTAAATACAATATTTCAATGTTATGTAACGTCAACACATACTTTGAGTGTCCTTTCTTGTTTCTGTGAATATTTGTATCCATTGTTTGGTATTTATATATATGTATATGTATATATATATAAATATATATATATAAATATGCATATATATCTATATATATATGCATAGATTGGAGTGACAATTATAGAGTAATATACAGCGGCGGGGACGAGAGCCAACGAGGGGTTGCCGTAATTTTAAATAAAGGGGTAGGAAGAAGCGTAGTCAACATAGAGCAAGCGACAGACAGAATTTTACTCGTAGAGATTAAAGAAGAGCAGACGAACTTGGTCATTATTCAGGTATACACGCCACCGAGCAACCACAAGGAGGAAGAAGTCGATAGGATGTATGATAAGTTAGAGGATATCATCGCGAGTGTTCCTGCAGGGAAACATTTGATAGTGATGGGGGATTGGAATGCGACGGTAGGCGAAGGAAGAGATGGTGGTGAGGTGGGGGATTATGGGTTAGGCACGAGGAATGAACCCGGGGAGAAAGCAATTGAATTCTACAGGAGACAGTGGTTAGTCATCACTAACACATGGTTTAGACACCACAAAAGGCGTAGGTATACATGGCATATGCCAGGTGACTCAGAAAGGTATCAGTTAGATTATATTATGGTTAGGCACAGGTTTAGGAACAGTGTGATAAATTCGCACAGTTTCCCAGGAGCGGATGCGGACTCTGACCACAATTTAGTTGTTATGAAATGTAATGTTCGTTTCAAGAAGATAAGGCAAGGGCGGCGGGTTAAAAAATGGAATTTAGAAGCAGTAAATGAATTAACGAGGAAGGAGTATCAGGAGGCTGTAGAGAAAATGATGGATGACGGTAAAGAACTGAGTACTATCGAAGAAAAATGGGAATGTATCAAGCATGGGATATTAGAAGCCGCTAAAGACACTATAGGAACCGTTAACGGGAAAAGGATAAGGAAACCATGGGTAACGGATGACATGATTGCAAAGATGGATGAGAGAAGAAGATGGAAAAATGTAAACACGGAGTTAGACAAAATGAAGCACAAAGAGTTAAAAAATAAATTGAGAAGGGCCAAAAATAAAGCAAAAGAAGAATGGTGGAAAACGCAATGCTAGGATATGGAAAGTTTACAGAAGAAGGGTGAAATTGGTGCTCTATACAGCAAGGTTAAGTTATTATCGGGAAGTAAGAAGGCAAGATCTGTGCTAACAGTTAAAGATAAATGGGGTAAGATAATAGTTGAACCAGGAAAAATCCAAGAGAGATGGAAGGAATATATAGAAACACTGTATGTTAAGAACTTAGGCCGACAAGGTTAGACATAGAAAAGGAACATGACGTAGAAGAAGATAGCATAGGTCCAGGCATACTCGACGATGAAATAGAAAGGGCATTAAAGGAGATGAAAGCAAATAAGACTGTGGGGGTGGACAATATTCCTGTAGAAATGTTGAAATGGTTAGGGAAAGGTGGGAAGAAGGCCATATATGGACTGATTCGTAGTATCTATGAGGAAGGAATCTGGCCGGAAGATTTTGTGAGATCGGCGTTAGTTCCTATTCCAAAAAAGGCAAAGGCTTCGTCATGTGAGGATTACAGAACAATAAGTTTGATATCCCACGCAGCTAAAGTTATTCTCAGGATCATCAACAAAAGGATAGAGAGTAAGGCAAATGATTACTTAGGGGATGATCAGTTTGGGTTTAGGAAAGGAAGAGGTACGCGTGATGCCATTGCAGTAATGAGATCACTAGTCGAGAGGAATATAGAATACAATCAGGACGTTTTTGCCTGTTTTGTAGATTTCGAACAAGCGTTTGATGGAGTGAATTGGGAAAAATTAATGCGTGTATTGCAGAAAATAGGAATGGATTGGAGGGACAGGAGACTGATCCGCAACCTGTACATGTCTCAGACTGCTCAGGTGCGAGTGGGGAACGGAGAGTCCGGATGGGCTGTGTTAGGAAGAGGTGTAAGGCAGGGTTGCCCATTCTCACCGGTACTGTTCAACGTATATGTAGAGGAAATGATTAAAGAGGTATGGGAAGAACCGGAGGTAGGAATGAAAGTCGGAGGGAAATTCGTAAAATCGGTTAGGTTTGCTGATGACCAAGCATTAGTTGATCAGTCAGCCAAGGGGTTGCAAGCATTGTTGAGTGAATTGGAGGTTCAGTGCGATAAATATAGGATGAGAATCAATATTAATAAAACAAAGGTTATGCGATTTTCTAGAACGAAAAAGGCTAAGCTAAATATTAAAATAGGCGGGGAAAAAATAGAGCAGGTAGAGCAGTTTACATATCTCGGAAGTGTTTTGGAGCAATACGGTCAAAGTGGTAGGGACGTAAGGAGAAGAATTGCGCTAGGCAAGGAGGCTTTCTCAAGGAGGAGGGAGTTGATGACGGGGACGTTGAGTAGGGATGTTAAGACAAGACTCGTAAAAACTCTGATATGGAGCGTAGCTATGTACGGCGCGGAAACGTGGTCGCTGAAGCAGGAGGATAGACGTAGATTGGAGGCTTTTAAAATGTGGGTGTGGAGAAGAATGGAGAAGGTGAAATGGACCGAAAGGAAAACAAATGAGGAAGTTCTAAAAATGATGGGGGAGGAGAGGGAAAAGTGGATGAAAGGCGTATTGAGCGGCAGTGGAACGTTGAAGAGGGTAATAGAGGAGAGAATGTTGGGCAAGCGAGGTAAAGGTAGGATAAGGATAGGGATAATGGACGGGATGAAGGGAGGAAAGAAGTACACCGAGATGAAGAGGGACCTTATATGGATTGGTTTGCTAGGTGGAGAGTCACAAAATGTTTATTTGATAGTTGTGTCCATCCAAAAACCTACCTTAACCGGTAGATTACCTAATAATAATAATAATGCAAAAATATGGATATGTGGTTTCCCAGGAAGAACTGGTACCCGAAAAATCAAGTAGCTTGGGTGGAGCTGCAGTTGCCCAAAGTGCCTTGCACCGGGAATGGAACCCGGGACCCTCCGGTCAGTAGTCCAACGCTCTACCCACTAGACCACCGCGACACACACACACACACTTATATATATATATATATATTATTTTTATTAGGTAATATACCGGTTAAGGTAGGTTTTTGGATGGACACAACTATCAAATAAACATTTTGTGACTCTCCACCTAGCAAACTAATCTATATCAGGTCCCTCTTCATCTCAGTGTACTTCTTTCCTCCCTTCATCCCTATCCTGTTCCTACCCTTACCACGCTTGCCCAACATTCTCCCCTCTATTACCCTCTTCAACATTCCACTACCGCTCAATACGCCTTTCATCCATTTTTCCTGCCTCCATAGGATTTCTCTCAACAAACCCCTCTCCTCCCCCACCATTTTTAGTACTTCCTCATTTGTTTTCCTTTCGGTCCATTTCACATTCCCCATTCTTCTCCACACCCACATTTCATAAGCCTCCAGTCTATGTCTATCCTCCTGCTTCATCGACCACGTTTCCGCGCCGTACATAGCTACGCTCCATATCAGAGTTTTTACGAGTCTTGTCTTAACATCCCTACTCAACGTCCCCGTCATCAACTACCTCTTCCTCAAGAAAGCCTCCTTGCCTAGCGCAATTCTTCTCCTTACGTCCCTACCACTTTGACCGTATTGGCTTTGTATTTGCGTATTGTAATGCTTGGTCATCAGCAAACCTAACCGATTTTACGAATTCCCCTCCGACTTTCATTCCTACCTCCAGTTCTTCCCATGCCTCTTTAATTATTTCCTCTACATATACGTTGAACAGTACCGGTGACAATGGGCAACCCTGCCTTACACCTCTTCCTAACACTGCCCATCCGGACTCTCCGTTCCCCACTCGCACCTGAGCAGTCTGAGACATGTACAGGTTGCGGATCAGTCTCCTGTCCCTCCAATCCATTCCTATTTTCTGCAATATACTCATTAATTTTTCCCAATTTACTCTATCAAACGCTTTTTCGAAATCTACAAAACAGGCAAAAACGTCCTGATTGTATTCTCTATTCCTCTCGACTAGTGATCTCTTTACTGCAATGGCATCACGCGTACCTCTTCCATTCCTGAACCCAAAATGATCATCCCCTAAGTAATCATTTGCCTTACTCTCTATCCTTTTGTTGATGATCCTGAGAATAACTTTAGCTGCGTGGGATATCAAACTTATTGTTCTGTAATCCTCACATGACGAAGCCTTTGCCTTTTTTGGAATAGGAACTAACACCGATCTCACAAAATCTTCCGGCCAGATTCCTTCCTCATAGATACTACGAATCAGTCCATATATGGCCTTCTTCCCACCTTTCCCTAACCATTTCAACATTTCTACAGGAATATTGTCCACCCCCACAGCCTTATTTGCTTTCATCTCCTTTATTGCCCTTTCTATTTCATCGTCGAGTATGCCTGGACCTATGCTATCTTCTTCTACGTCATGTTCCTTTTCTATGTCTAACCTTGTCGGCCTAAGTTCTTAACATACAGTGTTTCTATATATTCCTTCCATCTCTCTTGGATTTTTCCTGGTTCAACTATTATCTTACCCCATTTATCTTTAACTGTTAGCACAGATCTTGCCTTCTTACTTCCCGATAATAACTTAACCTTGCTGTATAGAGCACCAATTTCACCCTTCTTCTGTAAACTTTCCATATCCTAGCATTGCGTTTTCCACCATTCTTCTTTTGCTTTATTTTTGGCCCTTCTCAATTTATTGTTTAACTCTTTGTACTTCATTTTGCCTAACTCTGTGTTTACATTTTTCCATCTTCTTCTCTCATCCATCTTTGCAATCATCTCATCCGTTACCCATGGTTTCCTTATCCTTTTCCCGTTAACGGTTCCTATAGTGTCTTTAGCGGCTTCCAATATCCCTTTCTTGATACATTCCCATTTTTCTTCGATAGCACTCAGTTCTTTACCGTCATCCATCATTTTCTCTACAGCCTCCTGATACTCCTTCCTCGTTAATTCATTTACTGCTTCTAAATTTCATTTTTTAACCAGCCGCCCTTGCCTTATCTTCTTGAAACCAACATTACATTTCATAACAATGAAATTGTGGTCAGAGTCCGCATCCGCTCCTAGGAAACATTGCGAATTTATCACACTGTTCCTAAACCTGTGCCTAACCATAATATAATCTAACTGATACCTTTCTGAGTCACCTGGCATTTTCCATGTATACCTACGCCTTTTGTGGTGTCTAAACCATGTTTTAGTGATGACTAACCCCTGTCTCCAGCAGAATTCAATTGCTTTCTCCCCGCGTTCATTCCTCGTGCCTAACCCATAGTCCCCCACCTCACCACCATCTCTTCCTTCGCCTACCGTCGCATTCCAATCCCCCATCACTATCAAATGTTTCCCTGCAGGAACACTCGCGATGATATCCTCTAACTTATCATACATCCTATCGACTTCTTCCTCCTTGTGGTTGCTCGGTGGCATGTATACCTGAATAATGACCAAGTTCGTCGGCTCTGCTTTAATCTCTACGAGGAAACTATTCTACTTACTCTATTCCTTCCACGCCTATTTTAATATTTTGCTTAGCCTTTTTCTTTCTGGAAAATCGCATAATATTTGTTTTATTAATATTGATTCTCATCGCATATCTATCGCACTGAACGTCATATTCACTCAGAAATGCTTGCAACCCCTTGGCTGACTGAGCAACTAATGCTTGGTCATCAGCAAACCTAACCGGTATTACGAATTCCCCTCCGACTTTCATTCCTACCTCCAGTTCTTCCCATGCCTCTTTAATCATTTCCTTAATATATACGTTGAAAAGTACCGGTGGTAATGGAAAAACCTACCTTAGACTCCTTTTTTACCCAGTTTGATGAGTCCATCACCACATATCCTTTATTTTCACGCTAGTTAAATCCTCATACGTAATCATCATCATCATATCCAATGTACCAACGAGGGGAACGATTATAGCGTCTCCCAAATTGATTTAATTCGTAGAAATCGCGTATATTTCCTACCCCTAAACCCTTTTCAGCTCTTAATCTTTTCCTTCTTTGGTTCTTCTTATTTTCTACCAGTCCTCGCAATTCCCAAAACTTATTGTCGTCGCTTACATAATAATATCCTTGCTTCCATTTGGACCTCCACTGTCCATCATCTTTCTGTCATTTCACCCCCAATATGCCACACATATATTTTTCATGGCTTCTTAGAATTTCATCGGACAACTTATTATAATTCCCCGCCATTTGTAAAACTTTATCGATTGCCTGTCTTTCTCTTCAGCCTCGTCTTTTCCAATCTTATCCGAAACCCCGTTCGACAGCCTCACATCTACGATCACCCTTTCACCTCTTAGACTTGTTTTCGGATCCATATTGCGCCACTGTCCACATTTTGGTTTGTCCAGACCTTTTTCTTACATATTCATTTTATGCATGATTCGTCAAACACGACCGCCTATCTTTCAAATTCTTATTTTTCCTCGTGGAGTTCTCCTCCGAAGTCATCAGACATGGTTTCATTACTCCGATTTGATTTCTCAATTTCCTTTTTCATTTTTACTTAAGAATTTCATGGATTTATGTTCACATATATATTTTTATTTCAAAGATTCTTTAAAGATTGATCCGGTAACTCATTCACCATCGACCGAATTTTGGTGAAATATCATTAGACGTTCTAATGTAAAACCTCCGTTCCTAACGCCACATATGTACCGAACTTTCCTGGTATTTCGTTGGTCATTACGTTTTCTCGATAGTTTAATTGGTAGAGCAACAGCCCGACAAGTCGAAGGTCCCTGGTTGTAGTCCCGGTTAGGGAAACGTCTTCTGCTAGTTCGTCTTTTATGCGTATATGCCCCCTTTTCTTATGTATATACACTTGTCAATACATTAGCCATTTGGCTTGTTCATGTTTAAATGTTGGTGTGTATACATACTATTTTACACGCCCTCGCGCTTAGCGGCGGGTGTACTCCTCTATCATCAACCGACCGACCCAAACCGTCTGGATGAGCAGAGGTGTAAGGCAGGGTTGTCCATTGTCACAGGTGCTGTTCAACGTATATGTGGAGGAAATAATTCAAGAGGTACGGGAAGAACTGGAGGTAGGAATGAAAGTCGGAGGGAAATTCGTAAAGTCAGTTAGGTCTGCTGATGACCAAGCTTTACTTTGCCAGTCAGCCAATGGGTTGCAAGTATTGCTGAATAATTGGAAATTCAGTGCAATATATATTGGATTTTTTTAAGGTAATCTACCGGTTAAGGTAGGTTTTTGGATAAGAATAAAAAATTAAAAAATAGTTATGTGATTTTCAAGAAAGAAAAAGGCTGAGCTAAACATTAAAATGGGAGGGGGGAAAAAGAGCATGTAAAACAGTGTACTTGTTTCGAAAGTGTTTTTGACCAACACGGGCAGAGTAGTAAGGACGTAAGGAGAAATATTTTACCAGGCAAAAAGACTTTCAGGAGGAGGAGGGAGTTGATGACGGAGACGTTGAGTAAGGGTTTTAAGGAAACACTCGTCAAGACTTTGATATGGTGCATAATTATATGCGGAGCAGAAATGTGGTCACTGAAGCAGGAGGTTAGACATAGATTGGAGGCCTTGGAAATGTGAGTGTGGAGAAGAATGGAGAAGGTGATTGGACCGAAAGGAAAACAAATGAGGAAGTGCTAGGTATGGTGGGCAAGGAGACGGGTTCATTGGGGGAAATTCTATGGAGGCAAGAAAAATGGATGAAAAGCCTTTTGACCGGGAGTGGGATGTAATAGAGGGGAGAATATTAGGCAAACGAGGAAAGGGCAGGAACAGGATTTGGATGTTGGACGGGATGAAGGGAGAAAGGAAATACACCGAGATGAAGAGGAAGTTTGTTGCCGTGTAGGATGTTAGGTTGTGTTTTTTAGGAATATCTAGAGAAACACTTGGTTGCTTGGGGCCATCTACAATCTTACCTATAATCATCCCAAGAGTGGGAAGCGAATCCTCGTTGTCCTTGGAAGTAACTCATGTTGAGGGAAACCAGGAAAGCAGCTCGCACATGACTATCTATACAACTTTTCCGCAGGAGTTACAGGTAGATGAATTGGAGACGCGGTGGCCGCTGGGACGAAATACCGGGAACTGCTTACCCAATATGTCGGCGTCACGTTCAGCTCGGGAGAAGAGAACGGGTATGGGAAAGGGAAGGGAGGGGGGCAAAAGTTCCATCAACCCTGCCCAAGCCCCCGGGTGCCAGCCACCCCCTCAGACAGGAAAATTCGCTGGGGGCGAAGTGTAAGAGCCTCGGGGAGCGGATGATGGAGGGAAGGACGGGGGAAGAAGGGCGGACAGACGGCGGGGGTGGGGGGCAAGGGAAGGGGGTGTGGGGGTTGTGGGGATTTTAAATATTGCTTCCAGCGACGAGGGGAATAATCTGGGGCCCGAAATTAATGAGAGATGAATGAAAAGTCAACCGCTTAGAAGAGTGAAGAGTTCTCTGGTGTTTTACTTTCTTTTTTCCAGTTTATAATTCTCCCGAGGAACACAAAAATTAGTAACGATATAAAGGATAATAATCTTTATTCTTGCAGAGAAATAGAGATTTCAGTTTCACTTTTAAAACTTGTAACCAAAGACGCTAAAACGAAAGCTGGGGAGGAATGGAGATTGAGAATATATATCAATGGCACTTAACGAAAACATTTGCAGGAGTGAGAACAGGTCAAACGTCCACATGTAGTCAGGGAACGATTCGGTGTAATAGAGGACACAAGTACGAAGGTGTCGTAAATAGAATTAACACAGGCATGCTAATTCTGGTCAATACGCAAAATAAAATGCAAAATAAAACGCAAAAACCTTACCCGAAATTTTAACATGTTTTCGTAAGAACGCATGTTCCCCTTTCGTGCTCCCCGCACAAATCACCACAGATGATAAGATAAGAACATAAACTATGCACTTAACACACATAATTAACAAATAAGAGAGATAAAAAATATATTATTAAGTCCATTGAAGACTTAGACGTGCATAGCTAATATCTAACGAAGTAAAAACGAAACTACTCTTCAGTATAGAGCATTTGGACAATGAAACCAGCACGGAAAATCAGCGCATTTTGAAACAGTTTTTTAGCTGAAACGAGACTATTTGGATATATTCACACAGGTATGTGTCAGAAACTCATCACATTCATCCATCAAAATACATGGAGATGAAAACATCACAGGTTGCTATAAGCGCATCACGGTTGACCGGAAGAATTTCAATAAAAAGGAATGAAGTACCAATCCAATGTAATCCGAGGCGATTGAGATACTGCAATTATGAGATAATGCTCATGATGATTAAACAAGCGTTATTTTTTAGGATGATAAACGGAAAAAATCTTACAGGTGTAAATCACATTTTCTCTTCTTCTTAATGTAGGGGAATAACTATTATTCGCCAAATTCCTTATCTCTCCCCAATAAAAACAAAGGAAAAGGAATCAGGCATGGGCACTGGGGACTGGGCACTGGGCTCGTGAATTTTGGAAAAAAATTTGGAAAAGGGTAAAGTTCACAATGAATCTAAGCATTAAGACGTCCCTGCAGTTCATTCTCGCTAAATCCATTAATCTCATTTCCAACGACTTCTCTACAATCTCTTTAGCACCGAGAAATTGTAGATCTCCATCTTTGTTAGTTTGATGGAAATAAAGTTCTTCAATCGTTCCCTTTAAGAGGTTTGTTCCTATTATTCTCTCCGAATTGGTTGAAACTCTGTTAGATTTAGGCTTAATAAGTATCCACACCACTGACATGAAAGAGTCTGCTACGAGTAGCAAATGAAATATACAATTTTTTCAGCGCCAAGAAAAATTTTCATATTTGGCAACTGCATAGCAAGTATCAATGATCAATATTTTCAAACATGAAACCAGATCATTAAAAAATGTAACTATCTAAATGAGGACATAATATATTCTACGAAATATTGAAAATGCAGGCTTCGGCATTGAAAATACCACGCATTACTCCATGTAAAACATAAACAAACGCTCTAACTACTACTTGCTGCAAGCTCGTCGCATTCCTAGAGAAGTATTTCAAATTAAGACCTTGTGGTACATGTAAGCTGATTTAAAATCACTTCCATAGATTAACTTATATTGTTTCTCAAGTTTTTATTTTACATTACATTTTACATTAGTAGTTAATTTTATTGTAGTGTAAAGTATCACCTCCAGGTTACGTATTGTTGGGGCACGCTTAAAAAATAAACTTAAGACGTTAGAATACCATCCATTTATAGAAAAACAATTTGTATTTCTTGCATAGTTTAGTGCCCTTCAAGCCACCGCTAGGGTGTGTGGCATGGGTTGAACAGACACCAGAGACATATAGTAAGCAACGTTAAAATTTGATGTTGCATTCCTTGCTATGAATGAACTTATCAAAATTTTGCAGTGGCTTATGGGGAAACAAGGAGATTATCCGAAAAAAAAACTCTTTTGGGTGAATATACGTATACTATGGGGAATATTTGGTCAAGCCACCTAAGAATGAATTTTAGAATTTATTAGAAGCGTACTGAGTAAATGAGAGGAAACAGTCAAAGAGAAATGTAATCTTTCGCTGGATAGGCCTCATTTAGAGTATGCTGCAAAGTATATTATGGAATCCTCACGAATTTGGATTAATTGCCAAATCGGATCGCGTGTAGCGTAGAGAAGCTATATTTGTAAAAGGTTGTTATGATAAACTTAGTAGCGCATCCAAAATATCAGAGCAGCTAGGCTGGGAATCCCTCAATTGAGGGAAGGTTAAATTAAAGATTAAATCTCTTGCATAAATTGGAAGGAGGTCTCTTTAGCAGAGATGTTGAAAATGTATTATTACTACCATCGTACTACGGTAGGAGAGATCATCTCAATAAATTTAGAGACATGAAAAGTAGAAAGAGATAGATTGGGAAAAAAAGTATTTTGTGTAAAAAGTAGTTTGGTGTGTAGTCACCTCCTGCCACACACCCTAGTAGTGGCTGGTAGTGGACGATGCAATGGGTTTCGGGAATTAGTCTGTGGCGGCGGGGTGGCCAGTATTTGGCGGAAACGAGGAAGGTAGGGCAAAACAATGGCGAGTAATTTCCTTCACTGCGCCGGGGGAGAAGGCCACATTCAAATCGAAAGGCGGTTGATGGGGCCGGGGGCGGGAAGAGAAAGTGGCCGTGTGAGGAGGCCCCCTCGCCTTGTCGGGGAGAGGCCACGATAAGGAGACAGGGAGGGGAGGTCTTCATGCTCTTACACGCAAGGTATCCAGGGGGAGTCGGCGGAAGTGGAGGGAGACAGGTGCTTTCGAGCCGTTGTGAACCCAGGAGGGACCACAGGTGGAGTGGAGGGAAAGGGGGGAGGGAGGGCTCGAGAGAACCGCCCCCGAAACAGACGCCCGGCACCCTCCGCCTGGGGTATTCACAGCCTGACTCAAGCGACGCATTCCACCCTTACTTCCAGTGGTTTGATCGCGTCCTGAACCCAAGGTCTTGGTTTAAAGGTGAAAAGTATTCCTGCAAGACTTTTGGTTATCTTCAGAGAGGATTTGGTGGACACCATGACAGTGGTGTTCAACTGGTGATAATCGGATTTCTGTAGGATTTTACATCGGGCACACCCATATTTCGCACAAGACAATCTACGTTATAGTGGGGAGAAAAGGTGCGTGGAAAAAACGATATCGGCTCTTAGTTTTCCTCCTCAGCTTTCCTCGCAGAGGTCTGGCTCAAAAACTTCTTGCGGTGATGAAATTACGTGTTATCCCCGTTTCCACTTTAGATTACCTTGCTAGGCTATGGAGCTGTATTAACTTTGCCCCGTTCAATAATAAATATCAACTCTAAGTATTTGTACTTCTTGGTATTCATTCTTTGGTATATCCACTCTTGGCCTTTGTATTTGTGTTTAGAAATGTTATCTATCGTTTCTTAGGCCTCATTTAGAATATGCAGCTATTATATTATGAAATCCTCTCGGAGTTGGATTGATTGCCCAATTAGATCGCGGCAGCGTAGAGGAGCTAGATTTGTTAAACATTATTAAAATAAACCTAGTAGCGTATCCAAAATATCAGAGCAGCTAGGCTGGGAATCACTCACGGGGCGAAGGTTGAATTACAGATTAACTATCTGGTATAAATCGGAAGGACGTCTCTTTAGCAATGATGTTGAAAATGTATTTTTACCTCCATCGTGCTACGGTAGAAGAGATCGCGTCAGTGAAATTTGCAATGCCAGTAATTGATGCAGGGTGTTATTGGCAATTGTGTATAAAAGCGATTCGCACATATTCACGCATATTCCACCCTTTTAGAAATTGTAGACGCTCCAATCTGTTGAGGGAAGATTGAAATGCCCACCAATTATCACATTTCGATCACTATATCTAGATATGATTCCACTTTGCTGATTTTCTAGCTCCAGAACTGACTTATGATTCCCATTTATAATTAGGACAAAAGTAGATTCCTTCCGACGAAGATGGATCAATAAATACTTTTTATCTCGCTTTCAGGAAATATCTGATTCACTAGTTTTCAAAATGAATAAACACATTTCCTTTTTTCTTCCCTTTAATATCTTTCCTATAAACTGAGAGTGATTTCGGGAATATTTCGTAGCTTCCGATTTCTTTCCATAACCAGCTCCTCAGTTACTACAATGACATCATCATCTGTATTCCGAATAAGGTTATGGAATTGAGCTACTTTATTTTTTCAAACTAGAGCCGTTATCTACTAATTCCGGTATCACATTTTTACCGTTTTTCGAGACACTAATGCTATTGTTTCTTCTTAAGTAAATGGTCTTATTTTCGCTCGTTCTATTTTGCGCTGCCATGGATACTCGCGTCAAAATAAAATTGACCTGCGCTCTTTCCAGTCATCTATGCTAAACCCTCGAAACGTGTTCGTGTTACTTACGCACTACCAACTCCGATGCCTCGGCAGTTTAATGCACTCCCGAGCGATTAAGGGGTACCCGACACGATGAGAGGACAGGTCTCAGATCCTACGAACTTTGCTCAATTTACTTGGCAAAATCCTCCCATTAAGACCCTCTATACGGTTTCAAACGATTCTTCCGTGATCAATACGGGGCATGATGCCACAAATCGTCCAATTTATTGAAACCTTCAACTCTGCCTAGACCCACATTACCTTCGAGTGCATCTCCTTAAAGGAGCGCAGATCAACAACGCGTAGCTTGGAGCAACCCATATCTCTGACCGCCGCCTTCGTTGCACCGCCAGGTGCACTCGTCTGACTTCCGAATTGAAAGAGTCGTTGGAACACGACAGATACTGAGGCTGACATGAATGCACTACAGAGTAGGATAATACAATGTTATTAGTTGAAATGCCTTCATATCTGAAATTCCTCTGGGCGTAATTACTTCTTAGAATCTTGACAGCTAAATTGAATTCCGGAAATAAATTTCACCGCTATCCTTGGCGTAGATGTCACGAGCCCTGAACGCAAACAATACGTCACCGAGTTGCCGGTTCACCGCATTTACATTGCCGTTCCCAAAATTAGCCAAAAATAACTCCAACTTGAAAAATAATGAAAGCATTTAGACAGTGATATGTGACGCATGACACTGACCTGAAACCATTTTCAAATGTCTCCCAATAAAAGATAAAGAGCTATATGGTTCAAAATTGCTATTTTTAAATTTTTGAATTTAAAATGTCATTTTGAATCGTATGCTTAAAAAAATAAATAGGTTAAGAAAGTATTAAAACTATCCAACCGTGATAGTTATAATTAATTATAACTGAGTCAGCAGTTGCGCATATGTTGATATTATTCATACATTTACAGATTCATTAACTATAAACGGTTCTTCAAGAATTTTTTTCGGGTTTCCCTCCGGGTCAGGTTGATGAAGTGCACCGACGTTTCGAAGGCTAACTCTGCCATCGTCTTCAGGGTGAAGTGAGATCCTTCATTATAAACGGTTCGTTTAATATATTTCTTTTGGTCTAAAGATTTTGACTGGCAACGCAGGCACACGTGGAGGGCCCGCTATAAAAGCAATAAGCATTTAATGGGAAAATAGATTTATTGATTTACGTACTTGCACAAGTGATTAATATTCTTCAAAATACTCTCTCCTTGCCTCAATAGTTTTGCGGATGTCTTCCACGCCTGGAAGACATCCTGAAACTCCTCTCTAAGGAACCGTCTCTTTCAGGAGCATTGTCAACATGCTCTTAGATGTTTTCCACGGTCTCACAATGGTTTCCTTTTACCTCTCTCTTCAAAAAGTCGCACAGACTGAGGTCGGGACTGTAAGTGGGCTGTGGGTGCTCTGGGTCAACAAGTTGGTAACGATGAAGAACGTGAGGTTGGGGCATTGTCATGATGGAGCTTGATCGTGTCGTGCGCTGTTTTATAAAGTTGAAAAATACATTTCACGCGGAGACACTTCTTTCAGCTCAGTCTGCTCGGTTACCGGCTGTGCTGGAAGGGCCGATCCCCCTCCACATTTTCGGACCAGTTTTACCATGAAGAGTCGCGTCACAATAAAACCATTCGCACTTCCTTCAAAATGGACCATGTATTCTATAGCAAGAGTTCATTATCGACCTCAGAACAATAACTCCTTAGATTTTCAAGAGCACATTTTTAAGCTGCTCATTATAGACTTCGGGTTCACCACTCAGTTAGTGGGAATATAGACTCGAACTTTATAAAAATGCCCTGAATAGCAAATGCGATAAAAAAATAAAGGATGATGTTGGAAAACCATAAATGCACGGTTTCAACGTTTTCCCGAAAATGTAAATATAAAATGCCGGCGAAATTTTTAGGTAAAAACTTCTGGCATAATTAACTTTTAAATAGCCCCCACTTCTGCTAACTTTTTGAACTCACCGCAGGAAAAGAGACGTGGGAGTAAGCTATGCCGCTGCGGTCAATGTGCTTCTTTTTTCTCTTTCCGCCCAACGGCAGAGAAAACACGACCTATTGCTCCGCGCGAAAAAAAAGACGAAATCCAAGCGAACGTGTGTGCGTGCGAATCTGTGTGAGTGTGTTCGCAAGAGGCGAGAGAGGGGGAGGGAGTACATCGAGTGTTCGTCTACATTGAGAAGCAAAAATATTCTCTCGTTTTCAGAGAACATATCTCAACATACCAACACAATTTAACGGGGAATAAACGCCCCGAGGGATGGAGCCAACGCTGCAATTGCCGTCCAGCGAGCGTGTGGCCACCTTATTTCCATTTTTGGCATCTCAACCGGAGCAGGCTGCCCGAGAACTCGCCCGCGATAGCTATTGGGTCCTCGTTGGAAAAATCACTCGTACGTGTCGTAGTTCACCTGTGACACGCCGGCGGAGGCAGCCGGAAGGCGGGATTTGGGGGAGTTTTAAGGCCGGTGGACCCGAAAACATTCCGAAAGTTTTCCTTCTCTTTTTGCACCTCGCTTGGAGCAGCGTCCTGGCGTCTCCAGGAAACGTCACATCCCGAGCACGGTTGGTCGGGGGAAGAGAAATTTTCGTCCAACAGTGCAGAAATGTGATAGACAAGACCCCACCACCACCATAAACAATAATAAAACGGGTGGAAGGAAAAATGGCACCGCCGCTGATGTTTGAATCGTGCTTCAATTTTTTTTTCACCTATGGTTTTTTGCAGAGACGAGACACGCCGCTGCCCTTAGACTATCACAGCCTTCGCTCCGAAACCAAGCGCGCCATCTCCACTGAAAAAACCGCCACATGTGCGGAATTAATTCTACGATTCTCAAATATTGTCAGCATTGTTAATGTTAAGATCAAAGGCTACTCTGGTGAGATTCGTCGATCAACGCTGCTGGGTCAGGTCATCCCCAGGGAAGTATTATCGGACCTCTTTTGCCCCTACTTTACCTTATCGGTATTTACTCCGTAGTTACTAGTAAGATACGTTCATTTACTGACGATGCAGTGGTTTACGTTAATAACCGTAATCCTGAGGACACAGTAGCTTTGTCAGATAACCTTAATGCTATACAACGCTGGTACGACACTTGACAATTAGAATTAAACTTTAAAAAGTGCTTCGTAATAAATTTTTGAAAAACGAGCAATTCCCTCCCGAACGCCTACTACACTGGGGACACCGAAATGGAATGTGTAGACTCAATTAAATACTTGGGCGTTACCCTCACTCACGACCTCTCCTGGGTGAAACACGTACTAGGGGGAATACTATATGTGGACAAGCTAAAAAAAATTAGGATTTATTAGAAAAGTTCTGGGGAAATGTGATGAATAGTCAAAGGGAAATGCTATCTTTCGCTCGTCTGGCCTCATTTAGATATGTTGCTATTATATTGTGGAATCCTCACGAAAGTGGATTGATTGCCGAATTGGATCGCATTTAGCGTAAAGAGGGTAGCTTTGTGAAACACTGTTTATGAAATACTTGGTAGCGAAGCAGCTAGGCTAGGAATCACTCACGGAGTGAAGGTTAAATTACAGATTAAATCACTTGCATAAATTGGTAGGACTTCTCTTTTGCAGTGATGCTAAAATATATTTAAGGTGCCATTTTTTACACGAACGAGAAGGGATCGAAAGTTCATTTCCGGTCCGCAGTAGCGGATGGCTTGCAGGGTACTTTAATAAATAAAAAAATAAAGGCAATTTCCCGCGAAATTGCGGCGTATTCTGTGATCTAGCATTGGTTATCTTCGGTGAAACGGAGACTTGCTAGCTTCATTGAATTGTAGTCGATTGGTATAGTAAAATGTTTAAACGCTTTAAGGTGTGTCCTAATTAGGGCACACCTGAGCCGGGAGGGAGAGTATATATACCAGGCCTTTTTCTTGCTCTGAACTTCCCCCTGAAGACGATGGCAGAGTCAACCTTCGAAACGTCGGTGCACTTCATCAACCTGACCCGGTGGGAAACCCGAGAAAAATTCTTGAATACCATACGCCGGGAAAACCTGAGATCCTTAAAATTTGAATGTTATCTAAAGTGATAAAAACATTTAAACGAAGAGCGATGTTTAAGAATTGAATATGGAAGGTGACTGTGGTAGTGGAGCGAGTTCCGGACTAAATTATTGTGTGACGAACCTTCGCTGGGATGCCTCACGAACTACTGGGTAAGACTTGGATGGGCTGTTATGCAATGATCATAATAATTTTCAAAGTTAAATAAATCTATTAGTATACTAATTTATAACCACTCTGCGGTGTTACTTTTATTTCCAATAAACTGTCAATAAGTTTTATGTATATTTCTATATTGTAGGCCAATGAGATAATTATTAATATAATATTCCCATATCATCATGTAGAAGATTTTTTTACGTAAGTAACAACATATCTATATCTTGAAAACTATAGCTGATAGGAAAAAACTAGTGTCATAATTTGATTCAGCACCCCAATTGTTCTTAAAATACGCATTAAAAGCTCCGGCACCAAAACCACTGTTGGCCTGTGTTATTAATATAATATTCCCATATCATCATGTAGAAGATTTTTTTACGTAAGTAACAACATATGTATATCTGGAAAACTATAGCTGATAGGAAAAAACTAGTGTCATAATTGGATTCAGCACCCCAATTGTTCTTTAAATCAACATTAAAAGCTCCGGCACCAAAAACACTGTTGCCCTGTGTCATTACTCCGGCGTATGTTTACTCGACGATCGCAGTCGGTTGTGAGTGATGGGTGGAATGGAATGATGCCTTCGCCATTTTTTACCATCTAATTCCGTGAAGTCTTTCACGCTCACAAGGAATGGAAGAGGATGGAGATAAAGAAAAATCTTGGAATCTCAGCTAACCTCTCGTCTTACATCCGCTAGAAACTTGAGGGCATCCAGAGGCTGAATGATTCACCAACACAGTTTGGTTGTGAAAAAGGCATATAGTAGATAAAGAATCCTTCCACAGCAGGAAGCATGGCCGATTTTCCTCATTTGTCCATCAGCACCGTGGGATTTGCTCTCATTCCAAATTGTTCTTTTCTCCTTCCATCTCTTGTTCGCACTCTCGTCAAACCCTCCTTCCCTTCCCAGCCGCGCGGTTCTGCGTCACGCGAACTTTGACCACGCTACAAGTTAACTTTCAGAAACCACCACGACCTCTGATTGCTGGCAAGCACAATTCAAATAAGGTTGAAAACTTTTTCGTGGTAAATGTACAGCACAACTCTGGTGCGTCATTTGCTCTCCGAAAAAGCACCTAGAGAATTTATTTATATTTTTACCCTGAAAGCCAACGAACGCTAAGGTGTGTGGCAGGGGGTGAATTCACACCAGAAAAATGTTGACCCGAATAGGACCCTACTGCGGTCGGAACCGTTACCGTAATCCTAATCCCTTATCGTTCGCGGGAAACATGACATCTGTTCCACACTTACTCTCTCTAATTTTACTAACATGATCTCTCCTACCGTAGTACGATGGGGGTAATAATACATTTTCAAGATCATTGCTACAGAAAGTCTCTTCCAAATTATGCGAATGCTAAAATCTGTAATTTGACTTTCCCTCCGTGAGTTATACCCAAACCCTGGTGCTCTAATATTTTGGATACGCTAATAAGTTTATCGCAACAACGTTTTACAAATCTAGCTCCGCTACGTTTCACACGATCCTATTCGGCAATCAATCCAACTTCGTGAGCATCCCATAATTAGCACTATTTAATTCCGATGAGTGCAATAAAAGCAATTAAATCCGATAATCCGTTGAAAGCATTTCCCGAACATCGAAATTGAAACAATGATATACGACCTTTGATAGCTATTAGTTTTTCGGGGAAGCGTCCGAGAGCCAAGGTCATTTGCGACATTAGAGATGGACGGGAAAGGATAAATGGTGGAGAGAAACCCGGCGACGTCATCAGCCTACTCTTAACGAAAGGCGCCAAGGGTCCGCAGCTTAACGTCCGACGGACGGCGTACTCACTCAAAATGCACTCCACAAAGCACCTCAAGATTGGGATCGGGATTATACTGTAAAACACCTGCCCTATCCTGGATTCGAACCCGGGCACTCTCTACGGGAACCCAGTACGCTCGCCACCGCACCATAACGATCCGACCGTGAGAAATGGCTAATGACAAATTATTTGAATATTTAAAGGACCACTGAGCAAGCGAATATTCGCCCAAAAATTAACTTTCCACAATAATGGATAAACAGAAGTATGACAGCCAATCTAGAAGTCCTTCGCATGTCAATGCAATACCATGCCCATATGTGTATGTCACTTCCGCCAAAAATTGAACCATGATCGCTCAGATATAATGAAAAACTGGAGTAGTAGATCAAGAAGGAAAAAACAAGTATTTTTGCGTAATTCGAAATATTAGATACATAACTGATGTTATTTTTCAATGGCTCCATTTAGTAATTCTCTAGAGAAAATTGAGGGAAATATCATGGATCTAAAATTATGAAATAATGGAGATCTTGCATACCCGAATTCGTTTATTTTTTCAAGTTTAGAAATAAAAACATTTAACTTTTAACACAGCCACTTACAAAACGGTTGAAATGTTCCCCGTCTTGTTTCAAGTGTTTGCGCACAAAACACTAGTATTAGTTAGGGAAATTGTACCTATGACAAATTTTTTTTCATTTTTCTTAGCCGTTCAAACAAAGAAAATGCACTATAATTCAACCATTTCAGAGTAAAAATCATTCGCCTTGACCGGGATTCGAACCCGGATCCCTCGATATCCGGCCGAGTGCTTTAACTACTTAAGCTACCGAGACGTCCTATTACACTCTGAAATTTTGGGGGCTTTAAAGGAACAAGATGTTATGACGAAATACCGTGCATACAATGTCACAGGCATTCGTAGTCGTGCGCGACGCGCCACAGTCCACGATGTTAATAAAGCCAATTTCAAACACTTAGGCTGTTCATACCTTAGACAAATTTCAGAAACTGTAATAGTAACTTTAACGGAGTCACCCGCTATTAAAATTGGCTTTATTAACATCGTGGACTGTGGCGCGTCGCGCACGACTACGAATACCTGTGACATTGTATGTACGGTATTTCGTCATAACATCTTGTTCCTTTAAAGCCCCCAAAATTTCAGAGTGTAAGAGGACGTCTCGGTAGCTTAAGTGGTTAAAGCACTCGGCCGGATATCGAGGGATCCGCGTTCGAATCCCGGTGAGTGAGTGAGGAGCTCTGTTAACGCGAACTTCCACGCTCGACCCACTTCACGGAACGCGATGCCGAAGTTTTTGGAGCAGCGTTATTCCATCAAATTTGCGGTAAAGCTTGGGAAATCGTCTACCGAAAGGGTCGGTATGATTAACCAGACTTACGGGGAGTCGGCCATATCCAGAAACATGATCTTTCGGTGGCACAAGATGTTCGTGGAGGGCAGAGAAGAGGTCGACGTTGAACTACGGCCTGGACGCCCATCAACGACACTCACCGACGAAAATGTGCGAAAGGTTCGCGATGCACTGAACTCTGATCGTCGTCTTAGTGTTCGGATGATAGCAGAGCAGTGTAATGTGCCAAAAACAATAGTGCACGAGATTATTAGGGACCAATTACAGATGCGAAAATTTTGTGCAAAGTTGGTGTCGAAAGTGCTCAGTGATGATCAAAGACTCAATCGTTTGGAAATCGCGAAGCAACTTGCGGATCACTGCAAAAATGATCCACATTTTTTAGAGAACGTTGTTTCGGGTGACGAGACGTGGGTCTTTGAGTACGACCCGGAGTCGAAGAGACAAAGTGCGGAGTTGCACACCCCATCATCACCCCGTAAAAAGAAAGCTCGCATGAGCAAATCTCGGATCAAGGCGATCCTCATTGTCTTTTTTGAAAAAAGGGGAGTCGTCCACTACGAATTTGTACCTGAACGACAAACTGTAAATGCTGCATTTTACGTCCTAGTGCTCGACAGGCTTCGAAAACGAGTCGCCCGCGTCAGGCCAGCGATCAAAAACATCTGGCGGCTGCATCACGACAATGCGCCGTCTCACACCGCGCTTGTCGTGTCGGACTTTTTGGCCAAGCACGGCGTGGCAACGCTGCGGCACCCGCCCTACAGCCCGGACTTGGCACCACCGGACTTCTTTCTGTTCCCGAAGATAAAGAGGAGTTTGAAAGGAACGCGATACGGGACTTTGGACGCCGTCAAAGAGGCCGTGACGACGTGTCTTCGAGAGGTTCCTGATGATGCCTTCGCGGGAGCGTTCCAGGAATGGGAACGCCGCTCGAACAAGTGTATCGACTTACAAGGGTCCTATTTTGAGGAATATTAGCTTAAGATATGTAAAAGTGTAACACATTTATTTTCCTGAGCTCAGTACACTTATTTTCCTGACGAACCCTGTATGTTCGGGTCACTCTTGACCACTCAACTTGTATCTTCTAGACACACTTATTCCATTTCGGAATGTTGTTACAAATCTAGGTCTCCTTATAGATGGAAATTCTCATTGACTTCAAAAGTTTTTAGAACTTGCGGAACTGTCAATCAATCCCTCCACTCCCTTAGGAAATATCAGTATGTTATGCTCATCACATTAAAAAAAAGCAGATAGTTTCTTTTCCCATTATTCTTCACTTTGATTATAATGACATAGCGTACATTTTAAACGAGCTGTCGGTAAATCCACAAAGGGCATTTAACTCATGCTTACGTTTCATTTGCAGTTTCAAAATTACTGATCACATTACATAATATTTTAACAAACTTAACTGGATTTTTCAGGATTCTCGCAGGAAACCCCACATGCTGTTCTTACTTTATCAGATACTAAATTATATAACCTCTCAGTATTTACCAATGACTTCAATAGCCTTGATAGAATACATAAACTAAATACCAAAGGTAATCATTAATGCGTTATCCCTCATCACAGAACAACTGACTACCACCAGTCATTTGCAGTCACAGCGGCATGTCGTCATTGGAATGAGCTATCGTCCGTTATAACTAATGCACTATCTCTCTCATCATTCAAGCGTGCACTTCATTAATCTCTAATTTGCCAGCAAACCAACAAATAAAAATATTTATCCAGCTTTAAACAGACATCGAGATACCTCCTTTTTCTTTCGCTAGAGCATCATACTTTGCACTGGCGTTCGTAAATATAAACAGGTATATTGTTTTAAAAAAATGCTTGCATATATTGGTATGTGCATGCATATTATGTGCATGTATTGTATTTGTGTATGTTATACATTGTGTAATATCCATTTATTAAACTAGACAACTAATGTACTGTGTTGCTGTACGTCAGTTCTAAGATATTATACATATTAATGTATTGCTATTATATATAATTGTAAAAATTTATCTGTAAGTTTAATGTTGTAAATGTGTGACAAAGGGTTAGGTGGTAGAAGAGACTTCGTAGTCTCAATCTCACCCCAAAATTAAAACGACCATCTATTTATCTATCTATCTATCTATCTATCTCTCTTCTACTTCACTAGCCCAATAAATCAAACTAGTACTGAGGGCACTTCATCTGATTCGCGTGTTTCTTTGATGTCATAATCACCACCGTAAATACAGAATGACTCTCCCATAGCCCGTCTCTCCGGAGTTTCACAAATGAACTCCTTTGGGCTCCTGCTGTTTACTCCCCAGTGACAACTAGTAACCTTTGACCTTTGCTTCCCTAAATGGTACAATATTTTGCTTCACACTCACATATTCACACAATTCTCACCCACCTTGACTTTATGACGCGTTTCAAGCATACGCAGCCTAGTTTAACCAATATATATATACATATAAGTGACGCTCACAAATTATGCTAACGGGGCTGTTAATTTTCTCTGAAACGTAGGCTTTGTTTACTCAATCATATATAAACTCGTTAGTCCATCATTATCTTCTTGACAAACTTAATTTCCCCCATCCCAACAAATCTCGAAAGGCGAGGCCTAGAGTTGGCATTCAATGGTCAAACTCTTTGATGATACAGATATTCTCGCCCTGCGTTGAGTTTTACTTTGGTTCAAAACTAAAGAACCAGAAATTTTGCTCTCCCCCTCGCATTTCCACAGCACCATGAATTCGGTTATCGGCCAGGGATATGGTAGCGATGAAGGACGTGTGGCTCGGGGCATTGTCATGGTTGGGCTTGACCGTGTATTTACCGTGTTACAAAGTCGAGAGACGCACTTCACGCGGAGTTGTGAATATCGAACAGTACTGATTTGAACGATAGTAGGAACGGCACCGCCGCTTCGGGCGACGAAATGTGGGTTGGGACTGTTTCGGGACAATAATGCGGCTCAAAATAAAAAAAAACTAACCTCGCCCACCCTTTGACGCCCTTCTATCTTTTTTAGCTCGCCCGGTGGTTTTCTAATGTGCGCCCCGGATGAACGCATTGTCATCTGCGAGACTCCGATTGCTGGGCGTGTATGGACAGACACTCAGCGGCGACCGTGAGGGACGATAGCGGCCGTCGCGAGGTGCCACCCACGCTGTTCACCTGCTGGCCCCTTCCCCCTTTAAAAAATTTTGCTGATTCAACCTACGCTGAAAAGGCACTAGCGCGTTCAAAAGTTCACAGTTCAAAGAAAAAAGTTCAAAAGTTCAAAGAAAGGCAGCAAGATATGTACTCAGAAGGTACAAAAGAACAGATAGTGTCATGAAAATTTTTCGATGAACTTATATGGGAAAGTTTGAAAAATACGAAAAGGAAAAGGGGTAGGTTAGGTGCGATGCATAGAATTGTTCAAAATGACGATGGGTGGGAAGATTTATAGAAATCGATAGAGAAACAGATGGAAGGAATATATAGAAACACTGTAAGGCAAAGAACTTAGGCCGACAAGGTTAGACATAGAAAAGGAACATGACGTAGAAGAAGATAGCTTAGGTCCAGGCATACTTGACGATGAAATAGAAAGGGCATTAAAGGAGATGAAAGCAAATAAGGCCGTGGGGGTGAACAACATTCCTGTAGAAATGTTGAAATGAATGGTTAGGAAAAGGTGGGAAGAAGGCCATATATGGACTGATTCGTAGTATCTATGAGGAAGGAATCTGGCCGGAAGATTTTGTGAGATCGGTGTTAGTTCCTATTCCAAAAAAGGCAAAGTCTACGTCATGTGAGGATTACAGAACAATAAGTTTGATATCCCACGCAGCTAAAGTTATTCTCAGGATCATCAACAAAAGGATAGAGAGTAAGGCAAATGATTACTTAGGGGATGATCAGTTTGGGTTCAGGAAAGGAAGAGGTACGCGTGATGCCATTGCTGTAATGAGATCACTAATCAAGAGGAATATAGAATACAATCAGGACGTTTTTGCCTGCTTTGTAGATTTCGAAAAAGCGTTTGATAGAGTGAATTGGGAAAAATTAATGCGTGTATTGCAGAAAATAGGAATGGATTGGAGGGACAGGAGACTGATCCGCAACCTGTACATGTCTCAGACTGCTCAGGTGCGAGTGGGGAACGGAGAGTCCGGATGGGCAGTGTTAGGAAGAGGTGTAAGGCAGGGTTGCCCATTGTCACCGGTGCTGTTTAACGTATATGTAGAGGAAATAATTAAAGAGGCATGGAAAGAACTGGAGGTAGGAATGAAATTCGGAGGGGAATTCGTAAAATCGGTTAGGTTTGCTAATTACCAAGCATTAGTTGCTCAGTCAGCCAAGTGGTTGCAAGCATTGTTGAGTGAATTGGAGGTTCAGTGCGATAAATATGGGATGAGAATCAATATTAATAAAACAAAGGTTATGCGATTTTCCAGAAAGAAAAAGGCTAAGCTAAATATTAAAATAGGCGGGGAAAAAATAGAGCAGGTAGAGCAGTTTACCTATCTCGGAAGTGTTTTGGACCAATACGGTCAAAGTGGTAGGGATGTAAGGAGAAGAATTGCGCTAGGCAAGGAGGCTTTCTCAAGGAGGAGAGAGTTGATGACGGGGACGTTGAGTAGGGATGTTAAGACAAGACTCGTAAAAACTCTGACATGGAGAATAGCTATGTACGGCGCGGAAACGTGGTCAATGAAGCAGGAGGATAGACGTAGATTGGAGGCTTTTGAAATGTGGGTGTGGAGAAGAATGGAGAAGGTGAAATGGACCGAAAGGAAAACAAATGAGGAAGTGCTAGAAATGGTGGGGGAGGAGAGGGGTTTGTTGAGAGAAATCCTATGGAGGCAGGAAAAATGGATGAAAGGCGTATTGAGCGGTAGTGGGATGTTGAAGAGGGTAATAGAGGGGAGAATGTTGGGCAAGCGAGGTAAGGGTAGGAACAGGATAGGGATGTTGGACGGGATGAAGGGAGGAAAGAAGTACACCGAGATGAAGAGGGACCTGACATAGATTAGTTTGCTAGGTGGGGAGTCACAAAATGTTTATTTGATAGTTGTGTCCATCCAAAAACCTACCTTAACCGGTAGATTACCTAATAATAATAATATATATATATATATATATATATATATATATATATATATATATATAACATTACCGGTACCTATATATATATATGTTATATATATACATATACCTATATATATATATGTTATATATATACCCATACCTATATATATATATATATATATATATATATATATATATATATATATATATATATAACCATAAACACAGTAATCAACCCGAAGGTCGGTTTAGTAGGTGATGGTAGAGCTCACCCATGTACCAAGCCCGACGGCGTGTGAATATTCACACATCAGGGTAGGGGGGCCAGTTCTTCCTGTGCCGGTTATGGTTTCCCAGGAAGATCTGGTACCCGAAAAATCAACAAGCTTGGGTGGAGCTGCAAGTGCCTTGCCCGGGAATCGAACCCGGGACCCTCTGGTCAGAAGTCCAACGCTCTACCCGCTAGACCACCGCGACCCACGGTATATATAAATATATATATTAATTGTAAGAGTGACCGCTGATCAGATTTGACCGTTGCCACCAGGACAATAGATACGTAGAAACTCGTCAGGATTGAGACTGAAAAGCGCCAAACATCCTCCAAAAAGAACACACAATTTCGTTTATTCTCCACTGGAAGCAACGAGGCAACCATCATTCCGAGATATTTTGCACGCAATTTTCCGTGAAAACCAAGAACAATGTACCTTGAACCTATGGCCTCAAATATCTATTTCGTGAACTTCGCCTTTTCGATCTCTCGACATAATATCCTAGATTTTTTCAAAGCATTCAAGATAAGTCACTTCAACAGGACGTTCCGAACGTTTTTCATCATTTGTGGATGTACGGCCGCATTTAAACTCATTTACCCATTTGTAAACAATCGCAAACACAGGAGCGGACATCCTACGAACTTCGTCCAAATCGGCTTTCATCTCTTTCGGTGTTAATCCTTTGAAGTGGAAGTGTTTGATCACCACACGAAACCCATTTTTTCGATTTTCATTAGTAAGCAAAATGTTTTGCTTCAATCGGATACATAAATGAACTTACGAGATGAATATAGCTTAAAAATGAACAGCAGTCTAGTGAGAAATTAGGCTTAATAAAAGCAAACCATTTCTAATGCTTCCCTCGCCATATATTGTGATTATCTACGTAGTTATTCAACGATCGACATATTACCTCCCGCTTCTGTAATTCTGTTCTATGGTTAGGCTTATACTTATTTATTGATGTATATGTATGTTTATACAAGGGTGGTCTTTCCAGACTTCCCAGACATTTTTCCAAACAGACAGACAAACTTTTCAGACCACCACGTATATATTTTTTCGACGTGCAAATCTGTGCATTATGTATGTCTGTCTATATGTATTGATGTGTAATTATAAATTTTATGGCTAATATAATATGTATATGGCGATGGGTTATATGAAAGAAGCGACTTTTTGGCCTCAATTTCGCCCAAATAAAGACCTTAAATTTTCTATCTGCAGGATACTATACTGAATAACTCGATTTGGACTTGAACCAACTTCTCAGCCAAGCTAAGAGTCAACCAGTTTTTCGCGAACGAACCGTAGACACATGCCTGTTTATCAGATCTGTGCTGTGCCTCTTTTCGCACATTCAACAAGTTAATATAGGAAACTTAAATTAACAAAACCGTGGGAATCCATCGCCAAGGGTTCGGCCTGTAGGCTAGTGCTGTTCAAGAGCAGTCTTCACCACTACAGGTCTAATAGTCCCTACTAAAAACCAACAACTTTCTTACGAGGAGGTATATTTCAGGTATTCTTGTCCAATCTGGCCACACTACTGTTTTTAGCTTTGGTCTCTCGTGGAAAGTCTAGCATTATTCTAAAACGGGTGCGGCTCTGAAAAAAAGATTTTGAGCTCCTTGGGGTGCGATAGACTTGTAAAATGATTCGACAACGGCACTCTAACCCTTTTATAAAATTTGCCCTTTGCTTTTATAAAATTCAGAACTGCGAAATTATTTTTGGAAGCTCTGAAACTACAAAAACAGCGGTAATATGGCCCCTCAGATTCTTTGCAATTATATGTATGCCATAGGTGAGCCATAGTTTTCCCGCTACTGCTCTGAGAGAAGTGCTAAAATTCTACTTTTTCACTATCAATTTAATGTTTAACGGTTTAATGCTGTCCCAAGACGACAACTTTTTACTTCACAGTATTTCACCTTCACAAGAGAAAAATATCCCTCCCCGTCGATGCATGGCTAGTTCTTCGTTGACAATAAATAATGTCGTCATGCTCCACACAGGTTTTGTTAACCATAGATTTCGACGACACAGCGTAAGTTTAATGGCCAAACCTTGAAAACGTCGCAATGTAAAAGTTACAATTAAAACGGTAGGGAATGTTTTATAGTATGGTATGGTATGTCGTGTGGTATGTTACATAGTACCATCCCCAATTATTCATTTTTTACTGTTCCACAAAGCCCAAATTTGAATAATTTTAATCATTTGAATGACTTCTCTCTCTAAGCATAATTTTTTAATATTTTTATATTTTTATATGTTATTTTGATTAAAAATAAATAATCAATATTCGAGAAGACACTGAGGAAATAATTTGGATTAGTTGTCTCCCTTAGCGTATGTAGTGAACACTTTCTCAATGCCCTAACTGAAATGGGTCCGTGAACTCAGGCAAGATGGCGGGAAAATGTAGAGAATAGCTCTAGTTCGTGGGACGGAGTAAAAGAATTTCAATTCTCACGAACAAAGTGAGAGGTGGAAATGCTGCTGGTGTGAAGGCGAAGAAATCCATTGTTTTGCGTCCGCGCGTGTGTTTCGGAATAAGCTGAGAGGAAAGTGTTCGGTCGGATGGTGTGTGCGCATGTGTACACGGAGAGAGAGAGAGAGAAAGATAGAGAGGGCGGTCAAAGCACGTGTCTCCAACTCTCGGGCAATTCCAAAATTCGATCCAAGGCCCACTCTTAACGAGCCTCGCGGGAGTCACTCGTGGGAATCCGCTTCAAACATGTCTCCAACGCTTTGGCACCCTGCACTCCCTACCCTCGCACCACACCCCCCACCGCACCGACATCCGCGGGCGCCGGTAAAGAGACAACGCACACATATCTCTCCCCTTTAGACACTCACCGCTCGAGGGCAACATTTATCCAACAAAAAAATCTCTCGTGAAACCCCGCTCTCCGACACTTGTTAAGTGTTCCGCTTTTTGAGAGAATTTAATTGAGACTTCCATTGGTCAATTTAAGCCATGCAGAAACTATGTTTATATACCTGCAATCCTTCCCAAATTAATGAACATCCATCAGAACGACCTGAATATGAAGTGAGCTCAATGTTTTTAACAGATGAGCGAAGAGCAGTTAGTGTCACCTCGCTGCATTTCCAAATAAAGAAAGTTAATAAACTAATATTAGCTGCACTGATTAAAGTACCATCTGAAGTACACCAAGAGTATTGCTTCATTCCAAAAACACGGCTTCAATATATACGGTCATTTTAAACAAAAAACACAGCTCTTTTACATCTATATCCACACAAGACCCCGCCAGGCGCCGCAAGGGCGTGTGACGGGGGGTGTTAGGTCACCAACCGTAAACTAGAATAATACCACATGCTAAACTAAATCTTGTCACCTCTAAAAAAATGTTAGTTTGCTCCTGTACTCGGCAAACCTTTATCACACACGAAAGAAATTATCTAGATGCAATAATATTCAAACACGGCATACTTACAGCCAAATCATGCTCTAGAACTATTAAAAAAAAGAGTCTATTAAAGAATAAGAATAACATGCAGGAAGAATCATGCGACATCGACAAATATACTCGCATGCACTACAGTTCTGATTATCTCATACGTGATTGCTGTCATGTCCATTTTGACCCTTAAAGGTTCGAGAAAAAAACGACATTTTAAAGACCTATCCATTCTACAATAAATCTCCGTGATTATACGTTGGTGATCTGATCTACCAAGGACAGTGGGGGACTGTAATCTCGGATATCCTTAACATCCTCAGATCCAGTTACCTGCCTCAAATAGTTCGAATTTAACCTATGTTTAAGCCTACGATCAACTAGTGGCTCCCATCCTAATTCTTCCAATAGTGTCGTGACACTACAACCTTGTTCATAACAACTTTACACAAACCTAACTGCCCATCGTTACACTAGTTCCAAATTAAGCCCACTTGACGAGAATCCCATACACTTACAGCATACTGAAAGTGGGGACTCACTATCGTGAAATAACAAAGCTTTTTGATCCTATTTTTAAAAGTCCCATGTATTCTTTTTACATAGGAATCATATCTTAAGTCATACCATAACAAATGAGCCCTAACTTTATATTAGCTATTCCGCAAATTTCTCGAATGCGTTTTCCGCAGGACATATCCTTAGTTATCGTTACACCCAAGTATTTTACCGATTCCACGTGTGTAGTCCACCTAGATACGTTGAAAAACAAAGTCGTGGAATGAAATAAGTAATAAGAGAGTTTTATAATCCTTTTGTATAGTTTATGTTCAATACTTATTGGTGAATAAGGGTTTTATTTCGACGAACGTTCTTTCATTAGTAATACGTTGAACCGAGTACGAAGTAATGTACTACCGTTCGATGAATACAGTAAATATTTGATGATAAGGTAATGAATGTTAAAAATAAAACCTTAATCTTAACTGAAGAAATAAGATAAAAGAAAGAAATGAGTACAATTCAAGCGCAGTAAACTTGGAATAAACCGTGGGAAGGGTTGTCGTCATATTTCTCGCTAATATTCTCTTTCCATGTTAACTGCTTGCTTTTAACGAAATGGCCAGCATGTTTCCAAACAGTGAGTGTGGGAATTCATTTGGGCGAATAAACACGTCAAAAAATATTGTGTCATCTTTTATTGCAATCTTTCATGCAAAAAAACAATTCGGATTCTGGGTAGTTATGGATTTAGAGCAATGGCCACTCCGAAATTAGCATTACTCGAATGAATTTAACGAAACGAACGTAATTTGCTTCGTACTCGACCTAAAACGCACCCACAACTCCGCTTGAATATTTCAGGAGTGAAATATTCAAGTGCCTGGGAAAATGGAGGTTTGGAACTTAAGGAGCGCACTTGCGGAATTCTGGACATATCTCCTTTAAGGAACGCAATCATTCGAAAAATGTCGACCAACGAGAGGTTAAAACAATGAAACGAGAGAGGGTTTTACTGAAATATTGGACAAATATTATTCTTTACTCTGTGCTTATCCGATTTACATATTTGGCATGAATGCATTGCCATCAAACTAATTTTAATTTAACGTTTGCTCCAATAAAAAAGAAATCTGTATACTAATTGTGTAAAACCAATTGGATACGTAAAGATGTCTTTTCCTAAAAATAATCGTCTTCAAATACGATAAATCAACCCAAATGTTCAAGTCAGCAGAAATACTGCCAAGCTTTCTGATAAGTAAATAATTGTCCGCAGCTACTTCAGAAATCATATTCAAACAACTTACGTAACTGAACTGTTTAAGCAGCCTACTTAGCTGCATTTATCTATCGACGATAGTTAACATGATTGAGATTGCATGAGGGAGATTAGAAAGAGATTGAGAGGGAGCTTGCAAGGGACAAAAGAGAAATGCAAGTACACAGCACTTAGCTTGTTAAGCCATTGTCAACAGTAGAGTTAGCTAGAATACACCCACAAGCTTATAATATTAAGTGATATCCGTAATCCTGTATTAAGTATCCTAAAACTTAGTTGTAATCAAAATGTTACTACATGTTATAATAGTTAATAAAAAATGAAATAGATCTTTTAAAAGTCTTTAAAAGGCTTCATCAAGCCAATCTATATCGAAAACCTGCAAGATATTCGACAGTTGATAGGGAGTAAGCCAATTGGGAAGCAATCGAAACTAGAGATAGTGGTGAGAGGCTTATCCACTTAATCCTTCAATGAAAAGCTTACCAATTTCCAATTATACAGCTTCCTCGACTGCCATTGCCCATTTTAGTTTCTTCAAAACAAACACATTCTTCTTAGGTTAGACGTCTCTAAAAATGATCGCACATTTACGTCTGAGAAACAGGCACAAAACTTGAAATTAAACTTTCTTGATTGAATTGTGACGCGACTATCTACGACAGCTCGGTAAAATTGGTCGCGAAAGGTGGTGGTGGGTCTCCCCTTCCAACGCGGCCGGTCGCCAATTTTCTTCGAGCAGTCTGAGTGGAAATTCGTGCGTCCGCGGGAAGTGTGTTTTTCGAATCTGTAACACGGCGCATGGTGCCTCAAGCTCCACCAAGACAATTCCCGCAGCCACACTTCCTTCATCGTAACCTACTTGCTGGCCCGGATCACCCCGTGGTGCGTAATGGTTCCCAAGCCCTCTTATAATCTCGAATTGGCTCCGTGCAACGTTTTTGTTGTTTCCCCGACTGACGAGAGAGAACTGAAAGGAAAGCAATGAGAGACCGTGGAAAACATCCAAAAGCATGTTAGTCAACGTTCCTGAGAGAAATTCCCGTAAAGAGGAGTTTCAGGGTGCCTTCCAGGCGTGGCAGATCGTCTCCGCAAATATAATGACGCAGGATGAGAGTACTTTGAAGAATGTAAATCATTTGTACAAGTACGATCAATAAAAATATTTTTGCCAGAGAATGCGTATTAATTTTATAGTGGACCCTAAATAGACTGGAGCATTATTAAACATAAATATTTACAAATACTTAGTTCAAAAATGTTTTCGGTTCATCGGCGACTGAAGTCATTTGCAAATTCTTTTGGTTGCAGTAATCTCTTTATGTAATATGTCTTTTTCGGCAGAAAGGAACGAAAAAATAGGTCGCTAAGTCAAAAGCTTTCCCGTTTGTATTACATAACTAAGCTTAGTTACTCCAGACAGAGAAAGAGAGAGAGAGAGAGAGAGAGAGAGAGAGAGAGAGAGAGAAAGAGAGAGAGAAATTGTTTGCAGTTTGGACTTGCATTATTTCTTTCTCATACAAGGAAGCCCTCGGAACAAAACGGGCCTGGGACTACCGTGTCCAAGGGTGGCGCCGAGCTCTCGTCCACAGGATGCCGGTCAAATGAAACATCGGCGCAATGATGTCGCCGCCAGCCACGTGACACAGCGTGAATTATCTGTAAACTCCGCGAATCAATAATGAACTGAGGAAGGCCGGACAAAATTGCCCCGCTTTCATTTATTTCACCCTCCGGAGACAAACGACCAAGTTTTTCCTCTCAAAATGCTGATGTCAACTAATGAATTCATATCCCTTTGACAAATCATGATGCATACGTAATTAATGCCCTTTTTGGTGGCGACAGAAGGAATTACAGAGATCTCCGTTTTCATGTGTTTTGGAGGACGAGACGGCGTGGCATTGCAGGGCACTGAATATTAAAGTGATGCGCATTCTCCGGGAAAAACAGATTTATTGATGGCATTTGTACAAATACTTCAAGTCCTTCAAATGCTCTCCCCCTGTGTTAATACACTTAGAGTTACTGTCCGCCATGCTTGGAAGGCGGGAACTTTCTTTCTCTTCAGCTCTATCTTCAGTCGGGGAAAGGAAAAAAAGTTGCACCGAGCCAAGTTGGGACTGTAAGGGGGCTGGGGGACCACCACGCACCACGAGGTGATTCGGGCCAGAAAGTTGATGTCGTTAAAGGAAGAGTGGCAGGGGGTATTGTCATGGTGGAACTTGAGGCGCTGTGTTACAAAGTCGAAAAACACACTTCACGCGGAGGTATGTCTTTCCGCTCAGACTACTCGGATCAAACGCGACGCGAGTAGTTTGATCCACCGCGCCGCGGCGACCGGCTGCGTTGGAAGGGAAGACCCTCCATCACAATTCTTGACCAGTTATACCTCGCTGTCATAGACAATCGCATCACAATAAAATCATTTGCACTACTTTCATAATTGACCAGGTATGCCCTTAAAAACAACCGTGGCATTCAATTTTATAATTAAAACTTAGGTGTTGGTCATATCCATGAATTTCAAACGGAGTTTGCAAAAACGATTGTCAAGAAGAGATGCACTTTCACACTTCCACTTTATGAAAGCGCTTTTGATGCTTCTTTGTTTCGAGTGGAAAGATCACTCCTATATTCGTACGTTTCACCAAAAATGTAACTTCAATTTCAAACTTTTAGGGAATCACCAATTGATTCTTGATTATCATTTGATGGAGAGAATATTATTTTTAGTGTTTCCTGAATGATATCCGATGCCCACACTTCAATGGGTAATATTTGTAACTCACCCTTTGAGGACACAAAAGTACGAATCCCGGTGAACTTGCACAGACAGGCATTTCAGTTAAATTTTCACTCGTAATCTGTTTCTTAATCCAATGTCACCACCACGAGTGTTGTACGACAACACGAAATGTCTAGTCTAATATACGCGTACTTCATGTGAAGAGTTTCCGGAAAGAGAGCGGAGAACAAAAACAAGGAGGTAATATGTCAATATGAGATTAATATATAAAGAGGGTTTAGGAAAAGAGCAGGTGGCCACTAGCAAATTGTGATTGGTACGGGGAAGGAGTAATTACCCGAAAATAACGGCGGAAAATAATTTTATTAATATTATTTTAACATCCCCCATGGAATCTATTCATTTATTTTTTCTCGGCGTGGATTATTTCACCAAGTTAAGCCTTTCGGAAGAGATTTTAATCGTTAAAATCAGTTCGTTCTCCCAATAATCATTTAAGCACGCATGATCGAAGAGCACTAGACTAATACTAGATAATTGAACACTTTTTTATTTTACCAAGTACACGTTAGTGGTTATTTTGAAGTTTAACTCCATCAATGTTACCTTAAACATATTTCCCAAAAAAACATTAATTCAAAACGAAAACATTCCACATACATTCAAAATAAAAAAATTCACGCTAAAAAGAGTACCTACGCAGATAAATAATAATGCTTCTCTCGCCACAGAACTTTCATAGCTAAAATGTTTTTAAGTTATGGATAATGGCTCAAAAGCGTTATTTTTACAGTTTCAATGCTAACATTACGTACTTTTGCTCTTTATATAACTTGAAATATTAAAACGTCACTGCCGAGCTACTTTAAAAATGTAGGAGGAAATTTCAAATGTTTGCATTCATAAGAAAATGACTGTTTTAGCTTTAACCCTTTTGTAAAAAGAGGAACACAAGAGGGGTGAGTAAGGCAGAATCGAGTAGATCACAAATGCAGAAATATTTCTTTGACTGGAACTTGAACCACGAACCTTCCGACTTGCTTGGCCGTTGCTGCAACCACCCCACCACCCCCTGGATTAACCACCCACCAAAGGAGAAATGGACGACACAAGAGGAAAAGATACCCCCCTGCCACACACCTTTTTTTGGTGGCTTGCAGGGTATTCATGTATATGCAGAAAAGAAAGTAGGGAAATCAGCCGTGCAATGTCATAAAGGAGAGGATAGGATGTAGTCAGGGATGGGCTGTGCTCAACGAATAGAGATGTAATTTCAGGCGTCCCCCAGGGAAGTGAAATAGGACCTATTCTTTACATACTACAATAATGACAAATTTCAAGAAACTGCGGGCGATGCCGCAACGGTAACTTTTAACGGAGTCACCCGCTTATATGCATTTCATTGCTGCAATGAAATACATTAACGACTTAAACGCACACGTTAGTAGCAGTCTCAGGTTATTTGCTGAAGACACTGCGGTATACAGAGAAATAAGGAGCCAACTAGATGGCGAGCTACTCTCCAGAGACTTAGACACAATCTCGGATTACTTTAAGAAATGGAGATTAATGCTTAATATAGAGAATGGTCGCGGTAGTCCAGTGGGTAGAGCTTTGGACTACTGACCGGAGGGTGCCGGGTTCAAATGCCGGGCAAGGCACTCTGGAAACCTACAGCTCCACCAAAGCTATGTGATTTTTTTGGTTCCAGAACTTTCTGAGAAACCATAACCGGGACAACGGCCATTGAAGCCTATGTGTGCAAAATTTAATACGAAATCAGTGATCTATCTGGACGACTGGTTACTCGAAGCCCAAGAGAATTGACGGGTATCAGATTGGTGCTTATCTTAGCGAGAACTTAGGAATAACAGTTAATTATCGTAAGTCCACGCTCATCTCCGCACAATTTATTAAATATTTAGGAGTGGAAATTGACACAGTGAGCCAATCGCTTCGACTAACCCGTAAAGCAATCCAACGTGTCCGACCATTAATCCCCATCGTTTCCCGTCTACGTCAAATCGATATACCTAAGGCAGCAGGCTACCTGGCGTGGATAGCTTGGATCCTCCGCCTCCCGACTTGTATGATTTCCCACATCTACCAACGAAACGACGCCGCATGGCAACGATTGCTGCTTATGGACATCTTAGACAAGGAGGTATTTCCTCCCCAGCCCACCGAAATAATACAGATCTTCACAGATGCTACCCCAACCCAGGGCGGAGTCGTCATTCCACGATGGCAGCTATCCAGATATTTTCCAGTACCACCGGGATAGCACATCAATGAAGCAGAGGCATACGCAGCCCTCTTTGGACTAAGAAACAGTGTTATTACTTAATGACTTAAATTTAACTAATGTACTTGTTGATGTTGATAACTCTGTTGCGTTGTCTTCATTAAGGCGTGGCAACGGTATTGTGTTTCGATCACGCCCCATGTTATTCGACATGTTATATGATTTGATAAAGAAAATACAGTCACAACTTGTGACCTGGTCCTGGATACCCACGACCGAAAATCCGGCCGACGAGCCCCCTCGGGCCGTGCTCGCTCATTAATGTACCCGCCTGCCATATTGGTCGTGTGGGCGTATATTACTGGGCGCGCGCGGGCGAGTGGGTAGTCGAAAAGCCACTTCAGTCGTGGTAATCCGGGGCCAGCAGCAGTAGCGGAACTAGCCCAGCCCCCCTACCCTGATCTCTGAATTTCACACGCCGTCGAGCTTAGTACTGGGTGAACTCTACCATCACCTACCAAAACGACCTTCGCGTTGAAATACTGGTAATACATATCTTTCAAATTGACGCTCTCCGGCAACGCAAATATACACGGATACAAAATATTCAACACACAGAAACAAAGGAAGGACACTAACAACGTGTATTGACGTTTTGACGGCCCGGCCGTCCTCATCAGAAAGGCGCGTGAGTGTCCTTCCTTTATGTTTCTGTGTGTTGGATATTTTGTATCCTTGTGTTTGTGTGTTTATATATATTTATATTATATATCTACTCATGTAATTTTACTTCACTCTCTTCTCTTCCTATCCCTTTACACGCAAGTTCACACAAGCTATCATTTGACGAATACTTTTCCCTAACAGTTCTAGAATCCCTACCCGATTCAGCCACCAACATAGAGGTAAGAACTCGCGAATCCGCATACATCCTATATTTCCGATCCTTTAAAATTCCCACCCTTAACCGCCATCTTTAATTTCCTTCCCAACAGTCCCTAAACCTTCCGCCCCCCCTCCCCTCCCCAGACACTCTTTCCTCAAAACCTCTCTGTCTGACCTGAAGAAGGCCTCGGAATAGGCCGAAAGCTTAAATCATCTACAGTGTGAGTGTCCTTTTACGTGTTATCTGTTTTATTCTGTGTTCTATTGTGCCGTCCAAAAGTTGTATTGCTCTCGTGAGTACATAGTATATATATATATATATATATATATATATATATATATATATAGTACCCTAACACCCCAGCCACACTCCCTTGCGGCGACTTGCGGGGCATTACGTAGATTTAGATAGGAACAAGTGGCAAGCATAGCCAGAAGGGGACAAGCCACATTGGCCAAATAGACATTCAAATTCTTTATCTATTATTTCTTCCTTAGTGGGCCCAAATGCTCCCTAATGGCATCTCTCGGCCAAAGAATTAGGAGACTTAGTAGCATGATTTCCCGCAGATTCAGTGTAAATTTGCTATTTTCTATATGTCTGTGGAATTCCAACGCAGTCGGTGAATTTTAATTGCTTTAGTAGTAAGTATCCTAAATAACTAAACTTCTGTCACATTATACCCTTTTAAGACAACAATGCAAGCAAGAAGTAAAGGCACACGAGATACTTTCGAAGGTAATTTCGAATGAAGTTCGAAGGTAAAGGACAGTGGAAATAAGAATAAAAAAATTATATAGATATCGTTGACATTGATATTTGTAAATAAATTACGGGAATATTCAGATTAATTGGAAAGCGGATTTTTAATAAATTACAATTAAAAAGTGGCAATTAAATTCTTCCTGATAAACCCAGAAATTATTATATATGGCCTGCTTCAAGATGTAACTTATATCATCAAATCAAGAAGTTCTGAGGCACATAACAGCAGTTTCCCGAAGTGAACACTTTAAAGCATGTCATTTGCGTTAAAAGTTACAAAGATCCCGTCGAAAAGAGTTTGAGGGTGCCTTCTTAGGCGTGACAGACACGTCTCCGAAAGTGTGTTATTGATACAGGGGGAGAGTATTTTGAAAAATTTTCAGCATTTGTACGAGTACGAATCAATATATATCTATTTTTTCCTGAGAATACGCATTACTTTTATAGTGGTCCCTGTATAAGTATAATATTTCAGCGATGTACTCTTATTTTCACTTTCATTAGGTCGCTTAAATCTAAAATTATAAAAGGGTTATTTTTTAAGCATTAACGTGTAACAAGAAAGCTAACAAGGTCGACTATAATATTTTTCTTCCTAAATCGTGGAATTTTAAATTCAACCGACGTGAACAACGTTAAGCAGCTTGGTAAATTCGGTCGGGAGACGGAAAACATATGAAAAAATATTCTTCTGCCACTCCTACGCCTTTCTTCAGGTAATCCAAGCCTTGCTAATAGACATAGTAATCGCTTCATTTTCACCCCTTTCCAGCAAATAATAAGATCCTTTCCTTTCCTCTTCATCCCAGATGGAACAGAATGAAATCCCAAGGAACGGCTGAAGAGAGGCCAGCGATTTCCTTCCTGTCCGCGCGCCATAAGGAATGGAAATATCAAAAAATAAAAAAGAACTCCGCCTTCACTTGTATTTTTTATCCATTTCCTCACAGCCTCACCGCCAAAATTCAACCCCCGATTAACCCACCCCCTGCCCTCGAACCGGAAGCTGAGACCCTTGAAAGAAAGGATGGTTACGCCTGAACTCGCAAGGTCTACTCCACCTCTCCCCAGCCAACGCTGGGAGGGGATCATGGGGAGGAGGAATTCGGAGCACTCCTTCCTCGCCCCACTTCCGCTCCTTCTAGACCCCCGGAACCCCCACCCCCGCCCCTTCTGCCCCCGGCATGCATAACCAACGGTCCACAGACCACTCCCGAAGGTGGCTGAGAGGAAAAAATGATAAGGGAGGGAGAGGGATTATTTTTTAAAGGGGTGAATCAGGCGGGGGCGGGGACAGGTGCAACTCGGCAAATGGCCAATCCCCCCTTCCTACTTCCCCAGCAGTCCCGCACGAAAGAACGTGCATAAAAAGTAGGCTATGCGTGCGACATTCCTTCCTAGTACATGTGCTGCTCTTTCTTGTGCTTTAATGAAAAACACTCCGAAAAATATGAGAAGGGTTCACATTATTCAGACGAATCCTAATAGTGCCCCATTCGTTGATTTCCAGGGACAGAAATTACCGAACAATCATCGTTCATATAAACACTCGGGGAAACGCACGTCGACATAAAATATAATTTAAAAAGAACTATATAAACTACAAATAAATAATTATTATTGTCATTAATAAAACGCAAGTGCGCACATAGACAATGTCAGGTGGTACACAAGTCCCAAGTATTACAATGAAACTTATTTTGAAAAAAATAACATGACATATCATGACATTAATCAATATCACATAAGAAAATAAATAAACAGTAGGAAAAAAATACAATCCACTTAAAAGAAACTTCCAAACACCAATCAATTTCCCAAAGAAAAAGAAAAAATAATCAAAGCTAAGCTGTTACATACAATTTTACATAACACATCAATCAAATTATTGGATAAATAGATTCCATCTTTTCTTGAAAGTATTCACTCTGCTAGGAAAGAGCTTGAATATATTTGCAGTTTGAATGTTCAAATGAACAAATGTTTTATTAAGAAATGATTTTTTTATTTGCTCTTTGTGCCCGGTATTTTACCTTAAATTTGTGATCATTCCGCCCTGTAAAATTAGAATTTCCCGCCTCTTTCCTCAGTTCTGCCCAAGCTTTCTCTCCCTTCAGAAATCCACTAATTTTCCTTTTACTTTGTAAAGGTAAATGCTTCACTACAGTCACATAAATAGTTTCAGGGTCCATCGATCTTGACGATTTCGTTAAACGCAGTGCCTTCCAGTCAATATTACGTGCCTCCTACGGTTATTCGAAGGTGCGTTCACAGCTGGTGTGTGGGCGTGGCCATTAGAGTCTTCTGCTAACAAAATGAGCAGCCATGAGACCGCTCTCGCGAGTCTCACTTTATCTTTCCTCTTCCCTACCACACCACTTATTTTTTTATTTAATATTAACGAGATTCGCCCCTTAGGGTATCGAAAGACACAAACTCGACAGAAGACAGGTACCTATAGAGGGACTGACAACTTCGCCCTACTCATAAAGTCGCTCCACGGATTGCTGTAACCTTCACGTGTGTACCTTCATCCACACAATACCCTGCAAGCCGCCGTATGGTGTGGGGTATTACGCCAACATCCATTCATTCACCATTTGGAGTTAATGCGTGAATATGTACATATATTTGCTAATATACGCAAAACACCGTACAAAAACACACCTGCCTCTATAATTACGCAATTAGAGTGGGCAAGCCAAAATGAATGAGTTTTGGTTTATCAATTAAAACATTCGTGTGCTTATAAAATTTTGTGACGATTGTGTATCGTTCGATGGCAGAAGGAAGAAGTGCCTGAGCAAATGAAAGTGACGGTATCTATGATCATACCTCTTATGATATCTCAGTGGTCTACATACATACAAATAAAATACGAGGTCATAATAAATACCTCGCAAGCAAATTTGGGTTTACTTTTTTACAAAAGTGTCCCTTACTTTGCTAAAAAATATGTCTTTTCCGTTCTCTTAGTTAAACGTGTGGCCGCCAATATAATTCCTCAAATTTACCCGTAAAAAATAAATTGTTCTTAGAACAATTTTAAACAAATTTAGCGAATATTCGCCAAAATTATCCGATTCCAACTTTAACGTTTACTCCAACTAATCCCAACACCTGACCCATATGTGGTCTAACCATACAGGGCGTCACACCTTAGATTTTCCTGCAGCCCGTTAAATGAAACTTAAATTTCTTTAAGGTTGAGACTCACATTACCTTGATCATTGTACCCTTTGAATGGTTCACATTTGCATACTACACTCTTTCTCACACAACTGAGGTCATTTCTATGAATTAGATCCTACCTGGATTGGGTTGTGTTGGATTTCTGTTCGGATTCTATGCAATTAAGAAGAGATGCGTGTGCATTTCGTCATTACAGCGTAGAAATGTGGTGTATTATGGAAGTAATGCGCATGATTTCATTGGGATGCGACTATCAATGGCAACACGGTAAAACTGGTCGGTAAATGTGGTGGGGATCTACTCTTCCAAAACCGCCGGTCGACAGTTGGTAGCGGACAGTCGGAGCGGAAAGACATGCCTCCGCATGAAGTGTGTTTTTCGAATTTCAAACACGCGTTCGCTTGAACTGCGATATGCCGGTACGTTTTGCGTGTAGCCCAGAGATAATGCAACCGAAACATTCCAGATGCTTCAAGAGACCTTTGTGTACGACTGAATTTCAAGGTCAAAGTCCGGGAGGTGGCACAAGGCGGTCAAGGATGGCCGGAAGGAGGTCACCAACGAACCCCGTTCTGGACGCCCAGCAATGGCCAGAACCGACGACCACGTGAATCGTGTGAGCGAAGTTTTGCGTTCCTACCGTCGATTGAGCATCCAACAAATTGTTGAAACCCTAAACATGTTCGAATTTGCGGCACATGGGATAGTGGCTGAGGATCTGGAAATGCGCAAGGTCTCTTCGAAGCTTGTGCCGAAAGTGTTGCCAGACGTCCTTCATTATTACATGCATCCTTCCATGGAGCACCACCCCGGTGTTCCCCCAGCGCCCTCACAGTCCCGACTTGGCTCTGTGCGACTTTTTTTCGCTTCCCCGACTGGAGCAAGAGATGAAAGGAAAGCCTTGGGAGACCACGTGGAAAACATTTAAATGCAGGTTACTTAACGTTCCTGAGAGATATTCTCGTCAAGGAGTGCCTTTCAAACGAGACGGAGGTGTTGGTCACACAAATCAATACATCTAGTTTTCCCAGAGAAATAAATATAACCATGTGCATATAATTAATTAATGGACCATGCAGAAGGGAATCCCTTGTGGCGAGACAATATCGCCAAAGGCGAGGAAATCACGTTATGCAGCCCGGAGGGTGAAGAGGAATCAGAAGCGAACTGAAGCGTCTCCCGCTAGCAATTCGCGTCCATTATTCAGGGGCGAGGTGACGAACCCGGAAATGAGTGGTCGGAACAGGGCCGCATTGTGCCGGCGGGGACACGACCGCGTTCCCGTAGGAATGGGATACGACCGTCGGCGGCCCGACTTGACGGACAAGAGGTCGCGGCTTTTTCCCGATCATAAACTATCGATATCTGAACAATTATGCTTTGGCGTTCTGGAAAATAATTTCCGTAAAATACAAAGAGCGTCACAAAAGCTCTTGTGTGTCACTCCGACGCGCTATTTTAAAGCACCCTTTGACTGCGTTTCGGTCCTCTGAAAGGGTTTTCACTCCTCGGCAGGACACGAGTAAAAGGTCGCGGCTGGAAGGAGTGCGAGGAAAGCATATTGGGGGAGGGGGTGAATGCTTGGAGAGCGGGGGGGTGGAAGGGGTGGGGGATGAGAGGAGTGGGTCCGAATTCGATACTCCGCGGGGCGAGTCCGGCTGAATTTTACATTGCAAGTTCCCAAAAAAAGCACCAAATGAGATAATTTTCCGGGAACATGGACAAAAAGTGGAAGGGAATCTTTTCTATTTCAGCTAGCGCATAGTCCAAGTGGTGCCATGACGGCAAAATAAATTCATGACTACAGGACCTGTATTTACAGAATACAGTCATACTACGTATATTATTACTATAGATAGCACCTTTATGGCGTTCTTATTACTGATGTACACTAGCAATAAGTAATAAATACAAAACAAGGATTAACATGAAATTATTTAGTAAGTTCAAACTGAATTTATTTTGTAAGTTCAACCTAGCATTGAATCGCCACCCTTCTAACTACTACGTACCATGTCGAATATGATAATTGTAGCCCATTTTTAACAAATAAAGGGGAACCAAACAGGCTTCAGGCAACATCATATTTGTCAACTAAAGACACTAAGATCATGTGGAAATTCTTAGTATTATGATAAAAGAAATTGGTAGGCAAATCTTCCAATGGAAGAAGTGAGAGAGACAAATTTAAGAGACCGATTTAAACACTTATTCTAGCGTCGTGTATTTCGCGATCAAAACGAAACCAAACTTGAGCAACGAAAGAGAAGTAAACTAAGAAAAAACTTTAATGATATCTTCTGCCATTTCTTCTGCGCGCCAACATTGCGCCAACGTCGACGTCCGTCCCTCAAGAGGATCGAATGATAAATGATCACTCCCTCTTAAAAAACCTCTCCATTCTATTCTGTAAAATACGGCGTGGATATGATCCCAATTTCAGAAAACGAGGATTCCCCACCATTCTTCACGAACCACGTCCCACCGCTCCTAAAAATCCAATCCATTGGGATTAAGTTCTCAAGTGGTAGAACATCCGATACAAAGAGATTCAGCCAGGTTTTAAGGTCTAAAAGAGGATTTTTCCACAGTTTTCAAAGGTTTCCATGAAATTATGAACTACAATTTCACGTGTGCTGAGACAAGTGCATTTCTTCGAAATATTAATCGACCAGTACTTATTATAAAACAGGAAATATGTGATAAAAATTCATAGGCAACTAGGGGCCAGGTAGTAAACCGACATTTTAAATAATAAATAACATATCACACGTTCGGAGACTATAGTAGCATTTTGTCCCAACTACGTAGATAGTAAAAATCGAAAACCGAGGGTCAAAGTATCTTAACTTCGATTTACTGCGACGGCTACTCCACGTGGGTCAATGAAAGTGCCATTTTTTGTGAAATTTGATTTTACATGGTTGCCGTTGGATCACCGCCTGCCACAAACCCTGGCGATGCACAGAGGGTAGATGTATTTAATATATTTCCCCTATGTACTACTTCTGTACTGCATTTTCATATCTGTATTTTCCCCAAAAGTTTATCCCTACGCACTCTTTTAAATATCACCTAAACCACTGCATTTTTGGCGAATAAACGTATCTTGCTCGTGACTACGGAGTCAATTTCGTTAACATAAAGTAGGAATAAAAGAGGTCCGATAACACTTCCCTGGGGAACAACTGAGGTAAATTCTTCTGCATTAGAGCTAACTCCATCTAGCACTACACTTTGTACTGGACCATTCAAAAGCCTTTTATCCAACTCTATATATTTTTATCTATGCTATTTGCTTCCATCTTTGTAAGTAGGTAACTATGAGGAAAATAGACATATCTTAATGTAAATTACGGAGTCAATGTCGTTAACTTAAATAAAAACCGTCCGAAATGGAATCGGCATGTATGTTCACACGCACGTTGAGTACATGTGCAAATATAAGTAATGTTTATACGAAATTGCATATTTATACATTTAATGTTGATACCCGGAAACCCCCGGCCTCATACTCTCGCAGGGCATTGGGAAAATACAACAAAAAATTAATCCTTAACTTGCATGAAGTCCTAGTACCCCCTTGGAGGGCAAAAAGCAGAAAATGCTGGATGAAACATTAGAGGTCATACGATATATCCGCGAGATAACCCAGGGTTTTACGGAAGAGCCAACTCTGACTGACTTTGGCAGATCCGCGGGCACCGGATATTCATAAGCGGTCTCCCGCCAATCGAATCCCACCCCTACATTAACGACCCCATTCCGGGCCAAGGGACCCCCCCTCCCGTTGAGCTCGAACCTGGGAAATCGACGTAGGGGGCCGGAGGGAATCGCAGTCTATGCCAAACCGATCGAAAGCGAGAGTGGGGAGGGAGGGAGGGACCGGGAAAAGGCTCTGGAGCAGCGGAGTACGTGTAGTTGGCAATCCACGGCCTTTACGACACACTCTCCACTATAGTAATCCGGACGTGTTTGTGCTGCCGGAGTGGGAGTCTGTGTGTGACGAAAGGGGGATCATTCGTAGCATAGAGCTCCCTCTGTGGGAGAATCCAAAAGTAAACGGTGCGTCAATGGAAAGAGAAGAGGGGGATGGAGGGGGATATGACGGGGGAAGACGGTAGGGGTAGGGGATTCCGAACTCACGCCTGCAATCTACTACAGGGCCCACGGTAAGAGTAATGCGCATTCTCTGGGAAAAATTGATTTAGTGGTATATTTACTTGTACAAATACTTGTAGTTCTTAAAAAAAACTCTCCCCCTGACTCAATACTCTTAAGAAGACATGTCTGCCACACCTGGAAGACACCCTGAAACTCCCTTCTTCGGGAATATCTCTCAGGAATGTTGTAACATACTTATGAATTATTTCCGCTTATGAGGTATCCCGATGCTTTTCTTTCAGCTCCCTCTCTTCAGTCGGGGAAAGAAACAAAGCAGCACGAAGCCAAGCCGCTATTGAAATGGGGCTGAAGGACCACAGGGTGGTGCGCGGGGCCAGGAAGTCGCGAACGAAGGACGTGCGGCTGGGTACTCCAACACGTCGTGTTACCAAGTCGAAAAATATAGAAGAGTTCACGCGGAGACTCATCTTTCCGGAACTGCTCAGTGTGAACTGGCGACCGGTTGCGTTGGCAGGGCAGATCCCGCACCACATTTTCCAAACGGTTTATATGCGCTAAAATGGACAGTCACGACACAAAAAATCCATGCGCATTAGTTTTAAAATGGATCATGAAAGAACTTCAGAAGAACAGATGGACAGAAAAGTACAATCTAAATCTACAACATTCTTATCCTCTGCGTCTCGATCCTAGTAAGCAGTAGATTACAGTTATTGTAAATACAATTAATACTTTTAATTTATCGACTATTATGAAAGGGAGGTGGAGATTGCCTAATAGTAATAATAATATATATTATTTATATTAGGTAAATTACCGGTTAGGGTAGGTTTTTGGATGGACACAATTAACAAATAAACATTTTGTAACTCCAAACAAAACCCATAGGGGCATTTTACTTTACATCACGTCCCTCTTCATCTCTGTGTATTTCCTTCCTCGCTTCATCCCGTCCAACATCCCTACCCTGTTCCTGCCCCTTCTTCGCTTGCCCAATATACTCCCCTCTATTACCCTCTTCAACATTCCACAACCGCTCAATACACCTTCCATCCATTTTCTTGCCTCCATAGGATTTTTCTCAACAAACCCCTCCCCTCACCCAAAATCTCCAGTAATTCCTCATTTTTATTCCTTTCGGTCCATTTCACCTTCTCCATTCTTCTCCACACCCACATTTTAAAAGCCTCCAACCTACGTCTATCCTCCTGCTTCAGCGACCACGTTTCCGCGCCGTAAATGGCTACGCTCCATATACGAGTTTTGAGTGATAGTGAGTTTTTACGAGTCTTGTCTTAACCTCCCTACTCAACGTCCCCGTCATCAACTCCCTCCCCCTTGAGAAAGCCCCTTTGCCTAGCGCAATTCTTCTCCTTACGCACGTACTACTTTGACCGTATTGGTCGAAAACGCTTCCGAGATATGTAAACTGTTCTACCTGCTCTATTTTTTCCCCTCATATTTAGATGTTTGGCATAGCCTTTTTCTTTCTGGAAAATCTCATAAACTTTGTTTTATTAATATTGATTCTCTTCCCATATCTATCACATTGATCCTCCATTTCACTCAGCAATGATCGCAGCCCCTTGGCTAACGGAGCAACTAATGCTTGGTCAGCAGCACACCTAACCGACTGTACAAATTCCCATCCGACTTTCATTCCTACCTCAAATTCTTCCCATGCCTCTTTAATTATTTCTTCCACATATACGTTGAACAGCATCGGTGACATTGGACAACCCTGCCTTACCCCTCTTCCTAACACTGCCCATCCGATCTCTCCGTTCCCCACTCGCACCTAAGGTGTCTGAGACACGTACAGGTTGCAGATTAGTCTCCTGTCTCTCCAATCCACTCTTATTTTCTGCAATAATCACATTAATTTTTCCCAATTCACTCTATAAAACGCTTTATCGAAATCTACGAAACTTGCAAATACGTCCTCATTGTACTATATTCCCTATTCATCTCAATTAGTGATCTCATTACTGCAATGGCATCACGCGTACCTCTTCCTTTCCTAAACCCAAACTGATCGTCCCCTAAGTAATCATTTGCCTTACTCCCTATCCTTTTGTTGATGATCCTGAGAATAACTTTAGCTGCGTGGGATATCAAACTTATTTTTCCGTAATCCTCACATGATTTAGTCTTTAACTTTTTCGGAATAGGAACTAACACTGATCACACAAAATCTTCCGGCCAGATTCGTTCCTCATAGATACTACAATTGAGTCCATATAGAGTCTCCTTCCCACATTTTCCTAAACATTTCAACAGTTCCACAGGATTGTTGCCTACCCCCACGACCCTATTTGCTTTCATCTCCTTAAATGCCGTTTCTATTTCATCGTCGAGTATACCTGGACCTAAGCTATCATTTCCTACGTCATTTTCCGTTTCTATGTCCAACCTTGTCGGCCTAAGTTCTCTACCATACAGTTTTTCTATATATTCCTTGCATCTCTCTTGGATTTTTCCTGATTCAACTATTATCTTACCCCACTTATCTTTAACTGTTAGCACCGATCTTGCCTTCTTACTTCCCGATAATAACTTAACCTTGCTGTATAGAGAACCAATTTCACCCTTCTTCTGTAAACTTTCCATATATTCGCATTGCGTTTTCCACCATTCTTCTTTTGCTTTATTTGTGGCCCTTCTCAATTTATGGTTTAACTCTTTGTACTTCATTTTGCCTAAATATTTGTTTACATTTTTCCATCTTCTTCTCTCATGTTGTAAAGCCTATCAACATCCGGGTCTCAATGTCGTTCACTAAATTGGAGGGGGGGCTGGGGTGGATGGAGGTGTATTTGTTTCTTGCGAGGTGGTGGGACAATTTATTCATCCGCGTACACCTTGTCATCCTTGTCCTGGGTTTTGACTTGTCGAGCCCTTATGATGACTTGGTGAGTTGATGCATTGGTCATGGGTGTTGTGGTATCTGTGGATCAATTGTTAGTTTTCTGTGTCGCTTGTTACTATTTTCGCATCCTCTTTATTCTATCTCCGCTCCCCTCTAGCTTCCCTTTCCCCCTCCATAACCTCCTCCTTCACCCCTCTCCCACCACCTGTTCTCCGCTCCGCTTTCTCCCCCTCCACATACTCCTCCTTCACCCCTCCCCACTACCTGTTTTTCCTCTCTCCCTCGTCCCCTACTCTCTCTGCACCACGTACCCTTTTCCTCAGTCATATCTTATCTTCCGAAGAAGACGGAGCTCGAGTCCGTCGAAATTATCAAGATATTATTGTGAGTGTTTTTTTATGTGTTCTCGTGCTGTGTGTTACTGTCTAACTTATATATATATATATATATATATATATATATATATATATATATATATATATATATATATATATATATATCATATGGAACTTGGTCATATATATATGTTGTGGATTGGAATGTGACGGTAGGCGAAGGAAGAGATGGTGGTGAGGTGGGGGACTATGGGTTAGGCACGAAGAATGAACGCGGGGAGAAAGCGATTGAATTCTGCAGGAGACAGGGGTTAGTCATCAGCAACACATGGTTTAGACATCACAAAAGGCGAAGTTATACATGGAAAATGCCAGGTGACTCAGAATGGTATCAGTTAGATTATATTATGGTTAGGCACAGGTTTAGGAACAGTGTGATAAATTCGCACAGTTTCCCGGGAGCGGATGCGGACTCTGACCACAATTTAGTTGTTATGAAATGTAACGTCCGTTTCAAGAAGATAAGGCAAGGACGGCGGGTTAGGAAATGGAACGTAGAAGCATTAAATGGATTAACGAGGAAGGAGTATCAGCAGGCTGTAGAGAAAATAATGGATGACGGTAAAGAACTAAGTACAATCGAAGAAAAATGGGAATGTATCAAGAAAGGTATATTGAAAGCCGCTAAAGACACTATAGGAACCGTTAACGGGAAAAGGGTAAGGAAACCATGGGTCACGGATGAGATGATTGCAAAGATGAATCGGAAGATAAGATATGACTGAGCTCAGTCATATCTTATCTTCCGAAGAAGACGGAGCTCGAGTCCGTGGAAATTATCAAGATATCATTGTGAGTGTTCTTTTTATGTGTTCTCGTGCTGTGTGCTACTGTCTAAGTTTTTTATTCAACACTTCCGTGTTACTTCGAAGAAATCATATATATATATATATATATATATATATATATATACATATATAAACACACGGATACAAAATATTTAACGCACAGAAAAATAAATGAAAGACACTCACAGTATGAATTGACGTTACGACGGCTCCGCCGTCGTCATCATGCGATCTTCGCATCTTGCTTTAATAGAAATATGACACGGATATCCTTCAATTTGAAAATGGCATTATAATGCAAATAACAATTGTTATCAACTGCCAATTTATTATTATTAAACAATAATTGTTGAATTGAACCAGTTGCCCTGGGGTGTGCTTTAGCCTTTTCCTTCTAATTTTAAGAGTTTTAAATATAAGCGTAAAGCAGCCACTAGGTGATAAACCATTAAACAGTGATTGGTATGCTATTGTTACTGTGAAAATATTGTTTGTATGTTATGTGAACGGCATTACAAGTTTTGTTTCAAAAGTGAATGAAGTGTTAACGGGATGCGATTTTGAAGAGTATATGAAATTGAAGAGTACGTGATTATGGACGGAGTGTGGCGAAGGACGGTGGGTATTATGTTTTCGAACGGTGTAAACCTGGCCCACGGGTGATGGTAAATGTAATAATGTAGTTGGTAATCCTTTAAGTGTCATTGTATACAAGGACTTTGTCTATCTGTTCTTATTGTGATGCATGTTTGCCCATGTCATTTAAGATATTATTATTAGATATTGTAAGATTATGTATTATATAGATGTAGATTTCATGAGTGACAGCTGACCAGACTTGACCGTTGCCACCAGGACACTAGCCTAATTGCTACGATAAATTGTTGAATAAATAAATAAATAAAGAAAATTGTGGTGAATTGCCTAATTCGCTTCTTAAAAGCTCCGGAATAGGAAAAAGAATAGGAATATATAATGTAACTTATCCGCACTGACTAAGTATTTACAAGTTCCTTGGTATTATGCGTAGTACCATCAACATTCCTCAGTCTTCAAGACGAGTCCTGGATAAATAGAAGAGCACAGGAATTTGCGAAGATTACTTATATGATTATGAAGTACTCTTCCTGGCGCCTACGTCTAGGATTACGTAATAAGGATTGCTAAACGCAAAGATTGTTTATCCTAGAGAAGCATATAGGCCGTCATTTACTTGCCTTACTTGGGTAACGTAACCACTAAGTATCTGAGCTAAACAATGTACGTCTCTTTCTTCACATTTTTATTTATTTTCCTCTAACTAATGAACAAAGTCTCAAACAGAAAGTGCATATTTTGAAATGCTTTCGAATTAACATTTTGACCAGCCATGCTAATGAGTATTAGGAAAGAATTTTTTGAAAAAAGCCGTTTTTCTTTCAAGGATTCCCCACACAGCACAATTTCAAGGCATTTTATGAAAACAATAATATTCGAAATATTTTTGGCTTTTATTTTTCACAAAATTGTGTTACAAAATTCTTTGAATGAATTGGCATATTTTGAAATCTCTAATCGGAGATTGCTTTTGGCCCCAATATTGTAAATGTCTACAGAAAACATGCTAAAGTCAAAATTTCAAATAGTTTATAATCGTTTTTGTTAGATATGATTTGTACAAACATCCCAATCATTAACCTCCACATTACGAAAATATGGAAAAAGTTTCTTCCAATGGACACCTCCAAAGATACCCCCTTCCACGGCAGAAAATTAGGCAATTAGTTTAAACAACTAAAATTCTCTACCTTACAAATACGTATAGCGAAATTTAATATGCATCACCAATCGTAAATTTTAAATACACTTTGAAACTGTTTTTGCATGACACTTTTACATCCGCATTTACGGAACATGAACATTAGATAAAGGGATGAACTAATTCGACATTCTGTTGGCATATAAGTCTACACTAAAGATTACGACAAAATTACAGATTGAAGAAACTGCGACTGCAATTCCCATCAAGACTAAAATCGAAGAAGAATTTATTGTAGATGTTTTCTAAGAACCCCAGTCAAGTGACGTAGATACCATTTCAAAACTATATTTTGTTTCTCTCTTCCCATATTAATTGCTAATTATTTGCTTGAAATTCTTATCTAAGACGCCAATTTCCATGAACGTCAACTTTTATTAATTTTATTTACCCGGATAGAGATGAAGGAGTCTAATTCTTGTGGAATCAATCCCAAAGCATTGGTCAATATCTTCACTTAGTGGTTGAACACGATGCAGTGATGGCTCAAAGTGTGACCCAGAAATGCGTGAACGAGGCACGGATTGATAGTATTGAAAAATATGTGAATAGCTGAATAAATCGTCACTCCTTCAAGAAGCAATTACCCTCCGCCAGAATTACTTGCTATTCAATTTTCTTCATTTCAATTGTACACCAAGCAGTACATTGCAATTACAGAATTTCAACTCTCTCGGGAGAGCGGAATAAAAACACTTTGAAAATTATAAATCCTAAATGAAATCGTCATTCATTTCATTATTGGGCAAGAATTAGGGCAAAGTACTCAAGAGATTTTCGACAGAATCGTAATTGGCAAGACTCTTAATAGCAATGTCAACAAAAATAAAAGCAGTTCATCACCATGAGTCTATTCAGGACGAACAAAAACTAAAGGCCGCCAGTTTTTAGGCTTAATATTCTATTCCAACATTTCAAAAATGATTGGCAACATTTCTGTTCGTAGATAGCGAGCATAATTGAGGGGATCCCGAACATTGGATTCCTCTTGTCAGCTTGATCAGGGGGATTTTTGAGGAGAGCGATGGAGACCAAGCGAAGGTTAATCACAAATTAGCGCGTATTTAGCAGCGACTAATTGTCCGGCTTCATGGGTCTATATTTGATCGGCCCTTGATGAGCGAAGTTATCTCGGTAAAAAAGAGATTCGGGATTTGCATGCTCAATGAAAGGCATACCTAATTACTGTCTCACAATAATGTTGCTCGTGGGGGTAGGTGATTTACGCGATAATTCGAATTCCATTTTAAAACTTCTCGGGGGGGAATTGTCCATTTACATATAATTTGGGTGGATGCCTCCACTCCTGCATGCCGGCGCCAGTCGCCTGGGAAACAAGTGAAAGCTCCACCACCCCTTAACTATTGCAACTTCTAGGGGAGAAAATGGCGGGATTCGGGCGAATTTACTGATAACTATCTATAGTGCGATTTGATGAATAACATTGTCCGACTGCGGTAGGGTCACATTCGGGTCAAAATTAGGCCCTACCGGCGACTTGCAGGCTACTACACTTAGAAAGAAGAACAATAAATTGTTGGAGAATATCAACCTTCTCCTTAAACTTATTATTGTATAAATCTTCTCCTTGAAATGTTGAATGAAATATTGAACCTGTAAAAAAGAACCAAAAACCAAGCAAATGATAAGTGTTTATCATGAAGTGCCGCTGATATTGATAATAAGTACATTATGCGCGTGATCTGATGTTTTATATTCATCAAGTATGATGTTAATTATGGAAACATCTTTCTTATTCTCACATATAATTATATTAAAATTTAGTATAAAAAATATAAGCAGCATGTCAAGACACACGAGTCTATAACAACGCTCTTGGCCACAAAACCAAAACATATGAACCTAACGATAACAGTAATTCGGGTCAAAATTAATCTGGTGGGTATTCACCCCCTGCCACACGTCCCGGCGGTGGTTGGAAGAGTACTAAAAACTAGGTTATTTGCTCGTAAGCTTATAATTTTACTCAGTCAAACTAATGCCTAAGACATATAAAAGTGCCCAACATATTACTTGGCTAATTACACATGACATCGCCTCGCGTACGCTATTATAAGTGCCCAACTAAATTCTTTTAGCGAGAGGGCAGCGCCCTGTGCTCAAGGAAAGGCTGTGTGAATGGATTAGACTTACGGATCCCCGATTCCAAGAGCTCTTGCCTCACGGAAGCATGATTCAATCCAAGGTAAGGATAATTCGCCAAGATTCTGCCACGGGCAGTTGGGATTTGGCACAGGGCAGCCCTCTCGAGTTTCGGCCCTTGAGTCATTCATGCCCCCTATACCCTTTGCCCGCCCCGTCACCCCCTGCCCCCACAGCCGTCCCTCGCCTCCCACCAAACTGCTAACATTGGATCGGGTAGTGAGTCCATTGACCGCGTTGTCGCTGGCGACTTCACATAGACTTCAATGCCACCCTATTGCTTAACCCAACCCTTCTGGAAGTCGACTCAGGAAAACGGGGGAAGGGAAGACAGAGAGGAAATATTTGATAGGATAAAATACGCTCACAAATTGACAGGATTAAAGGTGCATGTGTATTCCTGTCTTGGTGATACCTAGGAATACCAGTATATGGCATACGCATTCCAATCAACAGGAAGAGTCGATAGAAGAATGATTTATGTTAAACAGACGTGAAAACTGGAGGATTGAAAATTATTATTCGTCAGCCAGTCAAGGGGTTGCATACCCTGTTGAGTGAATTGAAATTGTAGTGCGACAAATATGGGATGAGAATCTATTAATAAAAGAAGAGTTATGCGATTTTTCAGAAAGAAAAAGGCTGAGCTATGCATCAAAATAAGCGGGCATAAACTTGAGCAGATAGAACAATTTACGTATCTTGGAAGTGATTTGGACCAACATAGTCCAAGTAGTAGGGACGAAAGGAGAAGAATTGCACCAGGGAAAGAGGTGTTCACAAGGATGTGGCTATTCATGGCATAGGCATCGAGTTAGTATATTAAGAAAAGAGTCGTGAAAACTTTACTATGTAGCGCAGTTATTTATGGCGCGGAAAGATGGTTGCTAAAGCAGGATGATAGAAGTACACTGTAGGCTATTTAAATGTGGGTGTGGAGAAGGATGAAGAAGGTGAAATGGACCGAAAGTAGAAAAAAATAAGGAAGTGCTAGGGATGGTGGGCGAGGAGAGTGGTTTGTTGGGAGATATCCTATGGAGGCAGGAAAAATGGACGAAGGGCCTATTGATGGGCAGTGAGATGTTGAAGACTGCAATGGATGGGAGAATATTAGGTAAACGAGGAAAGGGCAGGAACAGGATAAGGATGTTGGACGGGATGAAGGAAGTACACTGAGAGGAAGAGGGACATGTACAGTAGGATGCTCTATTGAGTTCGGTTTGATGATATTTATTTGGTAGTTGCGTTCATCCAAAACATACCTTAATCAGTACATTACTTCAAAAAAATATTTAAAATACATATTATTCTCTTTAATTAGTCGTACAACAATTTTAAATATTCTCAGAATATATTCATTAAATGAGACCGACATTGTTAACCTTTCAATGAACAAGCAACAACTGCGTCTGGCCACAAAGCTGACGAGTGCGTGTAGGCGGTAAAGGTTACACGGGAGGCTGGACGTAAAACACGCAACGAATTTCGGCCAAGCACCGAAGGGCACCGAAATGCCTTCTGCTTACGAGCTCTCCAAACGCTTGTGTCAGAAGTACCGCGGAGTTTGCAAAATAAAGTGGCTTTGAGATTATTGACTGAATAATTCAACCTCCTGCTATCAAAAGCAAGGGAATGGTAATTTTTTTATTAACGTATCGCACAGAGGCTTAGACGCTTATCGGATGGAGAGTAGGGGCACTGGCCTGAGGGGTCGAGCTGGATTCCTGGTGACTATGGGCACTCATACGTTCCATTACCTGTATCGTGTGATTTTTCTCGCGAAAGATCTTCCTGGGAAAATGCCCGGGTCACCGGGAAAGGGACCTCCTCCCGGAATGCTCCGGTGCGTGAATGCATACTTCGCAGCTCTCTCTTTACGACTCTAGCTCAACAGTTGCCCAACTAATAAACCTAGCCAGTTATTGTGCTTATTACGGTGATACGCTGCCAGAGGTCTACAATGAATTTGCTTATAAGTCTCCATTGGTATATGCTGGGTTGTATTATTAAAAATGTCTACTTAAAACTCATTTTCGTTTCTAGTTGACTGAAAATTACTGATACAATAATTTTTTATTATTTTTACTGATTCATTCCTAGACAATTTAGGTTGGGAGTCTTAAACAGCGGCGTTTACAATATAGATTAAACTTATTAAATACATTTAAAGATGGGCCCTTTTCCGATGACATCAAGGATATAATACGAACCCCAACGTATTACGGTCGAAGTGATCACGAATATAAGACTAGAGAGATAGACTGCAAGACTGACAGGTTTAAAATGTCATTTTTTCCAAGAACGATAAGGGACCAGAATGCTTGTAGCCGAAATTCCCCAGGACATAGTTCATTACAATAAGTATTAACGTACAGGTTAGGGACTTATATATACATATATATATATATATATATATATATATATATATATATATATATATATCCCTCCCATGGACTACAACCTTGTCGTGGTGGAAGGACTTGTGTGTTCCGATGACCCCTAGAGCTGTGCTGGCGGGAGTAATAATAATTACTCCTGGAAGGGTCACCCATGCCAGATAGGTCGAAGGTTAGGAGCCAGACGAAAGGTAGTCCACGCAGCGTCTGTTCCTCAGTGAGGCGGCTGCAATGGCGTCTGACCCAAGTGGGGCGGCCATTAAGTGATGGTGTCACGTTAAAAACACTATTGAGGAAGGCAACGGAAAACCACATCAATTATGATTCCCAAGAATATAATGATGGGCACTATAGATAATATGAGTCCTGGCAACTACGGGACTCGGCCCAGGAGGCCGTGTGTCGTGCCCGGCAGCGGGAGAGGCAAGGCTTCCGCGGTCGTCATCCCACGAAACCCTTGCAGGGAAGAAATAACTTCAGCAGGACAGAAGACTCAGAAGAAGGCGAAAGTAGTTAGAATAGGAACCTGAAACGTCAGGACAATGTTGAGGAGAGGCAAATTAGAAAATATTAAGCGAGAGATGGAAAGAGGTAACATAGATGTTTTAGGCCTCTGCGAGGTGAGATGGAAGGATAGCGGGGATTACTGGAGTGACAATTATAGAGTAATATACAGCGGCGAGGACGAGAGCCAACGAGGGGTTGCCGTAATTTTAAATAAAGGGGTAGGAAGAAGCGTAGTCAACATAGAGCAAGCGACAGATAGAATCTTACTCGTAGAGATTAAAGCAGAGCCGACGAACTTGGTCATTATACAGGTATACATGCCACCGAGCAACCACAAGGAGGAAGAAGTCGATAGGATGTATGATGAGTTAGAGGATATAGTCGCGAGTGTTCCTGCAGGGAAACATTTGATAGTGATGGGGGATTGGAATGCGACGGTAGGCGAAGGAAGGGATGGTGGTGAAGTGGGGGACTATGGGTTAGGCACGAGGAATGAACGCGGGGAGAAAGCAATTGAATTCTGCAGGAGACAGGGGGTTAGTCATCACTAACACATGGTTTAGACACCACAAAAGGCGTAGGTATACATGGAAAATGCAAGGTGACTCAGTAAGGTATCAGTTAGATTATATTATGGTTAGGCACAGGTTTAGGAACAGTGTGATAAATTCGCACAGTTTCCCGGGAGCGGATGCGGACTCTGACCACAATTTAGTTGTTATGAAATGTAATGTTCGTCTCAAGAAGATAAGGCAAGGGCGGCGGGTTAGGAAATGGAATTTAGAAGCAGTAAATGGATTAACGAGGAAGGAGTATCAGCAGGCTGTAGAGAAAATGATGGATGACGGTAAAGAATTGAGTACTACCGAAGAAAAATGGGAATGTATCAAGAAAGGGATATTGGAAGCCGCTAAAGACACTATAGGAATCGTTAACGGGAAAAGGATAAGGAAACCATGGGTAACGGAAGAGATGATTGCAAAGATGGATGAGAGAAGAAGATGGAAAAATGTAAACACAGAGTTAGGCAAAATGAAGTACAAAGAGTTAAACCATAAATTGAGAAGGGCCACAAATAAAGCAAAAGAAGAATGGTGGAAAACGCAATGCGAGGATATGGAAAGTTTACAGAAGAAGGGTGAAATTGGTGCTCTATACAGTAAGGTTAAGTTGTTATCGGGAAGTAAGAAGGCAAGATCTGTGCTAACAGTTAAAGATAAATGGGGTAAGATAATAGTTGAAACAGGAAAAATCCAAGAGAGATGGAAGGAGTATATAGAAACACTGTATGGTAAAGAACTTAGGCCGACAAGGTTAGACATAGAAAAGGAACATGACGTAGAAGAAGATAGCTTAGGTCCAGGCATACTCGACGATGAAATAGAAAGGGCATTAAAGGAGATGAAAGCAAATAAGGCAGTGGGGGTGGACAATATTCCTGTAGAAATGTTGAAATGGTCAGGGAAAGGTGGGAAGAAGGCCATATATGGACTGATTCGTAGTATCTATGAGGAAGGAATCTGGCCGGAAGATTTTGTGAGATCGGTGTTAGTTCCTATTCCAAAAAAGGCAAAGGCTTCGTCATGTGAGGATTACAGAACAATAAGTTTGATATCCCACGCAGCTAAAGTTATTCTCAGGATCATCAACAAAAGGATAGAGGGTAAGGCAAATGATTACTTAGGGGATGATCAGTTTGGGTTCAGGAAAGGAAGAGGTACGCGTGATGCCATTGCAGTAATGAGATCACTAGTCGAGAGGAATATAGAATACAATCAGGACGTTTTTGCCTGTTTTGTAGATTTCGAAAAAGCGTTTGATAGAGTGAATTGGGAAAAATTAATGCGTGTATTGCAGAAAATAGGAATGGATTGGAGGGACAGGAGATTGATCCGCAACCTGTACATGTCTCAGACTGCTCAGGTGCGAGTGGGGAACGGAGAGTCCGGATGGGCAGTGTTAGGAAGAGGTGTAAGGCAGGGTTGCCCATTGTCACCGGTACTGTTCAACGTATATGTAGAGGAAATGATTAAAGAGGCATGGGAAGAACTGGAGGTAGGAATGAAAGTCGGAGGGGAATTCGTAAAATCGGTTAGGTTTGCTGATGACTTAGCATTAGTTGCTCAGTCAGCCAAGGGGTTGCAAGCATTGTTGAGTGAATTGGAGGTTCAGTGCGATAAATATGGGATGAGAATCAACATTAGTAAAACAAAGGTTATGCGATTTTCCAGAAAGAAAAAGGCTAAGCTAAATATTAAAATAGGCGGGGAAAAAATAGAGCAGGTAGAACAGTTTACATATCTCGGAAGTGTTTTGGACCAACACGGTCAAAGTGGTAGGGACGTAAGGAGAAGAATTGCGCTAGGCAAGGAGGCTTTCTCAAGGAGGAGGGAGTTGATGACGGGGACGCTGAGTAGGGATGTTAAGACAAGACTCGTAAAAACTCTGATATGTAGCGTAGCTATGTACGGCGCGGAAACGTGGTCGCTGAAGCAGGAGGATAGACATAGATTGTAGGCTTTTGAAATGTGGGTGTGGAGAAGAATGGAGAAGGTGAAATGGACCGAAAGGAAAACAAATGAGGAAGTACTAGAAATGGTGGGGGAGGAGAGGGGTTTGTTGAGAGAAATCCTATGGAGGCAGGAAAAATGGATGAAAGGCGTATTTTGCGGTATTGGAATGTTGAAGAGGGTAATAGAGGGGAGAATGTTGGGCAAGCGAGGTAAGGGTAGGAACAGGATAGGGATGTTGGACGGGATGAAGGGCGGAAAGAAGTACACCGAGATGAAGAGGGACCTGATATAGATTAGTTTGCTAGTTGGGGAGTCACAAAATGTTTATGTGATAGTTGTGTCCATCCAAAAACCTACCTTAACCGGTAGATTACCTAATAAATATATATATATATATATATATATATAATTATATATGTGTGTGTGTGTGTGTGAATATGTTTATATGTATATATTTTTCTTACAGGTTCCCCCCACCTTTCCTCACCTTACCCCCAACCCCCTCATCCCTTACCCTTCCCTCATGGTGGTACACCCCCTGCCACACACCTTTTTGGTGGCTCGCAGGCTATTTATGTAGATGTAGATTCCTCAATTCTACAAAATGAATTTAAAAGGAACCATTCAACTTGAATGTACGCGGTACTTAAAAGAGGCATTGACTCTAGGATAGATTGGTTCTATGGTTGGCCATTGAAGAGACGGTACCGAGGAAAGCTAAGTCGCATCGACCTTCCACGCCAGGGCATGACTAGAACAAGGGTGGTCACTCTTGGTGGTAACAGCCCCTAGTCCGCCCTATATCCCTAATCTCTAAGCTTTAGTGTAAGGATTTAGGGTTTCTTTCTCATACGCTCGAGGGAGTCATTTTCCTTACATAATCTTCCAAGTCGTTTATTTTCCTCTGAAAAGCTTTCAAACAAAATTTTACGCAACATTTTCAATAATAAAATGGGCAATATATACTCTTTTAAATGGTATCCGATTCCGATATCAATAATCTTCCCATTTTTCCTCCGCAAGCATCATCTGAATTCTACATTATGACCTGAATGGCAAAGAAAACGCTCTTCCTTCACTTTCCTTTTTTTTCACAGATAACAGAAATCACGCAACATTGGGAACCAGGAAAGAATTGCCGCGCTGTGCTTGAAGTAGCTCCAATAATAACAGTTGACGGCTATATTTTCATTTCTCCACATATCTTTGATAGTTTTTGCAGATGTTACTTCAAAAGGAAGTGATAGAGATATGCGAGACTAGTCAGAACGTATGACACATGATGAACAAATTATTTTCCATTTTTTTACATTAATCTTCTACCCTGCACAATTCAATAATCTATTTTAGAAGTATAAGTAGCACGTTATTTGAAGAGAGAAATAAGTATCTTAGAGAAAAAAATTGACAGCATCAAAAAGAGAGAAATATTACACCGGGTTAGTAGGCATAAAATTAAGGTTATGCCAACCGGAAAACGTCTAAGGAACAAACTTAAGTAAGAAAATTTCAACCGATTTGAAGCCTACCCAGAGAGAATTTTAGATGAAAAATCCTTCGGTCATCAGAGCCGCATAGTACATTGTTCGGGCTGTTTTAATGAAAAAAAGTCAATTATTTTTAAGTAATCTACCGGCTAAAATAGGATTGGATCCTTCAATCGAACAACATACTCTACATCAGGTCCCTCATTTTCTCTGTGTACTTCCTTCTTCCCTTAATCCCGTCCAGCTTCCCTGTCCTGTTCCTGCCCTTTCCACGTTTGCCTAACATTCTCCTCTCTATTACCTTCTTCATCATCCCAATGCCGCTAAACACGCCTTTCATACATTCATCCTGCCTCCATGGGACAGGTCCCAAACAAACCCCTCTCCTCCCCCACCATTTCTAGTACTTCCTCATTTATTTTCATTTCGATCAATTTCACCATCTCCACACCCACATTTGGAAAGCCTCCAATCTCCCTCTATCCTCCTGCTTCAGTGACCACGTTTCTGCGCCATACATGGCTACGCTTCATATGAAAGTTTTTACGAGTCTTTTCTTAACCTTCCTGCACGACGTCCCCGTCATCAACTCCCTCCTCCTTGAGAAAGCCTCTTTGCCAAGGGCAATTCTTCTCCTTACGTCCCTACCACTTTGACCGTATTGGTCCAAAAGACTTCCACGATACGCAAACTGTTCTACCTGCTCCAGTTTTTCCCCTTCCATTTTAATATTTAGCTTGGCCGTTTTCTTTCTTGAAAATCGCATAACCATTGTTTCATTTATATTGATAAAATACTAGGCTTTAATTTTAAAGGCTATAAAATACTCATTTGTCAGTTCTGATATCCCAATCACACACTTTTTTATGCCTTTCAAATACGCAATAAATGGTATTCAAACGTTGTAAAGTAAATTACTTTTCATTATTAAAGTTGACTATCACGAAAAGACTTAAATCACATGTAATAAATAGTTATTTAAATTATCAGTCAAAAAAGTCAAAAATTCGTCTGAATGCTCAATTCGTTCCATAGTGAGTTTTCTTTGTACCCTCTGCTGATTTTATATCCATTATTGGGATCTAATTTATCAGCACCGAAAAGTCTAATTTTATTCATTGAATCCTGGTTATTAGCTGAAATCAAAATAAACTTCAACTGGGTTTTCTGATTTTTTTTGGCACTTTCGTGTGTTTGTGTGCGTTCCCAGTTCAACGTTTAATTTTTCAAGCATTTACTACGTAAATACAGGGTATTTTATTATTATTGTTTGAATTAAATATGATACAAGGTATTAGCGTAATACGGCTGCGGTTTCGTATCACAAGGGGATAATTTTTTATCAAATGTTATGTAAGCATTCCTGCATTTATCCAAATATTTACATTTCATCTCTTTTTACAAATGATATTAATTATAACTTATAAAAATTCAATAATTTTATGCTCATAATAATTTAGAATGGTGTAATTTTGGCCCAGTATTTACTTATGCATAAAGAGTGCTTGGAAATGTCCTTTTTTACGATTGATTACTTCAACGCGGTAAATACACATTGTCACTTCAATTCACGCACTTGTTAATTTCCCTTTTGGGAGTGAATTCCTTTACTGTCCCATTTCATTCATGACACCAAACCAAAGGACATGACATTAAACCAAAGGACCGTTCTAAGTACCAATATGAGTCGGTGTCTGAAATTATACGAGATAATTACGTTGTTCAACGTAAAATTACAATTCAATCTAATTTTGCGTCAAAAGTTCAAAGAATTGTAACCTTTCAATGATTTTGGATTAAATAAAGATGGGTGCAAGAAGAAAAAGACACAGGAATCGGACTTTTTACTAATTCTGCGAATACGTAGCAAGGTTTTTCGATTTAAACATTTCGCCCCGCTAATTACAAGAAAAATATTAGTTATTTTCTATTCTAGCAAACACAGTATGGAAAGTTGTTGCTAAAATTTTATGAAAGTGTTTTTGAATGAATTGGTTTATTTTTTTAAAAGGCTATGTTTAACTATGATAGTGTGTAAGTAGCACTAGTGATTAAGGTACGTGACTGACACCTAAGGTTATTTAAGCCAATAGGGATAGTTGAGTGATTTGGTAAGAATGGGAAGTATAGGGAATGTCTAAAGTGGTGATAATGAATGAGTGGAGAGAAACCCAGCGTCCCCTACTGTAACTTGCTCCCAAGGAAAAACGCCATGGATTCCACAATTTTTCGTCCCGCCCGAGCGCCCGAAGTAGGGATCAATTTTACACTGAAAAAATCCCACCAAATGCGGGATTCAAACTCGGAACCTCCGAATAGGAAGGAATTTAGCGTAAGGCACATTTAATAAACCGAGGTTAATGATGAAAGCATTACTATCTCGAAGAGCTAACTTAAGTCGAATTGTCTATTTAAGAAGGGTCACAGTTTCGGCGATCACGTGCGAAGATATTCGTTCACAAACACGCTCACACACACACACACACAAAACCATATTTCCGGTGTTCTTATATAATGCTTACCATAAGGTTACGTCTGGCATTTCATAATACACAGTACGTTTACTAATCGTGGGTTATTTCCGTAAACACGTACGTTTAAGATGGAAAACGAAATAGTCGAGAGTGCAAACTTCATTGGCACTAGGTTTATTTTAAATGAGGGGGAGGTAAAAACAAAGTGACAAGTAAAGGGGAAGAAAGGGAAACATACACTTGGTCACGTGTGTGTGTTCAGGAAACAGTGACCCACGCGTACCTCAATAACACACAAAAACAATGCAAAAATAATAATATGGGAACTAACGTACAACCACTCAATCACTAGGGTGTGTTAAGGTATAACAGAGTTTTTCGTGAATCGCATTCTCAAACACAATCAGGATTTGCAAGGATATCTCCTACGCCAGGGACCCGTTATACTCACACAGCAATGAAAAACCAATTGTTATAAAACATCAAAAAAGAAAAAAGAAAGGCCCTAAATCACGTTCGAAATCACTCGGGTGTATTAGACCTTTGTGAATCGCACTCACTCACTCGTTCAGGGTTTACAAGGATTCCTTCTATGCCAGTGACCCGTCAATCAGCCAGATGAATGGAAAATTATTAAACGGATGGAGACAAGTTCTCGCTCATTCATTCAATCGCACGGGTGTGTTCGGAAACAGAGACCACTGTGAATCACAAGTGCTCACCCTTTTGGGATTTACAAGGTTTCTCTTAAGCGATTGACCCATCAAAAATACAGAAATTAAAAAACGAAAGGGCAGTGAGAATTTAAGATCTTATCGACGAGAATTAAACTATAATTTATCCCTTGAGGAAACGATGAAAAAGACACTGCTTTTCCAAATAGACTTTTTTAATTACGACCTAGGTTTAGTTTCAGTGTAACATCTTCAGGTGGATGTGCCTAAAGTTGTTACGCAGTTACGAAAACAAGGTCGTAATGAAAATATTCCATGAGGTAAAGCAAAGTACCTTCTTATTTCATGAGGGATATCCACCATGTTACGCCTGAAAATGAGTCATTCCTTGAGAAAAAGAAAATATATGTGTCAGAGTTGGAAAAACACCTCTAATTAACAAGTAAATATCACAACCCGTCATCAGCTGAGAAGGACAGAGAAAGGAACAGGCGCCACAAGAGAGAGAGAACACAAAAGCGGTGCCTTTGTACCCTCAAGGGTTTCGCTCATCCCTACCAAACATTCCGGGGTGTACTCATGATAATAGGCATTATTTCTTGGTCGATCATCGCGACAGCAGCGATGGAACGATGGCGGCTAAAAACGACTACCAATGGCAGGGGAGGTGAGAGGGAGGTTGAACACACGTGAGCTCAAAGCACGCAAACAAAAGACTAAGCGACCTGTGGTCACGGGGGCAGCCCTCAAAATCCCAGCCCACCCCAGGGTCAGTCCGCCTCCCTCCCCCCCCCCCCCCGCAATCCAAACATGAACACCAATGGCCATTGGAATAAATTATAGTTTAACGAAAGAACACACATTCGGAGGGCGCGCACGCACACACCCAAGGGGGGCGCTATCCCAACAGAACATACCTCCCGCCCCCGCGCACGGGGCCCCCGAATAAGACATGCCCAAATACGGACGTACATTGCATGATATCAATCTAATGCGTCACCTCCCGCTTCCGCTGGCTAACATTCGATTATAAGCAGGCATGAGGGCATAATGGATGCTGTGGGTCGACCCCAAGGCCTCTCTCTCTCTTCTAAAGGAATAACACAAATGGGAACATTGCGCGTACAAACCACCAACCAAATGTTTCCTGAGGATTTAACGGCGGTAAAAACGGGGATTATCGCCCCATTAAATACAGGTACCTGTATATTCACACAGTTGTAGAAATCTATATGTATGAACATGCGAGTGTGTGTGTGTGTGTGTGTATATATATATATATATATATATATATATATATATATATATATATATATATATATATATATATATATATATATATATATATATATTTATTTATTTATTTAAACTTGAAAATCCCGCCATACGGCGCACAAATATTCATTCAAACAGAAATAGGCATAAGGAAAGGGCATAGGAAACACATAAAAGGCGAACACAGGACATGTGAGGAAGGCGGTTTTTGAGCAGATCACGAAAGTAAAAATATTTAGGGGATCCCGGATAAGGAAATATTTTTACTTTCGTGATCTGCTCAAAAACCGCCTTCCTCACATGTCCTGTGTTCGCCTTTTATGTGTTTTCCTATCCCCTTTCCTTATACCTATTTCTGTTTCAATGGATATATATATATATATATTTATATTTATATATACATATATATATATATATATATATATATATATATATATAGGGTTCGTCCGGAAAATAAGTGTACTGAGCTCAGGAAAAAAAATTATTACACTTTTACATATCTTAAGCTAATATTCCTCAAAATAGGACCCTTGTGAGTCGATATACTTGTTCCAGCGGCATTCCCATTCCTGGAACGCTCTCGCGAAGGCATCATCGGGAATCTCTCGAAGACACGTCGTCACGGCGTCCCAAGTCCCGTATCGCGTTCCTTTCAAACTCCACTTTATCTTCGGGAACAGAAAGAAGTCCGGTGGTGCCAAGTCCGGGCTGTAGGGCGGGTGCGGTAGCGTTGCCACACCGTGCTTGGCCAAGAAGTCCGACACGACAAGCGCGGTGTGAGACGGCGCATTGTCGTGACGCAGCCGCCAGATGTTTTTGATCGCTGGCCGGACGCGAGCGACTCGTTTTCGAAACCTTTCGAGCACTAGGACGTAAAATGCAGCATTTACAGTTTGTCGTTCTGGTACAAATTCGTAGTGGAGGACTCCCCTTTTGTCAAAAAAGAAAGAGAGCATCATAAACTTATTTTCCGGACGAACCCTGTACACATTCAAACACGAAACACCGCCATACGGCGAATAAATATCCATTCATATAGAAATAGATATAAGGAAATGGGAAAGGAACACACATATATACATATATATATATATATATATATATATATATACAAAAACCGCCTTCCCCACATGTCCTGTGTTCCCCTTTTATGTGTTTTCCTATCCCCTTTCCTTATACCTATTTCTGTTTGAATGAATATTTGTGCGCCGTATATATATATATATATATATATATATATATATATATATATATATATATATATATATATATATATATATATATATATATATATATATATATATGGGTCGCGGTGGTCTAGGGGGTAGAGTGTTGGACTACTGACCGGAGGGTCCCGGGTTCGATTCCCGGGCAAGGCACTCTGGGCACCTGTAGCTCCACCCAAGCTAGTTGATTTTTCGGGTACCAGGTCTTCTTGGGAAACCATAACCGGCACAGGGAAAGGAACTGGCCCCCCTACCCTGATGTGTGAATATTCACACGCCGTCGGGCTTGGTACATGGGTGAGCTCTACCATCACCTACTAAACCGACCTTCGGGTTGATTACTGTGTTTATGGTATATATATATATATATATATATATATATATATATATATATATATATATATATATATATAATCTTGAAAATGACGCACTCCGGCGACGCACAAACACACAAACAATAGGTTAATAAATATTAACCACACAGAATATTAAACACACAGAAACATAAAAGAAGGACACTTACAGTAGATATTCACGTTTCGACGGCACGGCCGTCGTCATCAGAATGCCGTTGTCGGGGAAAAGAGGAGAGGACATGTGCAGGAGAAGGGTGACGGGAGGAGAGGTAAGGGGCCAATGGGAAGCGGACAAGGTGGGGGAGGGGGAAATAGCAGGGGGCGGTAGAGTTGCCGCGGTAGGGGAAGAGCTGGAAGGACCCGGTCGGGAAGCGGCCGGGCCTTTAGCGGGAGACTCGGTGACCGATTCGCTCAGAAGAGTGAAGCGGTTCTAGGCAGAATTGGATAAAATCCTTATCTTAATCATATGCTCTTCCCCTACCGCGGCAACTTTACCGCCCCCTGACATTTTCCCCTCCCCCACCTTGTCCGCTTCCCATTGGCCCCTTACCTCTCCTCCCGTCACCCTTCTCCTGCACATGTCCTCTCCTCTCTTCCCCGACAACGGCATTCTGATGACGACGGCCGTGCCGTCGAAACCTAAATATCTACTCTAAGTGTCCTTTTCTTATGTTTCTGTGTGTTTAATATTTATTAACCTAGTGTTTATATATATATATATATATATATATATATATATATATATATATATATATATATATATATATACTGGGTCGCGGTGCTCTAGGGGTTAGAGCGTTGGACTAATGACCGGAGGGTCCCGGGTTCGATTCCAAAGCAAGGCACTTTGGGCACCTGCAGCTCCACCCAAGCTAGTTGATTTTTCGGGTACCAGGTCTTCCTACCGACACACGGAAAGGAACTGGCCCCCCTACCCTGATGTGTGAACTTTCACACGCCGTAGGGCTTGGTACATGGGTGAGCTCTACCATCACCTACTAAACCGACCTTCGGGTTGATTACTGTGTTTATGGTTATATATGTATATGTATATATATATATATATATATATATATATATATATATATATATATATATATATATATATATATATATAACCATAAACACAGTAATCAATCCGAAGGTCGGTTTAGTAGGTAACCCAAACTGATCATCCCCTGATTCCTTAGGGGATGATCAGTTTGGGTTCAGGAAAGGAAGAGGTATGCGTGATGCCATTGCAGTAATGAGATCACTAGTCGAGAGGAATATAGAATACAATCAGGACGTTTTTGCCTGTTTTGTAGATTTCGAAAAAGCGTTTGATAGAGTGAATTGGGAAAAATTAATGCGTGTATTGCAGAAAATAGGAATGGATTGGAGGGACAGGAGACTGATCCGCAACCTGTACATGTCTCAGACTGCTCAGGTGCGGGTGGGGAACGGAGAGTCCGGATGGGCAGTGTTAGGAAGAGGTGTAAGGCAGGGTTGCCCATTGTCACCGGTACTGTTCAACGTATATGTAGAGGAAATGATTAAAGAGGCATGGGAAGAACTGGAGGTAGGAATGAAAGTCGGGGGGGAATTCGTAAAATCGGTTAGGTTTGCTGATGACCAAGCATTAGTTGCTCAGTCAGCCAAGGGGTTGCAAGCATTGTTGAGTGAATTGGAGGTTCAGTGCGATAAATATGGGATGAGAATCAATATTAATAAAACAAAGGTTATGCGATTTTCTAGAACGAAAAAGGCCAAGCTAAATATTAAATTAGGCGGGGAAAAAATAGAGCAGGTAGAGCAGTTTACATATCTCGGAAGTGTTTTGGACCAATACGGTCAAAGTGCTAGGGACGTAAGGAGAAGAATTGCGTTAGGCAAGGAGGCTTTCTCAAGGAGGAGGGAGTTGATGACCTGGACGTTGAGTAGAGATGTTAAGACAAGACTCGTAAAAACTCTGATATGGAGCGTAGCTATGTACGGCGCGGAAACGTGGTCGCTGAAGCAGGAGGATAGACTTAGATTGGAGGCTTTTGAAATGTGGGTGTGGAGAAGAATGGAGAAGGTGAAATGGACCGAAAGGAAAACAAATGAGGAAGTACTAGAAATGGTGGGGGAGGAGAGGGGTTTGTTGAGAGAAATCCTATGGAGGCAGGAAAAATGGATGAAAGGCGTATTGAGCGGTAGTGGAATGTTGAAGAGGGTAATAGAGGGGAGAATGTTGGGCAAGCGAGGTAAGGGTAGGAACAGGATAGGGATGTTGGACGGGATGAAGGGAGGAAAGAAGTACACTGAGATGAAGAGGGACGTGATATAGATTAGTTTGCTAGGTGGGGAGTCACAAAATGTTTATTTGATAGTTGTGTCCATCTTAAAACCTACCTTAACCGGTAGATTACCTAATAATAATATAAACATTCAAACACGAAATACCGCCATATGGCGAATAAATATTCATTCACATTGAAATAGAGATCAGGAAAATGGTAAAGGAACACATATATAGGACGAACACAAGAGAGATGGGGATGGCGGATGTGAGCAGATCACGAGTGTAAAAATATCTTCCTCGATCGGGATTTGAACACCGGATCTCTCCACTTGCCGGGCGGATGATCTAACCACCTGAGCTATCGAGGGAGCGTACTTTCACACTGAAATCTGCGATCTTATAAAGCGCCAAAGTGCTCCGAATCATTAAACAGAAGATGGCGTTAGGGAGCTGTTACACCCACCAAAGGAGAAATTGACAAACACAAGAGGAGAATGGTAGGTTAGCAAGCAGACAACATCATAAGGGATAGAAACGGTGCGTTTTATGGCACGCATAGCCAGAAGAAGAGACGAGCCACATTGGCCAAATACACCTTCAAACACGAAATACCGCCATATGGCGAATAAATATTCATTCACATTGAAATAGAGATGAGGAAAATGGTAAAGGAACACATATAAAGGACGAACACAAGAGAGGTGGGGATGGCGGATAGGAGCAGATCACGAATGTAAAAATATCTTCCTCGACCGGGGCTTGAACACCGGATCTCTCCACTATATATTATCTCCACTCCGGTATATATTAAAACTTGAAAATCCCGCCATACGGCGCACAAATATTCATTCAAACAGATATATGTATAAGGAAAGGGGATAGGAAAACACATAAAAGGCGAACACAGGACTTGTGGGGAAGGCGGAAATATTTTTACTTTTGTGATCTGTGTTCGCCTTTTATGTGTTTTCCTATCCCCTTTCCTTATACCTATTTCTGTTTGAATGAATATATATATATAGTGAGATTAGTGGTTCAAATCCCGGATAAGGAAATATTTTTACATTTGTGATCTGCTCAAAACTGCCTTCCCCACCTTTCCTTATATGTGGCGGGATTTTCGAGTTTGAATATATATATATATATATATATATATATATATATATATATATATATATATATATATACATATACATATAGACTGCTGTGTCAGGCTGACCTGAAGAAGGCCTCGGAGTAGGCCGAAAGCTTAAATCATCTACAGTGTGAGTGTCCTTTTACGTGTTATCTGTTTCATTCTGTGTTCTATTGTGCCGTCCAAAAGACTCGCTCTCGTGAGTACTTCCGCATCATCTATATATATATATATATATATATATATATATATATATATATATATATATATATATATATATATATATATATAAACCATAAACAAAGTAATCAACCCGAAGGTCGGTTTAGTAGGTGATGGTAGAGCTCACCCGTGTACCAAGCCCGACGGCGTGTGAGTAATCACACATCAGGGTAGGGGGGCCAGTTCCTTTCCCTGTGCCGGTTATGGCTTCCCAGGAAGACCTGGTACCCGAAAAATCAACCAGCTTGGGTGGAGCTGCAGGTGCCCAGAGTGCCTTGCCCGGGAATCGAACCCGGGACCCTCTGGTCAGCAGTCGAACGCTCTACCCGCTAGACCACCGCGACCCCACATATATATATATATATATATCATCTATATATATATATATATATACGACGACAGATGACGACACGGCCGTCGTCATCTGATGACGACGGCCGTGCCGTCGAAACGTAAATATCTACCGTAAGTGTCCTCCTTTTATGTTTCTGTATGTTTAATATTTATTAACCTAGTGTTCGTGTGTGTGTGCGTCGCCGGAGTGCGTCATCTTCAAGAGTATATATATATATATATATATATATATATATATATATATATATATATATATATATATATCAGGTATCAGGAATATCAGCAGGTTGTACATGAAATCATGGATCACGGTATGGAACTGAGTACTATCAGAGAAAAATGGAATTGTCAATCAAGAAAGTAACATCAAAATCCGCAAAACACCCTATAGGAACCGTTCATGGGAGAAGGAAAAGAAAACAACCATGGGGAACGGATAAAATGATTAGAAAAATGGATGAGAGAAGAAAATTGTAGAATTCAAAAACAGAGTAAAAACAGATGCAAATGAAGTACAAAGAGTTAAACAATAAATAGAGACGGACCACAAATAAAGCAAAAGAAGGATGGTGGAAAACGCAATGTGAGGATATGGAAAGTTTACAGAGGAAGGGGGAAATTGGTGCGCTATACAGCAAGGTTTAGTCATTATCGGGACGTAAGAAGGCAAGATCTGTGCTAACAGTTAACGATAAGTGGGGTAAGAAAATAGTTGAACCAGGAAAAATCCAAGGGAGATGGAAGGAATATATAGAAACATTCCATGGTAGAGAACTTAGGCTGACAAGGTTAGACATAGAAAAGGAACATGACGTAAAAGAAGATAGCTTAGGTCCAGGCGTACTCGACGATGAAATAGAAATGGCATTACTGTATATATGTATATATATACACACACATACATATATTTATATACGTGAGTGTGTTTCTTTTGCCCACTTCGTGAATCCGCCGGTCTGATTTGACGGGGAGCGATTCGACATAGAGAAGTGTCGAGGGAGGGTGGGAATTGCCACTGTGTGCGGGTAATTGCCTCTCCCTCCTCCTCCTTTCGTTTACGATCGTCCTCGACGTTTGTTTCAGCCGGTTTTCGCACGCGAGGACGAACATTATCGATCCCGAAGACGAATCCCCCCGCCTTTCCCCCCGGTCACCCCTGGACCCTAGGCCGGAGTCGCACCTCGCGCGCCTGGGGAGGCGACGCGGCCCCCGATGACCCCGGGCCGGACCGACGATCGGGGCCGACTCGCGCGTTAAGTGGCGTGGTTTTTGTGGCGATGGTTTAACCAAGTGGGGGACGCGCCACGTTTTTCATTAATAAAATAATACATCGAGTTCATCGATCGGTCGTCGGTATTTCAATTCGACGATCCTCCTGATGTAGAGTATGTTGTTCGATTGTGTTTTTTTTTGAGTCGCAAGATATTTATCTGATAGATGTGTCTATCCACCCTTACCTGCCTTAATCGTTAGATTACCTGATATATTAATTATATATCGGTGCAACCTGGAACAGCTACGCTTGTAATAAGTTGTTAATGAACAAAGTAGCAGTGTCATAACATTACTGGAAGAATTAAGATGGGCACCACCAGCTGACCGCGCTGCGTCTTTCATTAATAAAATCAAACGTCGGGGTCATCGATCGGTCGTCGGTATTTCAATCCGAAGAATGGTTGAGTGCAGGCGTCCCTCTTCCGTAACTCCCTTTCTCGTGCGGCCCAACCCAACTACTCACTTTTGAAAATTTCAGTACCCTGCAAGCCACCAATGGGGTGTGTGACAAGGGTGAATATACACCAGACTAATTTTGCCCAAACAAGAGCCTACAATTGTCAGATAATGTTATTATGATGCTTTATTTTCGTGGGAAAAATATCTTACATCTGTTCTACACTTAATCTACCTAATTTTATTAAAATGATCTCTCCTACCGTAATACAATGGGGGTAATAATAGAATTTTAATCTGTAATTAAACATTCGCTCCATTAAGTGATTCCCAGCTTAACTGCTCTAATATATTGGATATAAAATAAAACTTTACAAACCTTTATGGTATTCTCTCACTTATGGCGTCTGATGAGTGTGTCATATGATGCAGCTCATGTCACTTACATATACCCATTCACAGGACACTTACTTATTCGTGTAGAAATAGTAGTGGTTTTAGGGGAGACGACCGACAGCTTAGGTCATTTGCGTCATCAGGTATGGATTGAGATGCAGAGTAGTCTTTGTTTAGGGGCGAGATTGAGTCTCTTCTTCCACCTAACCACTCGTCACACATTCACAATAATAACCTTAAAGATAAATTACACAAATTGTACACAATGGATAGGAAATGGTGAAAGGCGGAGGGAGAATCCCGGTGTCGGCATTAGCCTACTTTTATTAAGGGAAAGCACCAAGGGGCCAAAAAATTTAACGTCCCATCCGATGGACGGCGTACTCAATCAAACTGCTCTCCACCACAAAGCACCTCAAGCAGGGATTGGGATACCACTGAAAAAGATCCGGGTGCGAAGCGAGTACGATAGCCACCGCACCATCCCGATCTCTTTACTTATTGGTATACTGCCTACATGCCGTATACGAGTTTGAACATTTTTAATTACATTCACAGATATTTTCATAGGAATTGTAAACTGACGTATGCTTTGAGAAATGGGACCCTGATACACCTTCCGTCATCATCTCCCTTTAATCGGTCCAAGTAATTGAAATTTTTCCTTCCCTTTTCTTATAGTTTAAAGAAAGCCTTTTACTCATGCCTCCACCCAATCAATCTGACCCTTTTTTTCTTTTCCTCCCTCCACATAGTGTTTTCCTTCTAAGTTATTTATTTTTAATCATATCTGCTCATTCTTATCTGCATCCAGCACCAGATTTGGAAGGATTCGCTTCTTAGCGGATCCCTTTCCTAAGTATCCATTAAACTAATCACAGAGAAACAACATCAACTAGAAAAACAAGCCTTTTTATGGAAATTAAGGCTTTTTAAAGTCCATTTCCCCAGAAGGAGCTTGGTTTAAGGAGAGGTATACCTGTTGGCACCCTTCCGGGATCTAATACTTAATTTATTTCCCATGGTTTCTAAGTAACTCTGCTGATAGCGGAAAATATTACTCCTAGTCACAACATTTTAAGATATCTTTTAGAGAGTGTGTATTTTGAAAATTCATGCAGCAGTAGTCCTGGTGGACCCTATTAGCATATTCAAAACATCTGATGTACAGAAGAAGTGGCTAGCATGAAAGAATCATCGAAGCAAGTGTCAACTACAGACGACGCTAATGTATTTCTTGTGCTTAAACATCGTCCTGTTTCGTCACCAAAGATGTCAATGATAAGATAACAGCAACTCGTCAACGTAAACTAATAAGTGGGGTTCGCCCTAGTTTCTGATTGTTTTTCAATTAACTCCTGTTCATGTAATTCTTCCCTTTCCAGACTCAAATCTCTCATCTCGAATGATTTCCATTCATGGTGTCCCACTGCATCAATCACGCACGTCCAACCCTTCTCAATGGTAAAGTCAATTTCGTATTTTTGCGGAAAGGATCTTATGATACTGTAACCCTTCGCACAATCTGAATTAGATAGCGTAGACTGTCACTCTAAGAGATTCATTAACAATAGAACGCTCCTACTTGTTCAATTAGCAGGGGCTTGTAAATAGACTAGCAGATATGATATAAAGGGTTCTACGTTTACTTCATGCCTGAAGAATATCCCGTAAACAATGTTTCAGTCAGCTAAGGTAAAAAGACTAAACTCCAGAGACGAGTTAAATTACGAGTTTTAGCCATAATTACAGTGAACACACTCGTTTTTCCATTTAATTTAGTTTCATTGTGATCATTTTTATGAATAACAAGGAAAGTGTACCATATAATAAGAGCAGGAGGCTGATGCAGAAGAACAAACGTATAAAATAAAAATATCGATAAGGGAAAAAAATTTTCAAGCGATGAATTACTGCTATTATTCGTGTGGAAATTCCATGAATGAGAATTTTTAGTACTCAAGAAATTAAAAGATAAAAAATATTTACCTTTAATTTGACTCGCCTTCGTATGATGGACGATTCGCTTACACATGTCGACGAAAGCCAGATTACTTCGCAGAACTGAAGTATGTAAAAGCATCCAATTTCACCTGTCGAAAGTGGTAGGCGCCAGGTGAGAAGGACAAGATTAATTGCATCTACGCAATAAATAATTTGCAAGTAGACAATACCCTGAAGGCAAATTCAAGAGGGTTTAGGAGCATGCTGTTCATGGAAGTAGTCGGCCAAGGCGAGACGTTTTCTAATTGGCTAGCATAACTTACGCCTTTACTAGTGAATTAAAACATTCTTATTTAAGTACCCTGCATGCCACCGTCAGGGTGTGTGAATACACAACAGAATAATTTTGACCCGAATATGACCCCTACCGCGGTAGGACAATGTTATTCCTTATAGTTCGAAAAAAAATGACGTCTTAAATCTATCTGCTTCATACGAAATCTTTCTAATGGTGTTGGCATGATCTCTCTCTTGCCGTAGTACGATGGGAGTAATAATACATTTTCAACATCACTGCTAAAGAGAACTCCTTCCAATTTATGCATTAGATTCAGTCTGTAATCTTCGCTCTATTGAGTGATTGAGAGCCTAGATCCTCGAACACTTAGGATACGCAATTGAGTTTATTATAACAGCATTTTACAAATATGTATATACCGCTACGCTGCACGCGATCCAAGTCGGAAGTCAACTGAAATTCGTGAGGATCCCACATACTGGCAAAATGAGGCCTAATCAGCAAAGATAACATTTATATCAAACCTATTCATTACATATACCGAGTACACTTCTAATGAATCCTAATTTTCTGTTAGCTTGTCCACATATTCCCCCTAGTATGTCCTTCACCCAGGAGAGATCGTGAGCGAAGGAGGGTAACTCTTAGCTATTTAATCTAACCCACTCATACCATTTCGGGGTTCCCTGTGCACTAGGCCTTCGGGAGGGAAAACTGAAACTATTAATGAAAACTTCGTTGCAATTTTCCACAGTTAAAACTTTATTGCCGACCATGGTTTCGATACACTGTATCATCTTCAGGTCAAGATGATACAGTGTATCGAAACCATGGTCGGCAATAAAGTTTTAACTGTGGAAAATTGCAACGAAGTTTTCATTATGTCTCGATTCCACAATATCACGCCTGATTCTTCACTTTTCGTACTGAAACTATTATTTGAGAAAACCAATAGTACGAATTGAATTTTTGACAATTTATCCTCCAAATGTTTCTGCGGAAGGTATGTATGATTTGGATAATTTCTTCAACGTCCTGTGAGCAATACCAGGCTCAATACCATCGTGATAGACTAGATCTACTCTCTTAGAGCTCCCAGTTGTCAGGGGCTGCAATTATGGGTTGTGCAATACCGTGGGTTGCTTTTGTGCCCTTTCGGAGTAGTTTTGCACACGCCGGATAACCTTTCTCTCGTCTTTTGCTCAATTCTTAAACCAATGAATCGCAGGCATTCGTAGTGGTCACGTGATTAAATACTCCGCTCCCACTCTTCTGTCCAACGCGGGCTTCGTATTAATTACGAGGAGGCGAGAGGTCATATGCCGCTGCTGCGGTCTCATATATCTAAGAAGGAAGTGATATAGGACATTTTTTTATTTAACTCGCTTTAATTACGTCAATTATCCCGTTGGGTTTGAAAAAAATTGCTCGTTGAAAAACAAATCGCAGGCGGAAGAGCGATTAACCGGAGAGATCGTTCGCGATTTCTGAGAGTTCTATCCCGGGTCGACGCGACTTCTAGCATAGGTCCCCAAACGGTTTTCAATTGAAAAAAATGACCCAATCGCTGAGATAAAATCTACGATGCACAAGAATCTACAGCGAAATTGTGCGACATTTCTTGAGTAAATTCGGTAATTTATAAAAGTGAATCCATTTCAATAACTGTCGAGTTTGTTTGTAAGTACTTTAAACTGGTTAAATTTCAGAAAACAGGATTTTTCCTCAAAGTGTAATAAGCATTAAGGTAACAGTGAAGAAAATAAGAGAAGGGTTTTAGGACAACAGAATTATATACAGGTACTCTTGGACTCAGCTGAAAACAAAAATATCAATGCAACAATACCTAAGCATAAACAATAACTCCCCTTGATCGGAATTCGAACCCGGATCCCTCTGTGTCCGACCGAGTGCTTTAGCGAGTCAATCTATCTAGGCGTCCTCTTAAACTCCGAAATTTTGGGGGATTTTAGGAAAACAAGTTGTTGTGACGAAATACCGTGCATACAATGTCACAGGCATTCGTTGTCGTGCGCGACGCGCCACAGTCCACGAGGTTAAGGCCAATTTTAAACACTGAGGGCGTTTTTACCTTTGACAAATTCCAAGAAACTGCGGGAAATGCCGCGACAGTAACTATTTTAACGGAGTCATCCGCCAAAATGCATGGCGATGCAACAATTTCTAAGTGTAAAAATCACCGGGGCAGCAACGGATACCCTCTACGTCCAGCCGAGTGCATTAGCCAGTGAAGTTATCGAGTCGTACCCTTAAAAAAGAGGACTCGATATATAAAGAGGAACCTGGGTTCGAATCCCGGTGAAGACCAATGATTTTTACACTCTGTATCTGTTGCATTTCACACATTACAGAGATTGACCTCCTTTAAAAATTGACGTCGCGACATCTCCCGAAGTTTCCCTGATTATTATACTATAACCATCTACAAAATTTAACGAAATTCTTGGTGACTTTTAAACTTTTAATAATGAGAGTGGTGTAGTCTGACTTCGAATCGTGGTCGATTAAGTTAGATTCGATATTTTTTAGTGATGGCAGTGCATGGAGATGAATAAAATCAAATGAAATCAAATGAGAAGAAATGAGAAGCAAGTGCTGGGCATGTTAGGGAATGAGAGGGAGAAAGTCAGTCGAAGCCCTTATGCCATTTCCAGCCATTATGACAGTGTTGCGCTGGATTTTATTGTGATGCGACTATCCATGGCGACGCAGTAAAACCGCTCGGGAAATGTGGTGGGTGGTTTGCCCTTCCAACAAAACCGATTTCCAGTTTGCTCCGATCAGTCTGAGCGGAAAGACGTGACTTCACGCGAAATGTGTTTTTCGACTTTGTAACACGGCACACAACATGGTCAATGTTCACTATGACAAAGCCCCCAACCACACACACGTCCTTCATCGTTGCCAAGTTCCTCGCCCGGAGCAACATCACCCAGCCGTCCTGCAGTCCAGACTTGATTCCGTGCGACTGTTTTTGTTCCCCAGACTGAAGAGAGAGCTGGAAAGATAGTATGGGAGACACCACGTGGCAAAACAACCTAAAGCATATCACTCAGCGTTCCTGAGAGACATTCCCTTCGACGAGTGCCTTCCAGGCGTGGCAGGCACATCTCCTCAAGTGCATTGATTCAGAGGGAGAATATTTTGAAGAATTTTAAGCATATGTAATAGTACCATCAATTATTAAATGTTTCCCAGAGAAAGTGCATTACTTTTATAGTGTACCCGGTAAGATACCTGGAAGACCTGGGCCCTCGGAAGCTTCGATCGAGTAGGTTTGGCAAGCGACGTGGAGGGAGGAAAAGAACATGCATTTTGAAAGAAATGAAGGGAGGTAAAACTTACGCGGTGTTAAAAATGACATATTGAAAAATCAAAGCGAAATCAAAGGGCAATAAGCTTCGTTATTGGCCGTTTAAGGGTTGCAGCCTTGGAAAGAGCTCTCATGCATATAAAACCTACCGTAAGCGGCACATTACTTCTACAAAAATACTCCATGAAAATTCAAACACTCATAAACTTAGGTTACACTTGGAGACAAAACAAGAGATATAGGATATATCTTCGTAGGTTTACTGCTGTTTCACATTGTTCTCCGATAATTAATAATTAAAGTGCTTAGCCAAATGACCGTTCAATTGCCTCGGGACCGATTAAATCGATGGCAGTCGACGAATCAGACGGGTAAAGCAATTAGGCGTCTTTGAGTTTAAAGAGAATACGAGTATAAACTTAAGATGTTAAGGAAACGTAAATTAAACGTTGCGATAAATATCGTGTGCCGTAAGGAATCTTGAAAGCATAAATAAATGAGAAAGAAAGATCAACGTATCCCCTGTCAAGAAGAAACCTTCGAATATATTTCGTTGAGTGGTCGGAACATCTCGAGTCTAACAAAGGAGGAATGGGTAAGTCATGCGCATATTTCAATGCGAACTTTCCATGCAGCATAAGGAAACAAAAGGAGTATTTTATTGGTCGAAAACGATTGACTGAATCGCCCGTCCCTGAGAGAACGTTATTTTTTCATCGATAATTACTGAAGTAATATGATTGTCCTGTGGATGACGAATGTACACAACAATTGGCACTCCAAATGGAAATTTTTGCGAATTTTATGGAGTCCTGTAGTTTTCTTGCCGATTCAAAGTTTTTGAGGCATTTTTATCTTCAATTGGTATTATTGCAACCATAGTTTATGGTTTGATCAAGGCGATCGCCAAACAAATTACGGATCTATGTTTCTATCTTAAGAACGAGGCATTTTTTTACATTTTAATTGTTCGTTATTTTATTTCCTAGAATTTAATCGAGAAAATTAATTTTTAAAATTGTAATATATACCTATTCCACAAGACATTTGGGTAGTCCTAAGGTGACGTAATGAAAATTAAGTCGATTCCATGAAGTCACGCCCGAGACAACGAATTAGTCCTAAGATGATTCTTCCGCACTTAAAAAAACTATAAATATTTCAAAATAAGAGGTTATATTTCTCAAAAGAATAATAAACGTTACACTCGATTGACGCTAATACAAATGTATAAATATCCCAAATAAATTGAAATAAAACTTAGGAATTAGTAATTTTAAATTAATTGCCAAATTATTAAAATGCTCTTAATTTTAACTTTGAATAGTCAAGCATTCATCTAGTGATTAGCTTTATGCGAAAAAATCCACTATTTTCTCGAGTCACGCATGGGCACTCCCCAAGGACAAAACAAACATTTGTCAACGACGGTGAGTGAAGGAGAGACCCCGCCGCTGAGGCCGCCGTTCCTCTGTGCCATTGCAGGAGGCCATCCGTTTCTTTCGAAGCCTCGAAGTGCTCGCCCCAACGGACAGACGCGGGGCGCGCACGGGGTAATCCCGGGGAAGCAGTGAGTACGTGATCGGGCGTAGTCAATGGCACCACTTTCTGCCGTCGAGCATCCCCTGAAGAGGAATGTCCCCCTCCTTGTCATAACTAAAGCCCGAGGATCGCGGGAGAATGGATTGCACGCCTCATCGATTTCAATCCTTCAACGTCGGAAGGTACTCTCTCGAGCACAATCTGTGGAAAGGAATGGGCGATATCTCGACATCAAACAAGTAAACATCTACCCAAAAAGCATCACAAAAATCCTGCCTTCTCTTAATAAAACTTTAAAATGTTAATTTAATATTTTTATCGGCGAATTCCACTTGGGGGCATAGACTTCAAGCCTAATCCAAAAAATTTCTCGACTATATGATTCTGATGACGAGAGTCGAGCCGTCAAAACGTCAATACATACTGAGAGTGTCCTTTCTTTGTGTTTCTGTGAGTCGAATATTTTGTATCTGTGTGTTTGTGCGTCACCGAAGAGCGTCAATTTCAAAGATTTATATATATATATATATATATATATATATATATATATATATATGTAAATTTCCTCAACTTGCAATTGCCCCGGATGTAAAACATGTCTCCTGATCAGATCTGCTCCCCTCTCCCCACATCCCCTCATTGTCCCTTCATCCCGTTTCCACGCTAACTGCCTCTCGAAAAATATTATCTATTTTTTGACGTACAAACAATGCATATAATTCTACATAGGTGAATGCAGTACCCCCTTATCCATTTGAATGAACAATCACCGCTACTCATGTAATTCTGCCTCATGCTCTTCCCTTCCTATCCCTTCACAGGTATTTTCACACAACCTATCATTCGCCGAATGCTTTTCCCTAAGAATTCTAGAATCCCTAACCGATTATGCCACCATCATAGAGGGGAGAACTCGCGAATCCGCATACATCCTATACTTCCGATCCTTTAAATTCGAACCCTTATCCGCCATCTTTAATTCCCTTCCCAACAGTCCCTAAACCTTCCGCCCCCCTTCTTCCCTCCCCAGACACTCTCCCATCAAGAACTCACAGTTTAACCTGAAGAAGGCCTCGGAGTAGGCCCAAAGCTCAAAAAATATACAATGTGAGTGTTCTTTTACGTGTTATCTGTTTTATTCTGTGTTCTATTGTGCCGTCTAAAATTTATATATATATATATATATATATATATATATACATATATATATATATATATATATATATATATATATAGGGAAGAAATAACAGAAGCAGAACAGAAGACGCAGAAGAAGACGAAAGTAGTCAGAATAGGAACATGGAACGTCAGGACAATGTTGAGGACAGGAAAATTAGATAATATTAAGCGTGAGATATAAAGAGGTAATATAGATGTTTTAGGTCTCTGCGAGGTAACATGGAAGGATAGCGGTGATTAATGGAGTGACAATTACAGAGTGATATACAGCGGCGGGGTCGAGAGCCAACTAGACGTTGCCGTAATTTTAAAAAAAGGGGTAGGAAGAAGCGTAGTCAACATAGAGCAAGCGACAGATAGAATTTTACTCGTAGAGATTAAAGCAGAGCCAACAAACTTGGTCATTGTTCAGGTATACATGCCACCGAGCAACAACAAGGAGGAAGAAGTCGATAGGATGTATGATGAGTTAGAGGATATCATCACGAGTGTTCCTCCAGGGAAACATTTGAAAGTGATGGGGGATTGGAAAACGACGGTAGACGAAGGAACAGATGGTGGTGAGGTGAGGGACTATGGGTTAGGCACGAGGAATGAACGCGGGGAGAAAGCAATTGAATTCTGCGGGAGACAGGGGTTAGTCATCACTAACACATGGTTTAGACACCACAAAAGGCGTAGGTATATAGTATATGGAAAATGCCAGGTGACTCAGAAAGGTATCAGTTAGATTACATAATGGTTAGGCAAAGGTTTAGGAACAGTGTGATAAATTCGCACAGTTTCCCAGGAGCGGATGCGGACTCTGACCACAATTTAGTTGTTATGAAATGTAATGTTCGTTTGAAGAAGATAAGGCAAGGGCGGCGGGTTAGGAAATGGAATTTAGAAGCAGTAAATGGATTAACGAGGAAGGAGTATCAGCAGGCTGTAGAGAAAATGATGGATGACGGTAAAGAACTGAGTACTATCGAAGAAAAATGGGAATGTATTAAGAAAGGCATATTGGAAGCCGCTAAAGACACTATAGGAATCGTTAACGGGAAAAGGATAAGGAAACCATGGGTAACGGATGAGATGATTGCAAAGATGGATGAGAGAAGAAGATGGAAAAATGTAAACACAGAGTTAGGCAAAATGAAGTACAAAGAGTTAAACAATAAACTGAGAAGGGCCACAAATAAAGCAAAAGAGGAATGGTGGAAAACGCAATGCGAGGATATGGAAAGTTTACAGAAGAAGGGTGAAATTGGTGCTCTATACAGCAAGGTTAAGTTATTATCGGGAAGTAAGAAGGCAAGATCTGTGCTAACAGTTAAAGATAAATGGGGTAAGATAATATTTGAACCAAGAAAAATCCAAGAGAGATGGAAGGAATGTATAGAAACACTGTATGGTAAAGAATTTAGGCCGACAAGGTTAGACATAGAAAGGGAACATGACGTAAAAGACGATAGCTTAGGTCCAGGCGTACTCGACGATGAAATAGAAAGGGCATTAAAGGAGATGAAAGTAAATAAGGCTGTGGGGGTGGACAATATTCCTGTAGAAATGTTGAAATGGTTAGGGAAAGGTGGGAAGAAGACTATATGGACTGATTCGTAGTATCTATGAGGAAGGAATCTGGCCGGAAGATTTTGTGAGATCGGTGTTAGTTCCTATTCCAAAAAAGGCAAAGGTTTCGTCATGTGAGGACTACAGAACAATAAGTTTGATATCCCGCGCAGCTAAAGTTATTCTCAGGATCATCAACAAAAGGACAGAGAGTAAGGCAAATGATTACTTAGGGGATGATCAGTTTGGGTTCAGGAAAGGAAGAGGTACGCGTGATGCCATTGCTGTAATGAGATCACTAATTGAGAGGAAAATAGAATACAACCAGGACGTTTTTGCCTGTTTTGTAGATTTCGAAAAAGCGTTGGATAGGGTGAATTGGGAAAAATTAATGCGTGTATTGCAGAAAATAGGAATGGATTGGAGGGACAGGAGACTGATCCGCAACCTGTACATGTCTCAGACTGCTCAAGTGCGAGTGGGGAACGGAGAGGCCGGATGGGCAGTGTTAGGAAGAGGGGTAAGGCAAGATTGCCCATTTTCACCGGTGCTGTTCAACGTATATGTGGAGGAAATGTTTATAGAGGCATGGGAAGAACTGGAGGTAGGAATGAAAGTCGGAGGGGAATTGGTAAAATCGGTTGGGTTTGCTGATGACCAAGCATTAGTTGCTCAGTCAGCCAAGTGGTTGCAAGCATTGCTGAGTGAATTGGAGGTTCAGTGCGATAAATATGGCATGACAATCAATATTAATAAAACAAAGGTTTTGCGATTTTCCAGAAAGAAAAAGGCTAAGCTAAATATTAAAATAGGCGGGGAAAGAATAGAGCAGGTAAAAGAGTTGACATATCTCGGAAGTGTTTTGACCAATACGGTCAAAGTGGTAGGGACGTAAGGTGAAGAATTGCACTAGGCAAGGAGGAGGGTCTTGATGACGGGGACGTTGAGTAGGGATTTTAAGACAAGACTCGTAAAACGCTATGTACGGCGCGGAAACGTGGTCACTGAAGCAGGAGGATAGACGTAGATTGGAGGCTTTTGAAATGTGGGTGCGGAGAAGAATGAAGAAGGTGAAATGGACCGAAAGGAAAACAAATGTGGAAGAACTAGAGATGGTGGGTGAGGAGAGGAGTTTTTTGAGAGAAACCGTATGGAGGCAGGAAAAGTGGATGAAAGGTGTATTGAGCGGTAGTGCAATGTTGAAGAAGGTTATAGAGGGGAGAATGATTGGCAAGCGAGGTAAGGGCCGGAACAGAATAGGGATGTTGGACGGGATGAAGTGAGGAAATATGTGCACCGAGATGAAGAGGGACCTGATATAGATTAGTTTGATAGGTGGGGAGTCACAAAATATTTATTTGATAATTGTGTCCATCCGAAAAACCTACCTTAAACGGTAGATTACCTAATAAAAAGAATTATATATATATATATATATATATATATATATATTCAAACATAGAAATAGCTATAAGGAAAGGGGATAGGAAAGCACGCAAAAGGCGAACCCAGGACATGTGGGAATGGCGATTTTTTTAGTAGATCATGAATGTAAAAATATTTCCTTAACCGGGATTTGAACACCGGACCTTCCACTTGCCGGGCGGATGTGCTACCAATTTGACCACCAAGGAAACTTATATTATATATATATATATACGAACAGAAATATATATATATATATATGTATATATATTCTAGAAAAACTAATGAGAGCAATATAACATTAGGACGGCACAAGAAAACATAAATACAATATATAACTCATAAAAGGACACTCTTACTTTATATTGTTGGACCTTTCGGCCTTCTTTGAGGCCTTTTTCAGATAAGACTGCAGTCTGACCTAAAGTAACACATTTAACGTGAGTAATAAATTTCCGACAATATATTTGCTTCTACTTTAATAATTTTCGAAAACAGAATGACATACAGTACACATGGAATCCATGCCATGAATCTCGTAAAAATATAGTATTTAGTCAAGATATTAAAACTATATAAATTTTTCGGATAAAATTTTTTCAGTACCATTTACAGCAAATCGTTCCCTTCAGGTCTGATCATACAGCAATGGTGGGTACAACGCGAATGTGCGATTGAAGGAGAAGGTGAAATGAGTGGCCACTCGGGAAGGGAGTATTCTTCGCGGTACATGGAATGCAAAAGGCGAGAGGTGGAGGTTGCGTGGAGACAAGGGATTCGTGTAAAGGGAACAAAAAAAGGACGACCTGGCGTCATCCTTCAGCATGCAATCACGGTGAGATATGGAACATCGGAGCAGTCGAGAAGTGGTTGCGCAAATATTTACCCCGATTGATTCATCAATAATTCAAGAGCCAGAATGCCCTCGACGTTTTAAAGCCCGTGACGTGAAGAGTTGTATGTGATTAGGATGAGAGACAATACTCCATTGGAGGCTTAAATTATACAACTCGAGTCATTGTCAACGTGGGCTCGACTTCCGTTGTTTAATGTGCTCAAGCGGACGGTCACGCGAGAAATACTGCAGGTCTGAGTGTGACCAGTTTGCGTGACACAGTAACGAAGAGAGATTCTCGCCGATGCACGAGGACATTACCGTATTCCCCTTCATGACAAACGTCCACCAATACCTCAATTATTTTATTGTAGATATTTTTAACGCTTGTTAAACTTAACTTAATACATTAATACTTCGACTTTCATCTTACATATGATTAGAATGATCTTTAAAGTAAACCTACCATTTTTCTAGCCACATATTTCCTTTTACTGGTTTTTTTCAATCAACCTAGTTATTATAAAGTTGGAGACAAGGGGAGAAAATAAGCACTTCCCTTTCCACATCACATACTATCGCAAACGTTCATATCCCTCGCTGAATCTCCATTTAACATTTATATTTATAAGATTTTTCACCATGGCGGTTTCATGCGTCAAATAAAATGAAATTTCTACGTAATTCTAACATCAATGTTTCTGTTTATTTTCGGATAACGTCATGCTATAAAAATGTACCATATTCCGGCTCGTTTCATCTTTGAATACAATAGAAATTAAAACATCCCTACATTCAAATTGAAAAGTTTACTACACCTTGCTGACTGCATTACCTGTATTCTCACACACGAAGTCAACAGGTAACGAACACGATAAAATGCAACAAAACGAATTTTAAAAACTACATAATCATAAGCTATTATGGGCAAAAATTTGTTCAAATCCGCCTTCTTCAACTTTCCTGTGTTTTCCTATGCCCTTTCCTTATATATATATATATATATATATATATATATATATATATATATATATATATATATATATTTATATATATATTTCTATGTGTGAAAATAATATATATATATATATATATATATATATTATTCACACACATAGATATAGATATATAAGGAAAGGGGATAGGAAAACACATAAAAGACAAACACAGGAAAGGTGGGGAAGACGGATTTGAGCAGGTCACAAATGTAAAAATATTTCCTTATCCGGGATTTGAACCACGGGCCTTCCACTTGCCGGGCGCATGCTCTACCACTTAAGCTAATAAGGACAACAGATTTACCCTGAGATCTGCAATCTTATAAAGTGCCAAAGTGCTCAAATAGTTGTTGCCCGAGAGATGGCGTTAGGGATCTTTTTCACCCTGGGTGAATATATATATATATATATATATATATATATATATATATATATATATATATATTCATATATTATTATTAGGTAATCTACCGGTTAAGGTAGGTTTTTGGATGGACACAACTATCAAATAAACATTTTGTGACTCCCCACCTAGCAAACTAATCTATATCAGGTCCCTCTTCATCTCGGTGTACATCTTTCCTCCCTTCATCCCGTCCCACATCCCTATCCTGTTCCTACCCTTACCTCGCTAGCCCAACATTCTCCCCTCTACTACCCTCTTCAACATTCCACTACCGCTCAATACGCCTTTCATCCATTTTTCCTGCCTCCATAGGATTTCTCTCAACAAACCCCTCTCCTCCCCCACCATTTCTAGTACTTCCTCATTTGTTTTCCTTTCGGTCCATTTCACCTTCTCCATTCTTCTCCACACCCACATTTCAAAAGCCTCCAATCTACGTCTATCCTCCTGCTTCAGCGACCACGTTTCCGCGCCGTACATAGCTACGCTCCATATCAGACTTTTTACGAGTCCTGTCTTAACATCTCTACTAAACGTCCAGGTCATCAACTCCCTCCTCCTTGAGAAAGCCTCCTTGCCTAGCGCAATTCTTCTCCTTACGTCCCTACCACTTTGACCGTATTGGTCCAAAACACTTCCGAGATATGTAAACTGCTCTACCTGCTCTATTTTTTCCCCGCCTATTTTAATATTTAGCTTGGCCTATTTCGTTCTAGATTATCGCATAACCTTTGTTTTATTAATATTGATTCTCATCTCATATTTATCGCACTGAACCTCCAATTCACTCAACAATGCTTGCAACCCCTTGGCTGACTGAGCAACTAATGCTTGGTCATCAGCAAACCTAACCGATTTTACGAATTCCCCTCCGACTTTCATTCCTACCTCCAGTTCTTCCCATGCCTCTTTAATCATTTCCTCTACATATACGTTGAACAGTACCGGTGAAAATGGGCTACCCTGCCTTACACCTCTTCCTAACACTGCACATCCGGCCTCTCCGTTCCCCACTCGCACCTGAGCAGTCTGAGACATGTACAGGTTGCGGATCAGTCTCCTGTCCCTCCAATCCATTCCTATTTTCTGCAATACACGCATTAATTTTTCCCAATTCACTCTATCAAACGCTTTTTCGAAATCTACAAAACAGGTAAAAACGTCCTGATTGTATTCTATATTCCTCTCGACTAGTGATCTCATTACTGCAATGGCATCACGCGTACCTCTTCCTTTCCTGAACCCAAACTGATCATCCCCTAAGTAATCATTTGCCTTACTCTCTGTCCTTTTGTTGATGATCCTGAGAATAACTTTAGCTGCGCGGGATATCAAACTTATTGTTCTGTAGTCCTCACATGACGAAGCCTTTGCCTTTTTTGGAATAGGAACTAACACCGATCTCACAAAATCTTCCGGCCAGATTCCTTCCTCATAGATACTACGAATCAGTCCATATAGAGTCTTTTTCCCACCTTTCCCTAACCATTTCAACATTTCTACAAGAATATTGTCCACTCCCACAGCCTTATTTGCTTTCATCTCCTTTAATGCCCTTTCTATTTCATCGTCGAGGATGCCTGGACCTAAGCTATTTTCTTCTACGTCATGTTCCTTTTCTATGGCTAACCTTGTCGGCCTAAGTTCTTTACCATACAGTGTTTCTATACATTCCTTTAACCTCTCTTGGATTTTTCCTGGTTCAAATATTATCTTACCCCATTTATCTTTAACTGTTAGCACAGATCTTGCCTTCTTACTTCCCGATAATAACTTAACCTTGCTGTATAGAGCACCAATTTCACCCTTTTTCTGTAAACTTTCCATATCGTCGCATTGCGTTTTCCACCATTCTTCTTTTGCGTTATTTGTGGCCCTTCTCAATTTATTGTTTAACTCTTTGTACTTCATTTTGCCTAACTCTGTGTTTACATTTTTCCATCTTCTTCTCTCATCCATCTTTGCAATCATCTCATCCGTTACCCATGGTTTCCTTATCCTTTTCCCGTTAACGATTCCTATAGTGTCTTTAGCGGCTTCCAATATGCATTTCTTAATACATTCCCATTTTTCTTCGATAGTACTCAGTTCTTTACCGTTATCCATCATTTTCTCTACAGCCTGCTGATACTCCTTCCTCGTTAATCCATTTACTGCTTCTAAATTCCATTTCCTAACCCGCCGCCTTTGCCTTATCTTCTTGAAACGAACATTACATTTCATAACAACTAAATGGTGGTCAGAGTCCGCATCCGCTCCTGGGAAACTGTGCGAATTTATCACACTGTTCCTAAACCTGTGCCTAACCATAATATAATCTAACTGATACCTTTTTGAATCACCTGGCAATTTCCATATAATATATACCTACGCCTTTTGTGGTGTCTAAACCATGTGTTAGTGATGACTAACTCCTGTCTCCTGCAGAATTCAATTGCTTTCTTCCCGCGTTCATTCCTCGTGCCTAACCCATAGTCCCCCACCTCACCACCATCTCTTCCTTCGCCTACCGTCGCATTCCAATCCCCCATCACTATCAAATGTTTCCCTGCAGGAACACTCGCGATGGTATCCTCTAACTCATCATACATCCTATCGAATTCTTCCTCCTTGTGGTTGCTCGGTGGCATGTATACCTGAACAATGACCAGGTTCGTCGGCTCTGCTTTAATCTCTACGAGTATCTGTCGCTTGCTCTATGTTGATTACGCCTCTTCCTACCCCTTTATTTAAAATTACGGCAACCCCTAGTTGGCTCTCTTTCTCGCCGCTGTATATCACTCTATAATTGTCACTCCAGTAATCCCCGCTATCCTTCCATCTCACCTCGCAGAGACCTAAAACATCTATATTACCTCTTTCCATCTCTCGCTTAATATTTTCTAATTTGCCTCTCCTCAACATTGTCCTGACGTTCCAGGTTCCTATTCTAACTACTTTCGCCTTCTTCTGAGTCTTCTGTCCTGCTGCAGTTATTTCTTCCCTGCAAGGGTTTCGTGGGATGACGACCGCGGAAGCCTTGCCTCTTCCGCTGCCGGGCACGACACACGGCCTCTTGGGCCGAGTCCCGTAGTTGCCAGGACTCATATTATCTATAGTGCTCATCATTATATTCTTGGGAATCATAATTGAGGTGGTTTCCCGTTGCCTTCCTCAATAGTGTTTTTAACGTGACACCATCACTTAATGGCCGCCCCACCGGGGTCAGACGCCATTGCAGCCGCCTCACTGAGGAACAGACGCTGCGTGGACTACCTTTCGTCTGGCTCCTAACCTTCGACCTATCTGGCATGGGTGAGCCTTCCAGGAGTAATTATTATTACTCCCGCCAGCACAGCTCTAGGGGTCATCGGAACACACAAGCCCTTCCACCACGACAAGGTTGTAGTCCATGGGAGGGGATATTCATACATACATACATATATATATATATATATATATATTCATATATATATATATTCATATATATATTCATATATATATATATATATATATATATATATTCATATATATATATCGATGATGCGGAAGCAGTCACGAGAGCAATTTCACTTTTGGATGGCACAACAGAACACACAATAAAACAGATAACACGTAAAATAACACTCACATTGTAAATTTTTTGAGCTTTCGGCCTATTCCGAGGCTTCCTTTAGGTCAGGCTGATATATAATATATAGCCACTCTGGGCACCTGCAGCTCCCCTCAAGTTGTTTGGTTTTTTGGGTACCAGATCTTCCTTGGAAACCATAACCTGCACAGGGAAAGGAACTGGCCCCCCTACCCTGATGTGTGAATATTCACACGCTGTCCGGCTTGGTATACGGGTGAGCTCTACCATCATGTACACGTACTAAACCGACCTTCGGGTTGATTACTGTGTTTATGGTATATATATATATATATATATATATATATATATTTATACATATATATACACACATACACACAGCGCCCCATATCGCGGTTCCGTAAGTGGGTTAAGTTTCAACCCTTTTACCAATATCGGCTCAATTATAATTCGATCAACACGAACTGACCAACTAGTCATGGGAATTTGGACGGTGCGGTGGCTAACGTACTGGCTTCCCAACTCAGAGAACCCGGGAGGGAATCCCGGTGGCGTTAGATATTTTTCAGTAGTATCTCTATCCCTACTTGAGCTCCTTTTTGGAGAGCACTTTGAGTGATTACGCCATCCGTCGGATGGGACGTTAAACTGTGTTACCCCTAGGCGCTTTCCCTTACGTGTAGGCTAATGCCGACGCCGGGTTTCTCCACCCTTCTTTCCTTTCCGGTGCATTCTTAATGACGCAAATAACCTCAGCTGTCGGTCGCCTCTCTGACAAACTAATACTGACACTACTTTTAATGGAACGCTGTTAAATTTTGTGATTACATTTGACACATTGGGCCAAGAGTAGAAGTTGTGCAAGATATACCTTGAAGTGAACTGGATAGGAAATATTCGCTATCCATCAATTACATGTATTTGAAAGCGATTAGAATATCAAACTTTTTTTTTAGAGGATTCCTTCAAGATGACATTTGAATGGAATTGTTTATGGATACATATTTCGGGAAAGTGGGTCGCGGTGGTCCAGGGGGTAGAGCGTTAGCCTGCTGACCCGTGTCTCCGTGGAAGCCTCTCTGGGCACCTGCAGCTCCACCCATGCTATGTGATTTTTCGAGTACCTGATCTTCCTGGAAAACCGTAACCGGCACAGGGAAAGGAACTGGCCCCCCTTAATGCCCGGCTAATGCGTGAATTTCACAAGCCATCGGGTTTTATTACTGGTTTAAGTCTACCATCACCTAACAAACCGACCTTCGGGTTGATTACTGATTTATTTTTTTTTATATTTTGGGAAAATCGGAGATAATTTAGGTATTTTTCGCTAGTTCCAAGTGGGCAGTATTTTGATATTACAATTGTGTTGCAAATTTAAAAAAATGGGGCATTTCTGCCAACTAGTAATTCACAAACGTCGAAAAAGTAAAGAGGACACCTCCATAAGCAAGCGGCGGGTTATGGAATAAATTCCCGCGAAATATAACAGGCCCACGAGGAGGGTAATCATGATTTCGCAGTGCGATTTGAGGACCTGCGAAGGATATTACGATGGGTAAAACAACGCCAGAGGGCTCTCAATTTATAACCAGGGCCGTTTCTCTAGGGGTATAAGGAAACAGCAAAAGCAGACCATTAAGGAGGGGCGGGAGGGGTTAAGAAAAGTTCCCAGCTGCATCTTCGCTCGGAAGACAATGCAGCGCCTGTCTAGACGAGGGCTGGAATCCGAAGGAGGAGGGGGAGTACGGGAGTGGGGTAGGGGCCCGGAAGGGGGGGGGGGGCGAGGGTCGAAGAAAGGGGATCTTCTGCAACCGACGGCCGAAAAAGTAAGAAGCGAGTCGCCCTGCATTGAGCCACGAGTGAAATGCGAATTATGCCAGGTAGGTGCGGCGGCCGGCGAGCGAACGTGGGCGCTACTCCCACCCCGTCGTATCCACACGCGTAGCAGAGTGTCGGCTGACCCAACGATTCCGACAAAAGGGAACCATTTGATTCCAATTTTAAAGCAAAAGCATGAACGATCAGATAACGACGCGTTTACTTAATCCCCTCCTCTTGAGCCGTCGCCTAAGGATTGAGTGCATCCCTGGGAAGCGATTTTTGTTTTCATTTGCCCGGACATCTTTCGGAGCAATCGGAAAGTTACATAGAACGATTTCGACGACGGAGAATTAAGTCGATTCTTAAAGTGCACACCCTTCTCTACATCGGTCAGTTGAGGAAAATATATCCGCGAAACTAATGAAAAGGTGTACTAAAAAAATAATAATTCTATCTAACGAAGCAAAACAATTTTCGATGTATCCAACATTCAATTACCGAAATGGACCGAAGGTTCCATTTAAGGGAGTTGTGGTGAGAATCATTAGAAGAAAGACGAATCAATGCTTGGTTGAACTTACTAAATAAATTATGATCCATATGTTTCAGCACCGAGGTCTCGCAAATCATTCTCCACTCCGATATACATTGGTCGCTTGGATCATGTATATAAAATTCGAGAAATAGATACAAAAACTAACAGACTAAAGGAATTCTTTCCCATGGGCAATACGGGATAGCAACTGTACGGTTATAGATAGCCAAAATTCCACTTGCTACCCTCAGCGCCTAGCAAATAAATAGTTCTACTCAATTACATGCACTTTCAATAACTTCGTGTTTTGTTGTCAAAGCCATTTCCGCATGGCTCCATATATAATGCCATTAAATAATGTAGTGCTCTTCACAGTATTGCTTGCTCTGCTTTGTTTTTTTTTAATTTTCCCCTTCGAGTTTTTTCCTGAGTGTACACGGTAGTGTGGGTATAGGTTTGCATTGATGTGTTGATTTTGCATGTAGTTTTGTTCTCTTTTTCGGGTGGTTACCGAAGTACCCTCCGCCAAACGGCCTTGCGAAGCTTGCTGGGTTTTGTTTAGATGCAGATGGGATACGATTCTTTTCGTTAAGATACGAGAGCAACGGTTTAGGTAACTTGATCTTTGGCAATATATCCCACCCGTTCAAATGAATTCCGAATAAATTTCTCGTTTCCTCCACCCTGCAAAAGGGATTTGTATTTACAACGAAGTACATAGAGGGCGTAGTAACGGTGGAAATCAATGGACTCGAGAATAAAAACCATTTGCCGAGGAATGCAACGACGCCCACCGGATTCGAACATACGACGCCAAAGAGTCCACCACCCAAGGAAACGAGCCCGAGCTTCATTCCACACGATGACAACTACTTTCGAAAATCATTAGCATGTACATTTTCACGTCACCGGAGAGAAGAGACGCGATGCTTCACACACGTGGTGACAGTTGTCGGGGGAACAAACAAAATTCGACGCCCCCTTGCATAGATACGAACACACGTCGCCTTCAAGGCCAAGTCTTCCCGATTCGATTAGGAAGCCGGTCGCCAATATGCTACGCCCGCTTGCGTGCAGGACACGGGTGGCCAAGGGTCAAGGGTCGTCGGTGGAACTGAGAGACACTCACCTTTTGTCGGGGACGATGAGAGCACGAGGCAGGAAAGGAGAGCGACGATCAGGACGCGAGTCGGAGGCTGGCCGCCGACGGCAAGGGCGAACATCGGACTGCCCATGCCGGCCGATGCAAGTGGATCCTTTGGGCGGACTAATCGGGGGAGATGAATCCTTCTTCGGTTCCCTTCTCTAGGCGAAGAGGAGTGGAATCCAACACGGCCTCGACTCTTTCGCTCTCGGAGGATTTGGGGGGGAATGTCCAGGAGACTATAAAGATCCCTTCGGTCGATCGAGTGTCGGATTCTGGGGGGGGGGGACTTCCAGCGATGTAGAGAGGATGGCGGCTGCTGTTACCTATCGCCTCTTGGTGGAAGAGCCACTGGGAGTGGGGTCAGCGGGGACGAGGTGATTCAAAACCGCGGGCGCGGTGTGGACGAAAGCCGGGAGGTTGGTTGGTTGGGGGTGGGTCCACGGTGAGTGACTGAACAAACCGGATGCGGTCTCTTTCGCGGCGTAATGAAAAGTGGCGAAAAGGGTATTTGAGAGAGAGAGGAAGAAAATAGAAAGGAGGTGGTCCAGGCAAGGATGAATTTCCACGGAGCAGGCACGCGCGTGTCTCAGTACCCGGAGTGCGGCACCTTCTTTCCCGGGTCGTCAGCTGCGGTCTCCGGCGCCCGCTATCCTCCCACTTCGCGCACTCGGTGTAAGGACGGGGGGGAAATAGCACCGGATCCAAGAGGGCGGAAATATATATATATGTATGTATTCGTGTATGGATCAAATAAATATGTGCTTCTAGTAAAAATTCACCGGGGAGGTACTTCTCCAATTCCTTCGACCCGCTTCGGTGTGAGAGGAGGGGAGAGTTTTGGCAAACGTTTAAGAAGTGAAAGAGATAAAAAAACGATGAGCAATATAGCCGCACGAATCACGCAGAGAGATCCAATGGTAAACCCCCAAATTTTCACCGGGATACGAAAAAAACTTCCCGTCGTGCGAAAATAAATGTAAATTAATATAAGAATGAAACAAACGGAAAATCTTCTCTAGGCGGAGCGAGGGCGTAGGAGAGGAAAAGAAATAAAAAGGAGCACAAATAAATATGCAGATTTGAACCAAAAACTACAAACAATATCACCACAGGCGCAAGCAAGCCGGTCGGACGCAGGAGTATCACACGGGGATCACTTTTTTAAAAAAAGGGGGCCCGGATCGAACCCTTTAACCGACACACAGCGGAGGGAGGCACTCGCGAAACATGGGATTCGTCGGCGGCACTCGGAGTGGGATATCGCAGGCGAGAGGTGGAGCAGCGGCAGAATAAGAAGTGGTGGTTTGTGGGGGGGAGGGGTTCCTTCGCTAGAGGGGGCGATTCGACCCAACCAAGGCCCGCCGCCGCCAGCCAGCTCTCGCTTAACACCACGAGAGCGCCCGGAGCGTCCCGTCTGAACCCGCCACTTCCACCTTAGTCCACAGTCAGCGCGGCAATGACGAAGGCACGGGCCGGGATGTGCGAACCCTTCCCCTCCCTCGCCCCCTCCCCCTTCCATCTGGGAACCCTAAAAAACCGCCCCCCCTCCCCATTCGCCCCGCCCCCCGCCACTCCGCCCCAGCGACCTACGCCAGCGCGGCGGCGCCCGCGCCACGCGGCGGCGGAAGCCCAAACTACCAAACTCCGCTATCCCTCCCCGGAGAGCGGAAAGAACACGAGGAAAAGGGTGGTCGCGGGGGCGGGGGTAGAGGGACAGGATCGTACCCCCTGCCCGTTCCCTCTCAGCCACCCCTGCGGTCCTCTAATCTCTTGTTTTGAAGGCCTACACTCCCCCTTCCACACCACTCCTTTTTTCACTGAGTGTTCAGAAAATACGGACACCTTACTTACCAATATCGCTGAAGACGAGGGGAACCTGAAAATATGGGAAGAAGGTACAAATGAATGAGAGGTGGTGGAAGCGTTTAAAAAAAGGTCTTTCAAATTGTGAGTCCGCGAGCTAGGTAATTTATTTCTCTCCGTTTAGCATTTCCGAATGCCAATGAGTCGCTTTTTGACTGTCCATAATAATTGGTTACCACAAATTAAATGACTTACCCTTTTGTGGAATGGGGATCGGGATGGTGCGGTGGCTAGCATAATAAACTCCCCCCGAGAGGGCCTGGCTTCTAATTCCAGGGTTGGCAGATACTCTTCAGTGGTATCCCGATCCTAATTGAAGTGCTTTGTGGAGAGCACTTTGAGTGAGTACGCCATCCGTCGGATGGCACGTTCAGCTTCGTGGCCCCTTGGCGTTTTTCGTTATTAGAGTAGGCTAATGCCGACGCCGGGTTTCTTTCCACCCATCCTCCTTTCACATCCATATTTAATGGTGCCAATGAATTCTCTCTGTCGTCTCAGATGACATCTCCTCATCTATCGGACGCCTCCCCTAAAAACTACTTGTGCGAAATCCATTTCTACCGAAATGATGACGAAAACTGATTTCCAATTACATGAAATGTGAAAACTAAACTTCAACATGCGTCACTTCCTGCACAAGTTATACTGTCTGTCACTCACCGTCATGCTGTGCTATGACTTTTCGATTTCCTTGGAGTCTTTATACCGCAAACAATCCACAATTCGCTTATACGTGGCCCTCTTATCTTGAGAATAGCTGGGAAGTTGAGCATGCCTCCTTGCTCGCCTCATTGGAAGCCTGGTCATTACCCAGTCACATACTGCAGACCCACTACTTGATATTGATCGGTGGTATAGAGCTGTTTAATTGAACGAGTAATTCATATATTGATATATATTTTAATAATGAGCGTCAGAAAAATTGCATTTGGAGCGGGGTTAAATCGGCAGGAGGAAAGGTAAATTCAACGTTCAGAATTCACCCAGTTCCTTACAGTCAAAATTACTACGTATACGTTGCAATTTCACCTCGCGGTAGTTGAAATACCCGGCTCCGTAGAGAGAGTCGTCAAGGATACCTTCAGGAGGGCAAACTGCGTCATTTAAATTACATAATAGGGCCAGTATTTGCATTGGAATGGCCCAAATCACTTAGGCACTCAAAACTAGGGAACTATGCAGTAGAATGGACAGATTGAAACTCTATACGAAGAAAACGTTTTACCTCGTACGATTAAAAATAAGATGAAAATGGATATGATTGCAGGCGAATAGGGGATGATAATTATTAGTAGTGTCTTTATTTTACTGATACCCCACATGCATTTTAAATAGACCCGTATTTTTAACACTCCCTCCGAAAGATTTGAATATAACCTGTTATTGAATATCCTTTGGTGTAACTACCTTCTTTTGTGTGCTTAACCTTGTTCGAGGGCATGATCGAACCGATATTTGTGTAAAGTTGCAATAAATGATTGCGATTGTGTATGCATGCCTAATGATCGAACACACCCCTTCACAGGCCCATGCGGCAGCTTAAGGGTATTACAGGTATGTAGATTATGGAGGAGTATTTATCCCGAACGGAGGAGGCAGCGAGGGATTTGGCATGCTTTTATTTATTTTGACGCTCTCTCGTTAAAAAACCAGGACGATTATGATATTTCTTAAAACTATGTGAGGGTAATATCATGCGAAATACGATAGTTAACTCAGATATGTTTTATATATTGATCATTTACACAAAATGTAAATTTATTTTGAAATTTCATTTAAAAAAATTTATATACTCTTTACTTTGAAATTTAAGGCTGCCTTTTGCATTTTTGAAATCATTATTTACACTGCATGTTATTTAAATTATAAATATTTCAATTTAATCACCGCGTCATCATAAAATCTGCTTATTTTTTCACACACATAAGAGATATTTTTCTACCATGCTTTGCAACAGTAACGATATTTCTAGAATCCTTTGCAGTAAATATGTATTAAAAGATTAGCAATCCAAAAAAATCAGATAAATTTATTTGTAAAAAGGTGAACCGTTGAAATGTAAGTCTATGGTATTAACAAAAGCAATCAGAATTCTGTATTCTGTTTGGTTGATATTGTAAATTTCCATTCTCTACTGCTTTGCCCTATGAATGATGTTAACTGTCAGTGTAATTTTCATTGGGTGGTGAAATAAAAATACGAATGAGCAGAATCAACGTAAAATTAATTGACAAATAAATTCAAGTTATTAACAGAGTGGATCTCAACGATAAAAATCAATGGTTACACAAAATTAGGTAAAGTACTCGGCAAGGTCAATCGCTCAGTAATCAGTCCTAAGGGATCGAGTAGGATCAATATTATATAGCCCTTCGCTCAGCTGACCTATTGATAAACTGATTTTGTGTTTTGTTTATGATGATAGTTTTAATGAGAAAAGAATTCAATAATGATTTAAATATTCTTCAAAATATCGGGTTTATCAATTAATGGTCCGAAAGGAAAAAAACGAGGAAGTACTGGAGATGGTAGGCGATGAGAGGGGATTTTGGTAAAAATCGTTTGGAGGCAGGAGATGCGGATGAAGGGCGTATTGATCGGAATTGCGATGTTGAAGACTGTAATCGAGAGGACGATGCTAAGCAAACGAGGAGAGGGTAGGAATTGGATAGGGATTTTGACGGGATAAGGGAAGTACAGAGAGATGAAGAGGGACCTGATGTAGAGTAGGTTGCTGGATTCTGTTTTTTTATTAAGAGTCACAAAACATTTTTTTTTTTGGTAGTTGTGTCCATCCAAAACCTACCCTAACCGGTAGATTACCGAAAATCATTAATGTATATATTTATATATATTTATAATATATATAAATATATATGTAAATATACATTAATATATATATATATATATATATATATATATATATATATATATATATCCCTCCCATGGACTACAACCTTGTCGTGGTGGAAGGGCATGTGTGTTCCGATGACCCCTAGAGCTGTGCTGGCGGGAGTAATAATAATTACTCCTGGAAGGGTCACCCATGCCAGATAGGTCGAAGGTTAGGAGCCAGACGAAAGGTAGTCCACGCAGCGTCTGTTCCTCAGTGAGGCGGCTGCAATGGCGTCTGACCCCAGTGGGGCGGCCATTAAGTGATGGTGTCACGTTAAAAACACTATTGAGGAAGGCAACGGGAAACCACCTCAATTATCATTCCCAAGAAAATATGATGGACGCAAAACAGAAATTGAGTCCTGGCAACTGCGGGACTCGGCCCAAGGGGCCGGGTGTCCTGCCCGCCAGCGGGGGAGGCAAGGCTTCCGCGGTCGTCATCCCACGAAATCCTTGCGGGGGAGAAATAACAGCAGCAGGACAGAAGATGCAGAAGAAGGCGAAAGAAGTTAGAATAGGAACCTGAAACGTCAGGACAATGTTGAGGAGAGGCAAATTAGAAAATATTAAGCGAGAGATGGAAAGAGGTAATATAGATGTTTTAGGTCTCTGCGAGGTGAGATGGAAGGATAGCGGGGATTACTGGAGTGAAAATTATAGAGTGATATACAGCGGCGGGGACGAAAGCCAACGAGGGATTGCCGTAATTTTAAATAAAGTGGTAGGAAGACGCGTAGTCAACATAGAGCAAGCGACTGATAGAATTTTACTCGTAGAGATTAAAGCAGAGCCGACGAACTTGGTCATTGTTCAGGTATACATGCCACCGAGCAACCACAAGGAGGAAGAAGTCGATAGGATTAACGATGTGTTAGAGGATATCATCGCGAGTGTTCCTGCAGGGAAACATTTGATAGTGATGGGGGATTGGAATGCAACGGTAGACGAAGGAAGAGATGGGGGTGAGGTGGGGGACTAAGGGTTAGGCACGAGGAATGAACGCGGGGAGAAAGCAATTGAATTCTGCAGGAGACAGGGGTTAGTCATCACCAACACATGGTTTAGACACCACAAAAGGCGTAGGTATACATGGAAAATGCCAGGTGACTCAGAAAGGTATCAGTTAGATTATATTATGGTTAGGCACAGGTTTAGGAACAGTGTGATAAATTCGCAAAGTTTCCCAGGAGCGGATGCGGACTCTGACCACAATTTAGTTGTTATGAAATGTAATGTTGGTTTCAAGAAGATAAGGCAAGGGCGGCGGGTTAGGAAATGGAATTTAGAAGCAGTAAATGGATTAACGAGGAAGGAGTATCAGCAGGCTGTAGAGAAAATGATGGATGACGGTAAAGAACTGAGTACTATCGAAGAAAAATGGGAATGTATCAAGAAAGGGATATTGGAAGCCGCTAAACACACTATAGGAATCGTTAACGGGAAAAGGATAAGGAAACCTTGGGTAACGGATGAGATGATTGCAAAGATGGATGAGAGAAGAAGATGGAAAAATGTAAACACAGAGTTAGGCAAAATGAAGTACAAAGAGTTAAATAATAGATTGAGAAGGGCCACAAATAAAGCAAAAGAGGAATGGTGGAAAACGCAATGCGAGGATATGGAAAGTCTACAAAAGAAGGGTGAAATTGGTGCTCTATACAGCAAGGTTAAGTTATTATTGGGAAGTAAAAAGGCAATATCTGTGCTAACAGTTAAAGACAAATGGGGTAAGATAATAGTTGAACCAGGAAAAATCCAAGAGTGATGGAAGGAATACTACCTTGATCAAAAAGTTCCCGGAATTTATTCAGAAAATTAAAAATACAAGTTTATTCATCTAAATCTATATTGTCCCCTTCAAAGTAATCCCCATCGACTGCAACACACTTATGCCAGCGCTTGACCCAATCCTCGAAACATTTTTTATATTCGGTTTTCGGTATGTCCATCAGAGCTTCCTGCGATTTTTCCATTACTTCCTCTCGGCTAATTACTTTAACTCGATTGAACAGAAAGAAGTCACAGGGAGCCAAATCAGGTGAATTCGGTGCCTGTTGGATGGTATTTGTTGCATTTTTCGTCAAAAAATTACGAATAATGATAGCACTGTGCGACGGTCTCGACGCACTGTGCGACGATTTCTGGTCTCTTTCGGCGAATTGCGTCACGCAAACGTCTCATAACGCCCAAATAATACTCGTTGTTTACTGTTTGGCCTTCTGGCAAAAATTCATGATGCACTACACCGTTGTAATCCATGAAAACCGTCAGCATTGCCTTCTTTTTTGACTGAAAACGACGTGGTTTTTTTGGTCTCGGCTAATTTGGTGAACGCCATTCACTTGCCTGATGTCTGGATTGCGTGTCGTACTCATAAACCCACGTCTCGTCTCCAGTAATGATCCTTTTGATGAATGTGGGATCGGATTCAGCCTCGCAAATCATGTCTTTTGCGACGTCAACACAGTCTCTTTTTTGCATGAAATTGAGGTCTTTTGGCACCAACTTTGCTGCTACACGACGGAAACCCAAATCATTAACCACAATGTCTTGGGCGGATCCATAGGCAATGTTCAAGTCCTTCGCTATTTCTCTGATGGTTAATTTGCGGTTATTGACCAACATTTCTTTTACTTTATCAATTTTTTCACCGACTTTCGATGTCGATGGTCTGCCACTGCGTTCATCATCTTAGATTGACTCACAACCACTTCTAAACCGCTCGTGCCACTGGTAAACGATTGTTTTTTTTAGAGAATCGTTGCCGAAACACTTTTCCAACATTTCCACCTTCCGTGCGCCACTAAATACGTTTTTTACGCAAAATTTAATACAAGTTCGTTGTTGCAAATTTAAATCCATTTCTGCAATTGTAAAAAATCGCCAACACACACAGATAGATGTACTCTTGGCTACGTAACTTTTGCAAATGTCAAGTTATGACACTAAAATTTAAAGGGAATATCAACAACAGATGTACCAATTTAAATAAAAAAAACAGAACTCAAATCGGAACGATGGGAGCGCCACACGGTGGTTATTCCGGGAACTTTTTGATCAAGGTAGTATATAGAAACACTGTATGGTAAAGAACTTAGGCCGACAAGGTTAGACATAGAAAGGGAACATGACGTAGAAGAAGATAGCTTAGGTCCAGGCATACTCGACGATGAAATAGAAAGGGCATTAAAGGAGATGAAAGCAAATAAGGCAGTGGGGGTGGACAATATTCCTGTAGAAATGTTGAAATGGTTAGGGAAGGTGGGAAGAAGGCCATATATGGACTGATTCGTAGTATCTATGAGGAAGGAATCTGGCCGGAAGATTTTGTGAGATCGGTGTTAGTTCCTATTCCAAAAAAGGGAAAGGCTTCTTCAGGTGAGGATTACAAATACAAATAAAAGAACAATTAGTTTGATATCCCACGCAGCTAAAGTTATTCTCAGGATCATAAACAAAAGGATAGAGAGTAATGCAAATGATTACTTAGGGGATGATCAGTTTGGTTTTAGGAAAGGAGAGGTACGCGTGATGCCATTGCTGTAATGAGATCACTAATTGAGAGGAAAATAGAATACAACCAGGACGTTTTTGCCTGTTTTGTAGATTTCGAAAAAGCGTTGGATAGGGTGAATTGGGAAAAATTAATGCGTGTATTGCAGAAAATAGGATTGGATTGGAGGGACAGGAGACTGATCCGCAACCTGTACATGTCTCAGACTGCACAGGTGCGAGTGGGGAACGGAGAGTCCTAATGGGCAGTGTTAGGAAGAGGTGTAAGGCAGTGTTACCCATTGTCACCGGTAGTGTTCAACGTATATGGTGAGGAAATGATTGAAGAGGCATGGGAAGAACTGGAGGTAGGAATGAAAGTCGGAGGGGAATTCTTAAAATCGGTTAGGTTTGCTGATGACCAAGCATTAGTTGCTCAGTCAGCCAAGGGGTTGCAAGCATTGTTGAGTGAATTGGAGGTTCAGTGCGATAAATATGGGATGAGAATCAATATTAATAAAACAAAGGTTATGCGATTTTCCAGAAAGAAAAAGGATAAGCTAAATATTAAAATAGGTGGGGAAAAAATAGAGCAGGTAGAACAGTTTACATATATCGAATGTGTTTTGGACCAATACGGTCAAAGTGGTAGGGACGTTAGGAGAAGAATTGCGCTAGGCAAGGAGGCTTTCTCAAGGAGGAGGGAGTTGATGACGGGGACGTTGAGTAGGGATGTTAAGACAAGACTCGTAAAAACTCTGATATGGAGCATAGCTATGTACGGCGCGGAAACGTGGTCGCTGAAGCAGGAGGATAGACGTAGATTGGAGGCTTTTGAAATGTGGGTGTGGAGAAGAATGGAGAAGGTGAAGTGGACCGAAAGGAAAACAAAGGAGGAAGTACTAGAAATGGTGGGGGAGGAGAGGGGTTTGTTGAGAGAAATCCTATGGAGGCAGGAAAAATGGATGAAAGGCGTATTGAGCGGTAGTGGAATGTTGAAGAGGGGAGAATGTTGGGCAAGCGAGGTAAGGGTAGGAACAGTATAGGGATGTTGGACGGGATGAAGGGAGGAAAGAAGTACACCGAGATGAAGAGGGACCTGATATAGATTAGCTTGCTAGGTGGGGAGTCACAAAATGTTTATTTGATAGTTGTGTCCATCCAAAAACCTACTTTAACCGGTAGATTACCTAATAATAATAATAACATATAGAGATTAATATATATATATATATTTATATAATACACACAGAACTTTTATGGTGGCTCGCAGTGTGGTAATGTAGGTGCAAAGGTTGCAAAACTTACAAGATTTGCAAAACTTATAAGGTTTGCAAAAAATTTACACGGTTTGCAAAATTTACTCGCGATTTTCAAAATATCTTTGTATTATACAGGATATGTATTATGCTCTTAAAATCTAAGTTTCCAATTTACTCCATTGCCTAAAATGTACTTAGGTTTTTAAAATTGTGTGTCCTCCTGTGTAACATATTAAAATTTAAATTACATAGTGGAATTAAATGTAATTATTGACTTTATAATTTCACACCCAAAAGTATTTGGAGCAACAATGTCAATGACTTCATTTCAATGTATATAATTAGGCTCTTTATCGTTTCTACTCGATAGCTATTGATGGACGTCATTTTTTTAGTTTTAACAACCTTAATGTTTCAATTTACGCCAAAATCAGGAAATACAGTATATGACGCCCCGTTTTGAAACTATACAATTTTGACTTTAGCTAATAATTATATTTGCAAAAATTAATAAAATTTAATTTCAATTAAATTAAGAGGAATGAATTTAAAAGACTAAAAATAGTTGAGTAAAATATTTCACTCTTTTCAACTGCTGTTTCAGTAATTTTTCAAATCCTGCACATCGCATGTGATAAAGAAATGAGAGCATTTTACCATTTAATTCAGGAAACATAAGACTGAGGCTCAATTCTACTCGAAATATCTTCTTGTAAACCCCTCATAGAAAGCAATCAGTGATTATGACGTTTGTCTTTTACAGAACCGCACAACCGACAAAAAATGAAAGGGAGGTAGGTGTTGTGTATGCGCAATATAATTACTTTACTTACAACGTAAGTAATATTACTCAATTTATGAGATGAACATGGAATAAAACCCTATTGATGAAATCAAGTTATTAACTAACGCGTACGCTTTTCCCTAATAATTAAGCGTAAATGCTGACAATTATATCGTATGTACAACACTTTGGATGCTACGAGTACATCAATAGTCTCGCTGCGTAAACCAAGCGAAATATTTCTGACTTTCTGCCTCTTTAAAAATTAAATTCGACTTGTCTAAATAAGGATTTTAAATGTATATTTTTTTGAAAAATCGACTTAAAACAATGTGGTGGAAGACATGATGACGTTTTCGTTACCTTTAAGTCTTCCACTTCAATAGAGCGCAGTCAGCGTTTTCAGACATATATCCGTCACGGGATTGTTTTATTCTGTTTTTGTTTTATTCTGTATTTGTTGATTGGATTATTTACTCTGCCTTTGTTTTTCTTATACATTGTACTGGATCATAAAGACAAAAAGAAATACAAGGGGAGTAAAGGAGAGGCTTATTCATAGTTTTTTTTAGTGATAAATGATGTTTTTGGGAAATATGACAAATAAGTTTTTAATCGCATAACCAGGAATATCAACATAACCAAAAAACGTGAGAATCACACGAAAGGCTCTTTTATTCTCTCTCTCATTCGTTATGACCATTAACGAGCTACATAAATGTGTCAGAAATTTCAGCGGATTTTATTAATAGATGTAATATCTTCAAGGTCATGCACATGGCGATTCCAATTTGCTTTCTAAATATTTCTTTAGGTTAAGCACTTAACGTCAATGTGATACCTGCAATTATTATTGCTTCTGCAATGTAGATAAGGAATATATGTAAATGAATCGGAGGAAAAAATGAAAGTGGTTCTAGCATGGACACAAACAATACATAAACAAGTTATATTTCAAAATTCACTGCACTTTTTTGAATTAATCGACGATGTAATGTAAAAACACCACAATAAAAAGTGAGATAGAGGTTTAGCGCTCAAATGTACAAAAAAGTGGGGAAATCAGTTATCATTTACTTATTTTCATGAATGGATGAAAACCGCAATTTTAAAAATGGTGAAATCATTTCGGAGATAAAAAGTTGGACGTGCATTTCCGAATTGTACGCTTAAAGATTGTGGATATTTTAAATATTTCCGTAAAAAAATAATATTTGCAAATTTAAAAAAAAAACTTGAATGAAATCCGAAAAAGATAATATTTTTTCCGAAGGAAATATTCAATTCGACGAAATGGCAATTTTCAGACAGATAACGAATCCTCCCGATGTCCGTCCACCAATCTCCGACCTATACCTATTCGCGTTTTACATTGGTAAGTATACATATTTAAATATAATAAACCTACGAACTCCGTGCCTTCAATGGTCATGCCCCAGCGATAAAATTAAGAATTGTTTTATAGACTCGCTGCCTTCTTTTTTAGCGATATTCTGGGAGAAACAACTTATTCTTATAATAGCAAAACCTTTAAGAGTCTCAATCAAATCCTAAATATTTGAGAATGCTATCTGAAGCAAAACATGAGATAAACATTTGCTGATGACAGCAATGGAATATGCCAATTTTCCTCCTTAATTTTAATTTGATTTAATTGTCCACACGTGCATAAAGTATATATACATGTATATGCATGTTTATGGATAAGTGTACGAGAAATTATGTACAGGGTTCGTCCGGAAGATAAGTGTACTGATTTTTTCCCGCCGCTCCAGGCGCGCCCAGATCCGCTCTGACGGACTGCAATTGGAGGGGGGTATGTTGTCAAGCGACGCTGAAAAAGGCAGTCGGTTCTGAGCTGTGGTGTAGTGAGGAGCTCTGTTAACGCGAACCTCCACACTCGACCCACGTCACGGAACGGGATGCCGAAGTTTTTGGAGCAGCGTTATTCCATCAAATTTGCGGTAAAGCTTGGGAAATCATCTACCGAAACTGTCGGTATGATTAACCAGGCTTACGGGGAGTCAGCCATGTCCAGAAACATGATCTTTCGGTGGCACAAGATGTTCGTGGAGGGCAGAGAAGAGGTCGACGACGAACCACGGCCTGGACGCCCATCAACGACAGTCACCGACGAAAATGTGCGAAAAGTTCGCGATGTACTGATCTCTGATGGTCGTCTTAGTGTTTGGATGATAGCAGAGCAGTGTAATGTGCCAAAAACAATAGTGCACGAGATTATTAAGGACCAATTATAGATGCGAAAAATTTGTGCAAAGTTGGTGCCTTAAGTGCTCAGTGATGATCAAAGACTCAATCGTTTGGAAATCGCGACACAACTTGCGGATCACTGCAAAAATGATCCACATTTTTTAGAGAACGTTTCTGTTCCCGAAGATAAAGAGGAGTTTGAAAGGAACGCGATACAGGACTTTGGACGCCGTCAAAGAGGCCGTGACGACGTGTCTTCAAGAGGTCCGCGATGATGCCTTCACGGGAGCGTTCCAGGAATGGGAACGCCGCTGGAACAGTGTATCGACTCTCAAGGGTCCTATTTTGAGGGATATTTGCTTAAGATATGTAAAAGTGTAATAAAGTTTTTTTCCTGAGCTCAGTACACTTATTTTTCGGACGAACCCTGCATGTATATTTTGTCTGTCTATATTCTTACTAACTCCTATGAAATAATATATGAGTATTAGCAAAAAGTAATTTAAAAATTAAAATTAATCCTAACTTGGCAACTCCAAACAAGCCCCTGATTTTGAAGGATCTACAAGATTTGTATAAAAAGTATTGGCCACAATTTTTTCCTATCGTGCATTTCGTGAAGTGCTAAATTCAGATCGTACGTTGAGTGTGCGCATGATCACAGATCATATTGTTGGCATTTACAAGACAGAGAAGACGGAGAAGTTCTGATTGGAAACTAACAGTTTCTCATCAGCAACTTCGGAAGCAAACCTGGTCACCATGAAAGTTTTCAATAAGAATTTATAAATACACACTTCAAGTTGTCCTCAGGTATGCCAGAATCGATAGAATGTTTTTCAAATTATAATGATAGGGCAGTACTATGTCAAACTTTCTCTATTTCGTAAATTCAATTTTTGAATGGGAATGCCAGAAACGTCTTAGGATGCTTTAATGGTCTACATACATCGCACACGAGATGTACTAAAACTTAATATTAATTAACCCGACCTCAGGCATTTAAAAGTTGGTAGAATTGAAATAGGTCACTCACCTGAATTCACAAGGTCTCGGCCCAAATAAATGTGTACATATGAATTTAAAACAAATCGTGTGATCGTGTATGTACCAGGAAAAAGTTTGAAAAAAGTACTGTCTCGCTAATGTTTGGTCATTATTTTCTCAATGGCTTTGCTTTGCTACGCGCACTACTAGAATTTACATGAGTGGGCGTGAACTAAGGGTACTATAAGCCGTGGCACCATCCTGTTGAAACCAAAAGGCTTCTGTGTCATATTCCTCACCATACTCTTCCATTTTAGGGAGCAATTAGCTTTCCAGCATCTCACAAGAGCGCACAGAGTTCACAGTAACAGTGGAACCTTCAGATGTGGATGAATCGATGAGGAGTAGGAGAGATCTGATAGCAAACCTCCTTCGCACTCTCGAGTTCTCGACCGACTGGCATCTCAGGCCCCGTCCCACACGTATACCAGTCCCACCGCCAAAGAATCGACGGGGGAGCTAGCATAGGGAGGTAGGACGGTCCGGGAAGGACGGTCGGCCTGATTCTCGTGCCTGGAGATGTACCTCCAGGTCACATATTGTGACAATTAGCTTAATGTACAAAAACTTTACATTTTTGTTAAACATTATTAAACCCTTTCCTTTAGTTAAGGAGTGAAATGCAGTCACATTGTCCGTAAAAATATCAATCTGCGTATTCGCCGGGAATACCACCAATGCGTGGTGCGCCGCTATTAGTGTGTGCCGCCGCTGTGTCCTCCATAGGAGGACACAGCGCACCACACTGTCATTTCGGGGCTATGAAGAGGTCTTGGGTGAAGTTCACGAGGGTTGTCAGGCGCCCAGTAACGAAAATATTGCTTATTTACTGAGCCGGAGATGTGAAAATGCGCTTCATCTCTAAACCACTGCGCTCACTGCGTCACCAACATACTATCATTGTTCCTAAAGTACGTTTCTACGACAAAGCCTCGATATTCACCAGGCCACTATGTGGTAACTTTTGAATATGGCATTCTTTCCCCTAGCTAACGCCACTACCCTCAGTCCGCTAATTTACCTGCGCACTCTTCGGTGATTTTTGAAACTAGGGAGTACTTTTTGTTTCACAATGTTTGCATCCTGTATAATGATTAAAAATGCTCACTTATATTTTATCATGTGGTTTAACTGAATAATTTAAATACTTGCAACACGAGATCAGCCAAAATTAATTCACTTTCTTAAACAATTTTCCCTCGGCTCAGCAAATACAATTAGGTTTCAGAAGTACTTCGACAAATCGACAAGGTAATACTCATATTACTGTAAAATTCAATGTAATGACCAACCAAAAACTTTTTAATAATTCCGCTAATGGCCAAATTTAAATCCCTTTTTTCCAATGGGGATAAATTAGGACCTGATTGCGTCTATATTTCGCTGAGACTATGTGAAATATAACAATATACATCTAACGTTAACTTCTCCTTCGAAAAGTAAATCATTGGTGCAATACATTTAACTCCTTGTTAATGGCCGAGAGCTAAAATTTATAAATAATTTAATATGAAGGAACTTAATCGACAGGTTTTTTTTTAAGGTACGGAAATTGTAACGATTTTTTACTGATATCCCCGATTTTAGTAGGTCAGGTGCAGAAAAAGAGCAAGTTAACTCCAGCTCGATCGGACTTTTCTAAACCAGATTGCTTGCGATAATTTATACTATTGAGGTATCTGATTTAACCGTAGGCTATAAGCCCCGAGGTTTTAAAAGATAGCAACGTCAGAGAAATGGGCAAATAGTTACTTGGATCCTCTTTATCACCTCTCTTAAAAATGACGACAATATATATTATTTTTCAAATCTTAGGAATCCTGCTCACTCCAGCCAATTCCTTAAATATTATTACCAGGTATGGTCCTAATGGTAACTGCCAATTCCTTTAGCAAGGTGAATAAACATTTTCTGATTTAGCAGGTTATTTAAGCATTAACAAAATTTCATTAGGTCTTGTCAGAATATGAATATACTTAAATTTGTATTGAATCAGAATTTTCAGAATCAGAAAATTTCCCGTTTTCGTTAATTTTGACTTTCGGAGATATTATCAAGAACATTCACATTTTCTTCCCTATCACAAATGTTTCGACTCATGGAGTACCCTCAATTTAGTTTTCTGTCACAGAATTATTGCCTTATAAAAAGCTATTTTGCCATCAACTAACTTTATTACCAAAAATTCTTCGTTGTTTATTAAAAATGTTTGATAAATCATCTTTTTGTTCAAATTGTTTCAAGCTTCTACTTATCCACCAAAAAACCGATACTCCCCTAATTAACAATCAAAGAAACTGCGGGAGATGCCACGGCAGTAACTTTAAACACAGTAAAGTAACGGAATCGTTCGCCAATGCTCATTAAAATTCATCTACATGGGACATTTTTCTAGTAATGCGCACGATTTTATTGTAACTCGACTAACCATGGAAGCGCGGTAAAACCGGTCGGGAAATGTGGTGAAAGGTTTGCCGTTAAAACACAGCCGGTCGATATTTTGCTCTGAGTAGTCAGAGCAGAAAAAATATGCCGCAGCGTGAAGTGTGTTTTTCGAATTTTTAAAACGACTCAAAACACGGTCAAGCTAAACATGACAATGCCCACCGGCCACACGTTCTTCATCGTTACTAAGTTCCTGGCCGTTAGACACGGCGGGACTGTAAGGAAGCTGGAGGTCCACCAACCCCCTTAAAGTCCCGACTTGGTTCCGAGCGATTTTTTTGATTCCCCGACTGAAAAGAGAGAGAGAGAGCTGAAAGCAAAGCACTGAGAGACCGTGGAAAACATCCAAAAGCATGTTACAACGTTCCTGAGATACATTCTTGAGTTTCAGGGTGCCTTTCATGCGTTCAGACACGTCTTCGCAAGTGTATTGATGCAGGGAGTAATTTGTATGCAAGTGTATCTTGAAGAATGTAAAGCATTTATACATGCACGATCAATAAATCAACCTTTTCCAAAGAATGCACATTACTTTCATAGTGACCCTGTACTTCAAGGTTTAATGAAGCATTCTCGGTAGTTCCGATGAAGGCAAATTATTTTTACACTTAAATATTTGCATTTTTTTATTCTTAGCGCTTATATTAATTTTATATGCAATTCATCTGAATTTCCTTGCATGTATAATAACTCCTTTATCTAGCAAACCTGTCTTTTTAGGAAAAAACTCATCTCCCCAATTTATCCGCTCAAGTTTTAAGGTGAAAACATTGATTGATACTCTGGGAAGGTAGTAGATATATCGTGAATGACACGTAATTCACTTCGTCATACTATATGTGTAATGCATCATTCGCAAACATATTGACGAAAGGAAAACATATGAAGTTATGTTGTATCTGCCTAAACTATTTTTTAATGGTTGAAAGTGATTTATTTAATTTTACGTGAAATGGACCGAATGGAAAATACATGAGGAAGTTCTAGGTATAGTGGGTGAGGAGAGAGGTTTTTTTTGGGAGAAATCTTATGGAGGCAGGAAAAATGGATGAAAGGTGTATTGTTGGGATGTTGAAGAAGGTAATAGAGGGGAGATATTTTGCAAACGAGGAAAGGGGAGGAGCAGGATAGGGATGTTGAATGGGACAAAGGGAGGAAGGAAGTACACAGAGATGAAGAGGGACATTATGTAGAGTGGGTTGCTGGATTGTGTTTTGTTAGGAGTCACAAAATATTTATTTGGTAGTTGTGTTCGTCCATAAACCTACCTTAACCGGTGGATTACCTTACAAAAATTTGTACATTATTCCCTTTGTACTTCAAGTTTGTTAAATGAACATCGCCCATTCCACTGTCTATGAAGTTCATTACTTTCGTTGCAATATGGTCTATTCTTGCGAATAAAATAATTAACACAATTCAACCAAACACTGGCTAATGGAGACGATGTCGGGGTAAGAGAGAAAACACGAAAAACTCAGCATACGTGGTCAATGATAGGATTGTGAGGGAGATTGTGCAGAACTGACAATTCAATCATACCAGATATTATCCCTATCTTAAACTTAAAAATGTACGGTTGTTCACTACGTGTCTATCTAAAACCCGTCGTAAGACATAGGACAGCAAATATGAATACATCAAAAATTTACGTGCATATAATAACATAATAAGAGTGGCTACTGACCAGATGGCTGGGTTCAAATATTGGGGTCATCTGCGGACACTCAGCCACACAAGCCGAGTGATTCCTACCGATACCAGATCATCCTATGAAATTACAGACCACAAATTCTGAGGAAGTTCTCCGTGTGATTTGATTAGTAAACTTCACACGTTGCAGTTCCTTTAACAAGTGAACTTCACCGCGGTCCGCCAGGGCAGGCATTGGCTGTCACGCATCGTCATCTTGCACCATGTTCCTCTTCATTCCTAAGTACTTTATGCCTGCCTTCAAAACGTCCACACCACCACTCTTTTGACAAAAACCCCTCCCGCCACGACCTGCATCGTCCCACTACCACTTAATACCTCTTCCGCCCTATATTTCTTACCCATTCCGATTTCGCTCAACAACCATCTCTCTTCTTCCATTATATTTGAAACTCCGTCATTTCCTTCACTTCCAAAATATTTTCAAAATATCCTCCACACCTATCTTCGAATTACATCAATCTCAGCCTCTCCCACCCCCAAACTCTCACCCACTCCCTACTCCATCTCTTCCTATTCCTAGGATATCTCTCACCAAGCGCTCACCTTTATTTCGCTTCTCCTCCCTTCTAAATTCACTCCCTCACACTGTAGATCCTTTTAGTTTATCATGCAACAATTTCACCACCCAAGCTTTTTCCCACCTTTCAACAAATTAAATTTTTCCCCGGTCCATCATGCTCGGTTCTCGTTGTTATGGTTATGCTCTTAATGTCTTTTTGTCTTCTTTCATGTTTGTTATATTTTTCACTGTAAATTGGCGCTACTGCTGTATGTGACTAATGTTTTAAAATAAATAAATTAATCTGTGTGCACCCTCGAAGGCCAAGTTTCGGATCCTTAGCGTCTAACGTATTACCTAGGCTTAAATACGGGCTATATTTACAGCGGGAATATGATATTGGTTACATATATGAGAATGTTAAGGACATATTTAAGACCCCCACTTACTATGGTAGATGAGATCCCCATGTTTCCATACATTTTTGGAGGAAAATACTTCACCAGAAAAAACCTTACGCCATACAGGGAATTAACATAACACACATGGAATCAGTGAAATACTTGGGTGTAACAATAACTACGGAATGTCCAGGGGAAAGCATATCCGTGAAATTTGCGGAATAGATAATAAAAAGTTGGGATTCATTCAAAAAAATACTTGGGCATTGTAATGAAAGGGTCAGGAAGTTCTTAATTTCACTTTAGTTAGGCCCCACCTTGAGTGTGCTCTGCAAGTGAATGGGATCCTCATGAAGTAAGGGTAATTTTGGATATTAATCGAGTGCAACAAAGAGATGCTAGGTTTGCGAAAAGTTGTTACGAAAAAGGTATCAGTGTCGCAACACTACTGGAACAATTAGGATGGAGCCATTAGTTGAGGCGAACTTTTAAATTTCTTAAGTGAATAGGAATTAAAAAATGAAGGAGAAGAGGTTAGAATGAGTGCTGCGATACCACGTAAACGCTCGGGCGAGGGGTGGTGTGGGGGGTTGGGGGAGTAAGAAATCGCGTCTCTCCATTTTACTGCGCTCCACTTCCTTCAGTCCTTCTCGAGCAACAAACCTCACGTACATTCAGAATCATCGCAACAGATGGCGAACGCTATTGATTTCGCAATATATTCGCGATATACCTCAAGCCGGTCCCCAAAACACGCCTCTCCCCAAACGTACCTCTACCAAATATACCCCGCAACACCACACGCAGTGCGAGTCATTTCGAATTTTTCACTCAAAAATCCAACATGCATCCACCCCTTCCCCTTCTCGCCCTACATGAACTCGATCTTGGGCGAGAAATCATTCCCTAGAAATGATTTTAATTTGAACACTCCAGTACATACGTAATCTTTCTTCCGGCCACTGACTCAAGTTCTTGATAAAAAATAACCTCGAACCGTAGTGCGTCGAACGGGTTTTCCACTTGGGTCGACCTAACGCCTTAGCACTTTATCCATCCACAATCCTCGTCATGGAGGGGGAATTAAACGTATCCATTGATGTGCATCGTGACGAAAACATCGGCGGCAATCAATATATCGACAGAATTTCAGCGATGCAGTCGAAGTCGATCCTACTGACTGCAGAGCGTCGCGGATATTAATCGGATAAAAATTAAAGATTCGATGACAACTTGAAAAATAAACTGGAAGAAAAGGTTTTGCCCCGCGCAAGAGATGTATTCAAATTAGTGACGATACCAGAAGTTAATCTCGACCAATCATATTTAAAATTAACGTTAAAATTTGGTGGGTCGCGGTGGTCCAGTGGGTAGAGCGTTGGACTACTGACCAGAGGGTCCCGGGTTCGATTCCCGGGAGGGGCACTCTGGGCACCTGCAGCTCCACCCAAGCTAGTTGATTTTACGGGAGCTGGAAACCATAACCGGCACAGGGAAAGGAACTGGCCCCCATGTGTGAATACTCACACGCCGTCGAGCTAGGTACATGGGTGAGCACTACCATCACCTACTAAACCGACCTTCAGGTTGATTACTGTGTTTATGGTTAAAATTTGGTGGTCACCATGATTTTTTGAAAATAACGGCACACGAAGAAGAATTGAAATCGAGTGTTTAAGGAATGAAAGTAGAAAAACTAAATGGGTAGGGTATCCCAGGCAATACCAGCTAGGGAAGAAAAGTGATAGTAGTGAACCATATTTTATACATTAAGGTATATTTGAAGTCAACAAAAGGATAGAGAGTAGGGCAAATGATTACTTAGGGGATGATCAGTTTGGGGTTAGGAAGGGAAGAGGTACGCGTGATGTCATTGCAGTAATGAGATCACTAATCGAGAGGAATATAGAATACAACCAGGACGTTTATGCCTGTTTTGTAGATTTCTAAAAAGCATTTGATAGAGTAAATTGGGAAAAATTAATGCGTGTATTGGAGAAAATAGGAATGGATTGGAGGGACAGGAGACTGATCCGCAACCTGTACATGTCTAACACTGGTCAGGTGCGAGTGGGGAACGGAGAGTCCGGATGGGCAGTGTTAGGAAGAGGGGTACGGCAGGGTTCCCCATTGTCACCGGTACTGTTCAACGTATACGTAGAGGAAATGATTAAAGAGGCATGGGAAGAACTGGAGGTAGGAATGAAAGTCGGAGGGGAATTCGTAAAATAGGTTAGGCTTGCTGATGACCAAGTTCTAGATTATCCGTCGCTCAAGGGATTATTATGTCACGTTATTCCCAAACGTGTCAATCGTATATAAAACCTAGAATCACAAATAAATAGACTCACATTTTTGCTTTTTGGATATTTCAAAGATATAATCGCTGAAATTAAATGTACAAACTGAAATAAAATGAAACCTACATTGCATTAATATGGAGTTCATTGAAATGGCGTTCTGTCTGTTTGATAATGTAAAGATCGCACAAAAATAGAAGATGACACCATTGCCACGCCAAACTGAATGACTCTCCTCTATTGAATCACAATTTGAAAGGGGAATTTAAAGATAAGAGTATGAATGCGTACATGTAATATGAGGCCTGTGCGCAGGATTTCATTTACTTCAGAGGAAGAAACCTCACTGAAAACAAATGCGTCTATTTAAGAAACGCAGGTCGTGAGCGTGATCATTTAGCTATTTTAATTGAGGTCATATATATCAGAACCTTTTCTCATGTAAATAAATGAATGTTATGATGGAATTCATAGTTTACGGTAAAATAAATTCAACAGTTTTTATACTGACTCGTTTTTAGAGCTTTTTATATTACTTTAGGCTCCGGTAGGTTGGTCCTTATTTCCGAACCAAAAATGAGGATGGCAATAATGACGTCATACAAATTAAATTAGCTAATCCAAAGAATGAAATTTGGGACACTGACAACATTGTAACATGCAGTAACAATTGAGAACATTGTTGTACGAGAAGGGAAATACAGCGGTGGACATCAAAAGCATGCAACGCAGGTGTGCTCAAATGAATTCAATTTTATTTATTTATTGACGTATTCGTACTACCAATTCGTGCAAGAACTTCAATCGGTAATTTACCCTTCGCTCCGAGAGTGATTCACAGCCTAGCTGCTCTAATATTATATTTTGGATACGCTACTAATTGAAATTGAAAAATAATCAACTTGTTGTTATTTTTCAATTTCAATTTGAAGATTTTCCACCGAGTGACGCCAGAAACTGTTTTTTTATTCGCTGCTAAGTTTAACATAATAGCGTTTTACAAATCTAGCTCCTCTACGCCACACACGATCCAATTCGGCAATCAATTCAACTTCGTGAGAATGCCATATACATGCATAATATTCTAAATGAGGCCTAACCAGCGAAAGGTAACATTTCCCTTTTACCTATTCATCGCATTTACCCAGTACTCTTCTAATAAATCCTAATGTTTTGCTAACTTGTCCAAATATTCCTTAGTATGTCTTTCACCCATGAGAGATGAGTTTCACCCGTGAGTGAGGGTTACGGCTAGGAATTTATTTAATTGAGTGTACACATTCCATTTAGGGGATCCCAATGCGATAAGCGTTTGGCTGGGATTTTCTTTTTTACAAAAAGTTTATGACTACGCACTTTCTTAGCTTTAATTCTAAATTCCAAGTATCGCGACCAGCGTTTTATAATATTAAGGCCATCTGGCAATGCTACTGAGTCCTCAAGATTACGGATACCACGGTGAACCAATGTACCGTCGGCAATTAAACCTATCTAACTATTGACCGCGGTTTCAACGTTAATTAGGAATTAAAGAGTTCCGATAACACTTCCTTGGGTACCTGAAGTAACTACTACTGCATTAGAGTGAACTCCATCTGAGACTACTCATTGTACCCGACCATTCAAAAAGTCCAACTGCAATCCAACCCCAGATTCTTTATCTATGCCACATGCCTTTAGTTTTACGAGTAGTTTACCATGAGATATTTTGTGAAAGACTTTCCGTAGAAATGTGGAAAAATCCCGTCCACTGGAACATTGCTCTCTTCCGAAATAAGAATATCATGAGCAAAAAGAGCACTTGTGCCTCACAGGATCAACGCTTTCCGAAACCGTCCTGATTTTTCTTTAATAACTTCTAGCTATCGAGGTGTCTCACGATCTAATCTTTTGAAATTGAATTTCATATGTTTTAACAAGCATTTTCTTCATTAATGAGCATTCCCTATCTGCATCAGGGACCGTTATACCCAAGTAAATATTAAAAAAAACAGTGAAGCTTTTCGTTCAAGTGCAACTAGAGAGAAACTAATATAAATTCATTGGGGGGCCGCTAACCTGCAAACCGAGGTCATAAAGGCACGTTCCTGATCACCGAGAATGTCACCAGGGCATGAGACGGACGAGTCTGAAAAAAAACGATAAAAAAATGGATATTGATGACTGTGACAAAGCTGACCGCCTATAAACTGCTCATGGCGTGTTGGGTCAGAGCAAATTGGAGCATCTATAATACGATGCATGTGGACTAGGAGTTGGATATGTAGAGGGTATTGAATAATGAGTCAATTATCAAGTCATGAGCAGGCGCCTTGTCAAAATGCTTCAGGGTGGGATGAAAAATATTCAATACTTTCATTCGAAAATATAGCACAATTGTAATGCAGAGTTTTGATACAGTATAACTTTACATCAAGGGCGTAAAGGACTTAGTTCATTACAATAAGTATTAACGTACAGGTTAGGGACTGCGCGTGGATGTATATGTATATTTTTTCTTACAGGTCCCTCCCTTCCCCTACCTATTTGAATAAACCCCAACCCTCTTCAAACCCCAATCCCTTACCCTTTCCTCCTGGTTTTACACCCCCTGCCACAAACCTTTTTTGGTGGCTCGCAGGGTATTTATGTAGATGTAGATGTAGAACGGTTTCTCGGGGCTTAAGGAGTCTTTTTTAGCATATAATCAGAGTCATCCCATGCTTAAATTGAAGCATTGCTGTGATTAAATAAAAAAACACAGATGATTTGTTCCATGACTATTCAAGTTGACAGTCTAATATATTTACTATACCTCACTTTTTCTTTCAGCAGAGACCATCATTTGTCCAACACTTCATCAGATTTGTGAGCATGTCTTTGCTCAGCATTCCAGATGCTTGGTACTTTTATTCCAACAATACTATCGATGATACAAACTACAAAGCGTATTCCTTACGGCAATCGTATTCATTGAAATTTAACGCTCAGATGTCAGGGATGAAAATGCGCCGTTGGCTATGCATCATAAGTTGTGAATTCTCGTTTTCGGCTTTATTAAACGCAACTCAAACTTCAATCCCTTTCGATAAAGTTGGTAACCCTGAGCTCACTCGATCTCATCCAAGCAGCGAAAGGTATAATGAAAATTTTTCAAAAATTAAAATTAAATCTCTGTAACCTCTTGGTTTATATTTTTATTTATATCGTGAATTTAATTGAGTTAGCTAACCGAAGCTATTACATCTATATAATACCCCGCAAACCGCCGCAAGGGTGGGTGGTGGGGGGTGTTAGATCACCACCCAGATTTAGCGGTACAGTTAGATTATTTTTGGTAAATTGGGGTAAATTCAGTCGCCTCTCCACATTTTTTTAAGTAGGTAGCTTCAATTCTTTTTTGATTTCATAAACGCGGATGAATCGTGGCAGCACTAGTCTATCGGTTTAGGGTCGACTTTTGGTAATGCATGGCCTTCCGCGATTCCCTGATCCTGAATCTACTATAAGAGGATGCAAAATGCGATTTACCCAATATTTATTTGTACATCTACATATACAAGATTTGTCTCGAAAGTAATGTCAGTAAGTCCATTACTAATCATCTATTGAATTTGTCATTAAAATTGATTTAAAAATATTCAAAATAGGCTCCTTTTGCATCGATACATCGGCTCCAGCGGGACTTCAACCTCTCGAATACGTTGCGGTAGGCCTCCTCTGTAATGTCCTTTACTGCCGCGGTGCAAGCTGCTTTCATCCAGTCCGTTGTACCCAAATACTTGTCCTTCAGGGGTATTTTGTGGCGTGGAAACAAAAAAAGTCGTGGGAAGCCACGTCCGGGCTGTACGGGGGCTGGGGGATCGTTGGCACCCCTGCTTTGTCCAGGTAGTTGGTGACGATGAAGGCGTGACTTGTGGTCGTCAGTGAGCACTTTTGGAACCATTTTTGCGCACATATTCCGTACATGGTTCGTAACGATCGCATAAATTTGATATTTCGGAATGCTTAACATGTAGGTCATGAAACGAACACTTGATCGTCGGTCTGAGTTCCGCAGTTCCCTCACTCGCGTCACCTAGTCGGCGCTGGATGGCCGTCCGACGCGGTCGACCCCTTCTCGGCCTTCCAAATAGGCCGGGAAGAGATCGACAATAAAATCACTGCCATAACGTACTTTCAGGACATACCTTGTACGATAATACCCCGCTGTCCACATCAATAACTCATTCAATTTCTCCGAATGCCACCTCCCCCCCTTAACGTCATACAAACAGCTTGTAATGTTACTCTCTCGACCTCCATTTCCCAGCATTATCTCCTCTGTTACCACCTCCAGCATCACCGTTACATCTCCCTATTCCCTGCAACCACTCGACCTGCCTTCTTTTTGTCTTCCATTCCATCCATTTCATTTATTCCATTCTTATCCACAGCCACATTTCAAGGACCCCCAAATGACGCTTGTCCACCGACCTCGACGAGTATGTTTCTTACCCATTACCAAATGCGATCCATATTTATTTATTTATTTAAAAAGCCCTTGCAAGACACCGCTAGGATGTGTGGCAGGGGGTGAATACACAATAGAATAAGTATACTCGAACATGGCCCAACCGCGATTGAAAAATGTTATTCTGATCACTTATTGATCGAAGGAAAAATTGACATCTAAAATCCATCTGTTTTACACTTAATCTCTATCTAATTTTATTGACATTATCTCTCCTTCCGTAGTGCGATAGGGGTAATAATACATTTTCAACACCACTACTAAAGGGACGTTCTTTCAATTCATATGTAAAATCTTCAATCTGTAATTTAACCTTTGTTCCGTGACTGATTCTCAGCCGAGCTGCTCTAATATTTAGGATACACTTCTAAGTTTATCATGAATAATAGATTGTAGCACTTTTCCACTTGATAGAGACTGTCAAATAGAAAAGTGCTACCATCTATTATTCATTATACTTGACTTTCACGACATCACGGCTGAAGCTAGTCAATTTCTAAGTTCATCATAACAACATTTAACAAATCTAGCTCCTCTACGCTGCACGCGATCCAATTCGGCAATCAATCTAACTTTGTGAGGGTCCCATTTACTGCATATTCTATAAATGACTCCTTACCATGAGAATGATGACATTTATCCTTGATCTATTCATCTCATTTCCCCAGTACTCTTCTAATAAATCCTAATTTTCTGTTAGCTTGTCCACATATTCCCCCTAGTATGTATTTCACCCAGGAGAGGTCGTGAGTGAGGATATTTAATGAGGTAGGTATTTAATTGAGGCTACACATTCCATGTCGGTAATCGCGATGCAGTAGGCGTTCGGGTGCAATCTTCTTGCAACGTACCCACCACTCTGCTTACGCTCGTCCAACGCACTTCCAAAACAAGTGGCCTGTATTACTGGTTCGATCTTGTGTCTTCCAAGCACTGCAATACCTAATCTTAGCCAAACTATTTTAGAGAATCTCATTTCTTGATAATCTCATTCTCTCTTGGTTTTCTTATGTTTATATCTCATACCAAACCGATCACACTGGTCCTGGAGATTGATTGTTATCATTGGATTTTTTTTATTGAGATACAATTCTAATGGAAACAGACTTAACTACCATATTATGCATTTCTTAGTCTCTTCTTGCAATGTAAATTTGACTTACGACACTGGAGTTAATCCTTCTTCAATTACTCATACTTCCTTCCCCCCTTCACTCCGTGCAACATACTCATCTCATTCCTTCCTCTTTTCTCGCTTTCCTAACATCCTCCCCTCTAACATTATCTATAATATTCAATTCCCAATCAAAATACTTTGCATTGATTTTTTTCTGGAAAATAAGGGTTTCTCGCAACAATGCCCTCATCTTCCTTCTCAGCCCTCAACGTTGCACTACCCCCTATCGATTGTTTCCATTTCCATCCATTTCACCTTCTCCATCCTTCTCCACACCCTGATTTCAAAGGCCTCGAATATACGCCTGTCATCTTGCCTTCTTGGCCATGTTTCCCAGCCGTACATAATTAAGCTCCATTTGAAAGTTTTCGCGAGTTTCTTCTTAATATATTTTTCCAAGGTTCCTGCCATCAATTATTTTTAGTAGAAATTTGGAAGAGTGTTGGGGAAATGTGATAAAAATGGTCAAAGAGAAATATTATCTTTCGCTGATAAGGCCTTAATTAGAATATTCTTATAGTATAAATGGGATCTTCACGACGTTGGATTGATTGCCGAATTGCATCACGTGCAGCGTAAAGGAGGTATATAGTATTTGTCAAACGTTGCTATGACAAACTTAGTGACGCATCCAAAAATATTATAGAAAGATAGATAGATAAAGGCCTTTATTTGGGCAAAATTGAGACCTAATGGTTCCTTTTTCCATTTAACCCATTGTCATATACATATTATACAAGGTATAAAATTTATAAAATACATGCATATATACACATAAATACATATAGACAGACACAAATCTTAACACCGAAAGTAAAGGAAAAGAAAATACATATATATACATATATACTTACATATACATAAATAGATTAGGGATACACCAACACATACAAACATACACAGAGTAAAATACAGTGATTAGAGAGAAACACCAGGATAATAAAAAAGTGTAAGCAAAGAATGAGGTTTGTGGGAAAAGCTAGGGTCAACGTGCAATTGCTCACCTAGTTAAAAACCACGTGGGAAAACACCCACGAAGAGAAGGGGGGCGTGAAAAACCCGCGAAAACCCTATTATTAGAGGAAAGATACATATAAATTGTAACAATTATTTATACATGTATGCATGTTTTAAATTACTGAAGTTGAAATGATGAAACTAATTATATTGACAAAAATTACGAGTAATGAGAAAACAGATTATTATATAAAAATGATGATGAAGATTCTACTGCTTGAGATGACAAAAAAACAAAAAAAGAGCAGGGGCCAGTGATCTGTGTAGAGGCTGAGTGAAGTGAAGGAGGGTATACCGGTTAAGTTGTGTACCTGAGGAGAATGAACTTGTGAAAGTGCTCTCTCAAATGTTTTTGTGGATGGAGAGTTTTTTATGTCATCTGGGAGAGAGTTCCACAGACGACATACTGTAAGATGAAAATATTTGTGATAGATTTCCGTGCGATGGTCTGGGACAAGAAGTTTATTGTTACCCCTAGTATTCCTGTTGTGGATTGAGCTGATGGGGAGGAAATTTTTGCATAAATATTTAGGTGTGTGATTTGAGATTATCCTGTAGAAAATTGAGAGAATATGTAAATGCCTGCGTCCCTCTAGCTTTAACCAGGATATTCTTGTAAATGAGTCGAAGATATGATCATATTTTCTAAGATCGCATATGAACCAATTATAGGAAGTAGGCTGGCTCAAGGCTCAGGAAGTACTCACTGAAAGAATCGTAGATTAATTCCTTGCATATGAATTGAAAGAATAACTCTTTAGCAGTGATATTGAAAATATATCATTACCCCTATCGTTCTACGGTAGGAGAGGTCATGTCCATTAAATTAGAGAAATTTAGTGTAGAACAGATAGATTTAGAGTTGTAATTTTTTCCATTAACGATGAGATCAGAATAAAATATCGTTTGTCCGATCACCTTAGGAGAGAAAAGTGTTTGGGTCAAGTCTTGTCTAGTGTGTATTCAGCCCCTGCCACACACCTTAGTGGTGGCTCGCTGGATACTAAAATAAAAGTATTATTACTCCAGGCAGCGAAGTTCCAGGAGTCATTAGATCTCCTAGGTTCTTTCATTACGTCAGCGTTGCAGTCCAGGGTTAGGGCCCAGAGAAATGTGCCGCATATAATGTTATCATTGAGAATTATTCGCAATAAAATTTATTGTAAGGGAATGACAATGCAAAATTTGCAATATTTATTGATTTCCAGGGAAGGAATTTAAAATTGAAATAACTCCGAGAATTTAGACTGAAAGGTGATTGGCGGGTAAGTATAAGTGATTGCCTTGATGGCGGATTGTTACTCGTGTTGTCATAGAAATAATAAGTATTAAATTTTTCCCTCTAATTTGTACCAGTCGGCTTAGAAATAGATTAATTATCTCAGTTTCGCAAGATAAATAAATATTACAGATTACAGAATTTAAAATTACAGATTACAAAATAACATTTTACAGAAATACACATTATATCCTATTTTCCGCATCGCTCCCGATTCACAAAATCAACGTAGGTTTCCATACCAACATGTGCAATGAATATTCCATAGGAGCACAATATTGAAGTTATTTTTAATATTTAAGTCTTTTGGCGGTATATATTTTGTGCTCGTTTAATTTTACCAGTCTATATATTCGTTTGGTAGTCTTTTTCTCTGGTAAGTAATTCCAAAGGACGAATTCTTCGGTTTTTGAAATATTTACCACTGCTTTACATGCAGTATATGTATGAATGAATACAAATATTACACCGTAAGTAGAGGAATGGATGGAAGAAATGATTGATGCTTGACTCAGCATAGATTCATTACTACTATGATTATTATTATTCATTGCGTTCCATTTCACGGAAAAGAAAGATTTAAATGATTCGTTCAATGTTTCATCTACTTGCAAACGGCAGCAGCCGATGACTACCACCAGGCTTACGATATGAGAATTATTTCTTTGACCCCGATAGCGACTGGAAAAAAATTGAGCAACCAGTCTATAATTAAATTAAATCTGTGCTCACTGTATTTATGAATTAAATATTTGATGGCTAAGGTAAAGCCTTTCCTCCTTCGTGAACCCTTTTTCGTTTTTTGATCGAGTGTGTTTTATTATCCATCCGAATCTCCCCGACTCCAATGGCTGTTTAAAAACCAATCTTTCTGGATCTCTGTATCTTTTTGGATCCCAGAATCCACAGGGATAACCTGAATACCGTTTTAGATATCGGTAACTAGTCGCTAAAACTTTGATATGGAGCGTTGTTATTTACGGCGCGGAAACATACGTGACACATTATGGAAAACCATTAGACAAGTTAAAAACAGCATTTTGTACCTCAAAATTATGTTTTTCGTATTACTTTTCGGAAAAAAAGGTTTTTAAAAAATTATTTAAGCTGTTCAAAAGTATTGTTTTGCACTGAATCGAGGCAATTCGTTTCTAAAATCGTTCATTACTTATCCAACACTCTCTCCAACAACTTCTCTAATTAGTGGGTAAAACACTGTAAAATTTTATAAATTCACTGCAAGAAAATTACATTTTAGAACCAGGAATTATAGCCTCTGAATTTATCCATATAAAATCAGATACCTATGATTTTCTACGAAACATATTCTTAAAGTAAGTACCGTTTGGTTATATTTAAATATTGGTGCTTCAGAACACAATTTTGTTCCTGCAGCGCCATCTACTGATTCATTGAGAAGCTATAGCAGCATTTGTTTTGTTTCAGAAGTCGTTTGCTTGTCCGTGCATGCAAACAACTATGTCCGCGACAATCGTTGATACCGCCAGCTGTGAAGTGCATTCTGTCATACAATTCTTGTATGCAAAGGAATGTCGGCTGCTGATATTCATCGGGAATTATGCCTAGTTTATAAACCTACAGTTATGAGTGAAGGATATATTAGACAATGGTGCTGTGATTTTAAAAATGGACGAAAAAATGTCCACGACGAAGAGCGAAGTGGTAGGCCCAGTATTCTGACCGATGAAATTGTTTCGCAAGTGGAACGAAAACTGCGATGTGATCGTCGATTGACAATTAATGGCCTGGCTGGACAATTTCCTCAACTTGGACGCACTACTGTCTACAATATTGTTACGGAAAACCTCGGATACCACACATTGCGTGCAAGGTGGGTACCGAAAATGCTCACCGACCACCACAAAGAGCAAAGAATGTCCAGTGGACCAGAGTTTTTGGGTCGTTGGGAACTCTTTAAACCACCCACCGTACAGTCCTGACCTTACACCCAGCGACTACTTCCTCTTCTTGCACTTGAAACAGTGGTTCGGTGGACAACGTTTCGAAACCGAAGAGGAACTCAAGAATGGCGTTGTCGATTGGTTCAACCCTCAGGCGGCGAGTTTCTATGCAGAGGGTTTAAAGAAGCTGGTGCAGCGGTACGAAAAATACTTAGAAGTGAACGGCGATTATGTAGATAAGTGAAGTAGGTTTGTAGCTACCTAAAAGTGCCAATAAAATGTGTTTCATATGAGTATATTTTTTCCTTTGACCAAACAGGCCTTACTTTATGAACACTCCTCGTAATTTTCCTCCATTAATTTACTTATTATTAAGGGTTAGGAAATCTAGAATACTCAAAAATGTCAGCCGATATTTTGCTGCATGCAACATTTAACTGAAATGAGGTTTGGATAATTGAGATTTAATATAGGCAGACAAAATAGATTGATTTATTACTTACATAAGTAAGCCATGGGGTTGCAAACATTACTGAATGAGTTGGAAAATCTGTACGATGAGAACCAATAAAAATAAAAAAGGTTATGTGAATTTCCAGAAAGGAAAATGCTAAGCTAAACATTCCAAGGGCAAAAGCCAGAGCAGTTTAACATGCGTCTGAAGTGTTTTTTACCAATATGGTCAAAGAAGTAGGGACGTAAGGAGAAGTATTGCGCTAGGCAAGGGGGCTTTCACAAGGAGGAGGTAGTTAAGTAAGAATGTTAAGGAAAGACTGGTAAAAAGATTGATATGGAGTTAGAGGATAAACGTAGATTGGAGACTTTGGAAATGTGGGTGTAAAGAAGGACGGAGAAAGTAAAATGGACCGAAAGGAAAACAAATGAGGAAGTACGAGGTATGGTGGGCGAGGAGAGGGGTTAGTTGGGGGAAATCCTATGGAGGCAGGAAAAATGGATGAAAGGCGTATTGAGCGGTAGTGGAATGTTGAAGAGGGTAATAGAGGGGAGAATAATAGGCAAACGAGGAAAGAGCAGGAACAGGACTGGGATGTTGGACGGGGTGATGGGAGGAAGGAAGGACGCAAAGATGAAGAGGGACCTGATGTAGAGTAGGTTGCTGAAGTGTGTTTTGTTGGGAATCGTTAAATATTTATTTGATAGTTGTGTTCATACAAAACCGACCCAAACCGGTAGATTACTTAAAAGAACACCAGAGCCGCAATTAGTTCAGAGTGGCAACTTCTGACCTAGTGTTCCTTAAATGCCGAAACTGATTCGATTATTAATCTTCTTTTTACAGCCCTTTTTTCCATCCCTTCCTTTAATCTCTTTTTTTCCCTTGACTCCATTTGCTGGTACCTAGGACCACACTTGGGTGATAAATGAAGCAAAAGAGGGCAGCAGCAGCATTCATCTCATGTCCTCAAGAACCGGGTCACGTGGCTTACAGGTACATCGATTTTTCTATTTACTCTAATTAAATGATATCCTGATCGAGCAGCAAATTGGCGATTTATTCACCGATCCAATGCCCTGATATCCCCTACGTCCCTTTGTGAGCCACGGTTAGTCGATTTAAATATTCCGGTCAAACGTGATCGAGTCCGCGTTGAGAGTTTCTTGGATTGAAGGAAGGAAGCAGTCGAAAGTCTTTGACCCATTGACTAGAGGTCCGCCTTTCCAGTTGTCCCTTTGAGTAGGAAAATGTATTTATTTCTTAATTGAAACATTTATCCTTACTTGTCAGGGGCACTCTTTGCCGTTTCAATATGGATTCCATCCAAAATGCCTTCAAAGGGCAGGTAATTATTTTCAGTGACCACACGAACTTTAAAAATTAAACCTTTTGTGCCAAACGTTTACAGTATTCTTTGATGCTGGGAATGTCGGCGTAAAGATGTTTATACAGTTCCCGGTTTCATATAGATGTTTTAACACAATATATTGCAAATTCTTTGCGTATATATTCCAAGTCAACAGAACAAATGTCATTTCCAAGTTTTTCCATCACATAAATGGCAAAAATTGATCAAGAATATGCCCACGTTATACATTTAGCCACAGTTTTAAATATTTACTCTTAGAAAAAACGTTCAATAATCAATAAGTAAAGAACACAATGAATATTTCCACTGTTATTTATTTTCGTACTACTTGTGTTCTTCATTTAATGAACATGAACTTCCACAAAATTGAACCTAAAACATTTGAACGTTCAATAATATGTAACTATGGTTATGGATGACTATTTTACCAATTCAGGGACATGCTTTGACGACTTAATACTCCAAATGATTTGCTCATTGTGTTGGTGCAATCAACAAAATAATATACCATATTCAAAATAACCAGTTGATTTCATAACTCTTTTAGCAATGTTTCTCCTTTCCACTGTGGTCCGCAAGATTACCTACTGGACTGAAATGTCTTTTACAATGCTTGTAAAATGGCTTGTTCCCATGAAAACCATAAAATACGTTTCCTTTTACAATTGGCTTATGGAAATTTCATCCCCGCGGGATGAATATAACTAATACCATTATTTAAACGTCTCTGATTCTCAATTGTTCGTTCACCTAATTTGTGACTGAGCGAACTTATGGCTGATGCATAAAAATGTCGACCAAATTCACTGTTTCGGCCTCTCATTCCTTCATCTCATTGGATATTTTATGAATTATTTCACCAAGTAACATCTTATGATAGAATGAAACACTAAAAGGGAAGGTTAGATTAGCAAACATTAAATTTTTTTCGTGGCAAAAACATGTACCCATTAACACGGATAATATTATTTTTAATAGCAGTATAGAATTTTCTTATGGAAAGTCAAAGTTACACCTCAACGCTCCTAAAATATGAGTAGTTTATTAAAGCCAAGGTTTCCAATAAAACTTTTCCACAGCGAGCTGGAAAATTTTAGAAAAAATTTCACTTTGCATTCTTAAAAATATAAAAACTTCTCTTAAAAACATTTAAGGAACATACATCTATGTACTTTGAAGCATTTACTTTGTGGAAAATTGCCAATTTTAATTAATCATGATATTCCACCATATCACGCCTGAAACGTCTCTTTTTATATTTTAAAACAGCTGTTCACCATCGACACCTGATTTCTTTGATTTGGCTTTTACCGAGAACAGAATAAATGGCACACACCATCCAGATTTCACTTTATCAGCAGCATCACTTGGTATTTTCGTATCAGTTTTTGTAACACTGTGGCCCATACAGATTGCAACAGAATACCACAAAACGTGCACGTAGAATACCACAAAATATATACGGAGCAAGTTTTATTTTTGCTCCTCTTTTTTAAACTAAGTTCGAGGAGAAATCGAACAAACCATTGGAAAACACTTCCTAAGCTATTAGTTGTAGCGGGATAATTAGTATTTAATATCTGAGAAAGTGTTTAATTCACTCCCTATTTAATCTTGAACCATTAAAGGCAGTTTTAAAAAAATATGGTTTAGCGATTTGAGCGACGATATTGTTTCCAAACACAAAAGCTATTCTTCTCAATGGCGAATGATTTACACACTCTGCTATTTTGAGCAAGTTACACCAAAAATAAACGAACGGCATGTCGAGAAACGGATCAACTTGATAATACTAATCTGCCGTAGCCTTAAAAACGAAGTCCATCATGCATTCAAAAATCTAGACGTTGACATGTTTGGGAACGGAGAACTGGCTTACGGAGGATATGAATTACGGTGAAGTCTTCCCTTTAGGTTACGGTATATACAGACGAGACAAGGGTAACAGAAACGGAGGAGAAGCATTCATTGCCATTTAAAAACACTATAAAATCTATGTGAAAAAAATTGATGACAAGATTGAGAGCGTTTGGTGCACAATAGAGAAAAATACTTATTCAGAAAAAATACAAGTATGCTCATTTTACATGCCATTCGATTCCACTTCAGATACGAAATAGACTACAAATAACCAAATGACACATTTTTTCATCAAGGTACATAAGAATGGTGGAAAACACAGTGCGAGGATATGGAAAGTTTACAGAGGAAAGGCGAAATTGGCGCGCCATAGAGCAAGGTTAAGTTATTAACGGGAATTAAGAAGGCAAGATCTGTACTAAGAGTTAGATATTAGTGGGGTAAGATATTAGTTGACACAGAAAAGATCCTAGAGAGATGGAAGGAATATACCAGGTCTGTTCAAAAAGTATTGCAAATTTTAAATTTCCACGGGTAATGTATATTTGATTTTATTTCCTCATATATTTCATTGAAGCCAAAACAAGTCCAAGAAAAACAGCGGTGAAAAATGAACAAGTCATTCAAAATGGTCGAAACTTTCGGCATATATAAGAGACATGAGTACAAACATGACGCCACAACAGATGGGAAATCAAGTATACCTAATCCGTGGATATTAAAATTCGCGATACTCTTTGAACAGACGTATAGAAGCAGTGTATGGTAAAGAACTTCAGCCAATAAGGATAGACATTGAAAAGGAACATGCCGTAGTAGATCATAGCGTAAATCCAGGCGTACTCGACTATGAGATAAAAAGGGTATTAGGGGAGATAAAATCTAATTAGACCGTGGGGATAGACAATATCACTGTGGAATTACTGAAATAGTTAGGGAAATGTGGACGGAAGACTCCATGTGGTATGATTTGTAGCATCTATGCGGAAGTAATCTGACCGGAAGGCTTTTTTAGATCAGTTTTAGTTCCGGTTACAGAAGAGGCATAGGCTACATCACGTGAGACCTAAAGAACAATAAGATTGATATCCTACGCAGCTTTAGTTGTTCTCAGGATCAACAACAAAATGATAGAGAGAATAGCAAATGATTATTTAGGGGGTGATACGTTTGGATTTAGGAAGGGGAGAGGCACGCGTGATGCCATTGCAGTCATGAGATCACTAATCGAGAGAAATAGAGAATACAATCAGGACGTACTTGCCTGTTTCGTAGATTTCAAAAAAGCGTTTGATTGGAAAAATTGAGTGAATGGGGAAAAATTATTGCGTGCGTTGCAGAAAATAGGAATGGATTGGCGGGACTGGAGACTGACCCGCAACAAGTACATGACTCAGACTGCTCAGGTGCGAGTGGGGAACGGAGAGTCCGGATGATCAGTGTTAGGAAGAGGTGTAAGGCAGGGTTGTCCATTGTCACCGGTGCTGTTCAACTTGTATATGTGGAGGAAATGATTAAAGAGGCATGGGAGGAACTGGAGGTAGGAATGAAAGTCGGAGGGGAATACCTAAAATCGGTTAGGTTTGCTGAGGACCAAGCATTCGTTGCTCCGTCAGCCAAGGGGTTGCAAGCATTTTAAGTGAATTGGAGATTCAGTGCGAGAAATATGGGGGGAGAATCAATGTTAATAAAACAAAGGTTATGCGATTTTCCAGAAAGAAAAAGGCTAGGTTAAGCATGGCAAAATGAGCCAAAAAAATGAGGGCAAAAACTAGAATAAGTAGAAGAGTTCCCGTATCTCGGAAGGGTTTTGGAGCAACATGGTCCAAGTAGTAGGGACATAAGGAGAAGAATTTCGCTAGGCAATGAGGATTTTATAAGGGGAAGGGAGTTGATGACCGGGACGTAGAGTATGGGTTTTAAGAGAAGGCTCGTAAAAACTTTGATATGGAGCGTAGCTCTGTACGGTGCGGAACCGTGGTCATTGGGGCAGGAGAATAGGCGTAGGTTGAAGGGTTTTGAAATGAGGGTGTGGAGAAGAATGAACAAGGTGAAATGGACCGAAAGGAAAACAAATGAGGAAGTACTAGAGATGGTCGGGGAGGAGAGGGTTTTGTTTGCAGAAATCCTATGGAGGCAGGAAAAATGGATGAAAGGCGTATTGAGCGGTAGTGGAATGTTGGAGAAGGTAATAGAGGGGAGAATGTTGGGCAAGCGAGGAAAGGGAAGGAACAGAATAGGAATGCTGAACGAGATGAAGGGAGGATGGAAGTACACAGAGATGAAGGGCGACCTGATTTAGAATAGGTTGCTGGATTGTGTTTTCATAGAAGTCAAAAAATATTTATTTGGTAGTTGTGTTCATCCAAATCCTTATATAAACGGTAGTTTAAAAAAATAATCTGGTGATTATAATTAAATGGTCTGCAGTTTGAATAAGGTTCCAAATGGTTACAGTTTAATGTTTCGTTGGCAGATAGACTCGATGATGGGCATGCGCCTGGGGGGAGCTCCGAAATCAGTTTCCGGAACCATTCGCGGCGCTCCTGGACTGGCGTTCGAAGCAAACGGTGCGTGGTCTACGCGTTCACATCCCTAAATGCACAAGTGGAAGACTTCTGACTTAGCCTCCGAATATTTTTCGTCTTCTCGGGTTCACCTCGAGCGGAGGAAGTGGCGGTTTTGAAGCAGCAGATATTAGGGCGCCGAAGAAGCATTACTCATCCGAGGATCCGCGACTGACTCCGAGACAAATTAATATATTCTCTGTACGTGCCCTGGCTCCCAACAAGTTTCCCAGAAAGTTCAATCGCATTCCTTTGAAATCAAGCAATGCGTGCGGACGGGAAGCGGAAATTCCGACCCAGAACTGTTTTATCTCCCTGTATAGGTTATCAGAACCAGCAATGATATCCAGAGACAAAGCATTGGGCTAAGTTTATAATAAATTATTACACATTTATCATTTACACGATGGCCCGTATGAGAAAAAGTGATTACGAACAGCATCCATGTTACGCAATTGTTGATACTCGTGATCTTTTTAAACTTATATTTTTCATAGAATTCAGCAAGCCACTCGTACGGTGTGTGGCAGAGGGGGAATAGACACCGGATTATTGTTTACCCAAATGTGACCCATACGGCGTTCGGACAATGTTATTCTGATCCCCTATTCGTCGTTGGAAAAATGAGATCTTAATTTATCTATACTACACTTAACCTCACTAATTTCATGGACGCGATTGCGCCTAGCGTAGTACCAGGGGGTTAATAACACATTATCAACATCATTGCTAAAGAGACCCATTCGTGGAAGAGATTTAATCTTCGCACTGTAAGTGATTCCTAACCTAGCTCTAATAATTTGGATACGCTGCTCAATTTTTCATGATAGGAAGGTAATCCCGGAATTACCCGATCCAACAAAGAAAACACAAAAAGTTTGGAAAGCAATATATTTATTTTTCCACATGATCTCCTTTCAGCTCTATACACTTTTCCCGGAGATGTTCAATTAGTTCGATACCCTTTTCATAATAAGAACTGTCTTGCTCCTCAAAATCCTTGCTGCTCAAGAAAAATTCGAATAAAAATTCTATATATAAATACCCCAAATGTGTCGATACAGGTCTTTATTTGGGCGAAATTCAGACCAAATGGATCCTTATTTCATTTAAACCTTCATGAATTCATTTTATAATAGCCATACCATCTATAATTACAGACATATACAACATATAGACGTGTATACCCTTAAATACTTATACACAATCAGAAATACATTACGTACAGATATACTCATTTAAAAAATAAATTTATATACACCCACACATGGGTCACGGTAGTCCAGGGGGTAGAGCGTTGGACTACTGACCGAAGGGCCCGGTTTGTATTCTCGGGCAACCCTCTCTGGGCACCATCAGCTCCACCCAAGCTGTGTAACTTTTCGGGTACCAGATCTTCTTGGGAAACCATAACCGGCAGAGGGAAAGGAACTAGCCCGGCCCCCCTACCCTGATCTCTGAATTTCACACGCCGTCGGGCTTAGTACTGGTGAACTCTACCATCACCTACCAAACCGACCTTCGGGTTGATGACTGTGTTTATGGTTTTTTTATTCATCCATGCATACATACATACATAGTAATAGTTTAATTAAATTCCTAAAAATAAACTCATACATTAAGTAAATTACACTGAAGGAAGAAAACAATAAAACAGAGAAAGTCCAAGCAAAGAATGAACTTCATTCTTTGCTTGGACTTTCCCTTGATTCGTTGACTTTACTTTGGTGATCTGGTCTACCATAGTAAGTGGCGGCCTGTAATGTCTTTCGATCTTCAGGTCAGAATCTTCAGATAAGTAACCAACCTCAAATTTTGCAGCAAATTTTACCTGTATTTATTATTGGGGAACTAGTAACTTAACTAGTGGCTCCCATCCTAATTCTTCCAATAGTGTCGTAGCACAGCTACCTTATTCATAATAACATTTCGCAAACCTAGCCTCTCTATGCTTCACTCCATCTAGTTTCAAAATTAAGCCTACTAAAGTACTGCAACTAAATATTTTGTTTCACCTAACAAAACACAACCCAACAACCCACTCTACAACAAGTTCCTCTTTATCTCTGCTTATTTCTTTCCTCCCTTCATCCCATCAAACATCCCTAACCCTATTCCTGCCATTTACCCGTTTTCCTAATCTTCTCTCCCTCTATTACAATCTTCGACATCCCACTGCCGATCAACACACCCTTCATCCATGTTTCTTGCCTCCTTAGAATTTCTCTCAACAAACCCCTTTCCTCGCCCACCATACCTAGCACCTCCGCGTTTGTTTTCCTTTCGGTCCATTTCACCTTCTCCATCCTTCTCAACTTTCATTAGGTTTCTGCCTCAACTAGATCCCTGATAATAATTAGTTAATCGATCCGATTCACATATTTTCACACTGTATATGGTGTTTTGATAACCTTTTGAGTGACGTTTTTATCAATCAAATCACTTTACTCTTCCACATAAACTTTAACAAAAGTAACATAAAGTTTATGTGGAAAAGTAAAGTGGTTTGATTTATAAAATTTAAGATTTTTCACCAAGTTACGCCAGAAACTGTTTTATTTATCTTTTGACTATTTTTCGTAGTGAAACCACTGAAAATATTAAAGCAAATGATGTCGACATTTGCCGGAAATTGGGTGAATAAACGAATATTTTGGGAGATTATCCTATCTTAATGTTTTCTACCTGAATGCCTTTCGGAGAGTGACAAGACATACTATTTTAAGCTAGCCTTTCTAAGCGTTCCCCAATCAAGTTTGAACAGACACCGACGGTCAGGATACGCCGACTGGACGATCGCTTATTATTTATTTTGACGCTCTTCTTTTTCAAAATTGATATTCGATTTGTTAATTTCTAACCCTTAATCACAGATGCGATGCGATGGATTCATTCGGAGGAGGGATTTAAGGGTTCAGACTCAGGACTGAATCTGATCTTTGTTTGAAAAATGTGACGTTCTGCTCTCACCCCTCCCTTCACAACTCTTGCATCTCCACCTCCCTGTTCTTGCCTGAATCCGTGGCACTCGGAATCCCTGCCTTGATTGAACCCTATCGTCGAGAGCAGCCCGAGAAACCCTTTCCGACCTTAAGACGTCCGTCGCCGATTTTGAAACCTTAATGCCACTCACTTCCATGGTCGGGTGTCGTAACCCCCGAGGGCGCCGCTGGGAAAGCGTGATGGGTCGAGGCGGCCGGGTCACCCTTTAGAGGGAGCTGTAAATATGCGGAGAGAGAGGAGAAGGGGGCCGCTGGGGTTCCCTGGGGGTGCGGCGGTGCGTGGTCCTGATGACTACGTCGCCGTTCCCTCGGCTCGTGATGGGGATTTGAAGAGATGGGTGTCGGCTTGGCGGTTTGCAGTTTGCTCTGCGTCGAGGGAGAACGACCCAAGGGGAAGGCGGGGTTGAAGAGGGAGGGCTGAGGTTCGCGGAAGGAGCTGCGGGCGGAGCGCGGCTGGAGAGAATGGAGAAGAGATTAAAAATTAACGCGTGGGGTCTGCTAGGGAAACACAAATGACGGCGAGGAGTTTTTTTTAGGCCGGGACTGAATTGTTTCTCCGTTCACCTCTTTCGTCGGAGACCCTTTTTTTTCATCCTCACCGAATACTCACCCTTTTCACTTCTTTCCTCGTGTAAACCCCACGAATACACTTACACGCTCCCGCAAGCCTGGTAGCTCCCTCTCACCGTCAGTGGAGCCGACAGAAGGTGTTCTCCTCGCGGGTTGTAGAATTAGCAGAGCCACCGTTTCGGAGCGACGTTCCTCCATCCCCAGAGGGACGAGCAAGCGAGTTTTTTCAAAGTGACTCCCTTTTTTGTCTCTCCACCATCCGCTATGCAACCGCCCCCCCCCCGCGAGTCTATGTTCGCGCTCTCTAGTCGCAAACTACCACTTCACCACCACAACCACTCGACAACTCCATTCCTATTTGCGTGATATCCATCCTGGATGCATTTAGAATTTCCGCGTGAAGCACTTAATTGTAAATTGTGTTCTTTTTTCTGAAATGACATTAAAAGAGGGAATGCACACGTGTAATTCAGACACGTATTATTAGTTGGTATTACACGCATTCTGAACGGACAATTTACAAATAAAATAGACTTTATATACATTGGCCTACACCCCACCTGGCACAAGGGCGCACGGCGGGGGGCGTTAGGACTTGGAGAGTGTTTTGTGGGAATTTAATCGTGTACTATACCCCTATTTTTGACTGCGTGTACCGATTATTTTCTAAGGTGATCCCCCATTTTATTAATTACCAAATACCTAAGGTGAAAGTAACTGGGTTTATATACAGCTCTATGAATGTCATTTAATTATGAAGTGCTCTTTACAGTACAGCTTGTTCTTCCTTGCCCAATTTTAAGTTTCTTCTTCACTCCCTCGTCTCTCTCACAGGGGGAACCCTCCCGCTACTTGCAACATTGTGTCACATTCCCTACTTGTGTCCATGGGGGAGGAGACCGTTGTATGGTGCATGTCCATGTGGTAGTGGAATCTAAGGTGCATGTGTTAGTTAATTGATGGTTTATGCGTTTACATGCGTGCAAGTTGAAAGAGTTTTTGCATGAATGTATACGCCACTGTGGGTTTTGGTTTGTATGGATATTTTGACTTTGGATGTGGTTTTGTTCCCTTTTACAATGTGCTGTCCTAACATCCCCCCCGATCACATGCCTTTGAGGCGGGGTATTGTGTAGATGTAGATGAGATATAAATATCTATTTGGTGGTTATTTCCGACCATGGATACCTTTACTGGTAGATTACCTAATTAATTATTACTTATAGGAGTTGGTAAAATATATTAAAGGCAAGAAATGAGCATGAGCTACGATACAAGGATTACTTAGTTTTACATTAGTTAAAGAATCAAAATTCAGTTTTATTACATGGGAACCAATGGAAGCAACCCACGTACTTAGAAGTTATTAACGTTTAGTTGGTTACAGGAGCCGTTCGATAGTTCACCAATAAAATGACCCCTCAAGCTGCGCTCACCAGAAGTGAATATTCGTGCATAAGTTCCAAATCAATGTGTTCAGTTTCTTGAAACTGAATGTGATTCATTAAATCAGAAATTTTCCATGAATGTGGAAGTTATTTATGGTTGTGTTACTATGCCACAATTATCGTCAAAGGAATGGTTCGAGTAGAAAATTAGCGACTTGGTCAAACAGCTTGGAAATGTTAATCGAGCGAATTTAAAAGATAAGGGTCGACATTGCAACGAGATCTAGGTATTGCCACGAGATAGGCCTTGGTATTGGTTGAGTTCTTACCCACACTCATTTGAAAAGCATCTAGGCTGAAAAATGCGCCTTGTTGTGATTTCGAGATGGATAGTTAATTCTCAGTGGGAACAAAAGACAAGTGATTTTGCAGATACAGATGAGCGCAGAAATGTCAATCAGCGGTTTGACATGAACGTGCGGAGTCTCGATGGGAAAACATTTTGCATAATACATGGGGGCGATTGCACTATTCTTGCGAAAGATTCCTTTCATTATCGATGAAATATTTTTAGGTAATGTACCGGTTAAGGTTGGTTTTGAATGTACACAACTACCAAAACATACTCAACAAGAGGTCCTCCTTCTTCTCTTTGCACTTCCTTCCTCACTTCCTTACTTCCAACATCCCTATCCTATTTCTGCTCTTTCCTCGTTTAACTAGCATTCTCCCCTCTATTACAGCCTTCAACATCCCACTGCCGATCAATACGTCCTTCATCCATTTTTCTTGCCTCCTTGGGATTTCTCCAAACAAACCCCTCTCCTCACCCACAATACCAAACACTTCCTCATTTGTTTTCCTTTCGGCCCATCTCACCTTCTCCATTCTTCTCCACACCCACATTTCAAAAGTCTCCAATCTACGTCTACCCAGCTGCTTCAGTGACCATGTTTCCGCGCCGTACATAACTACGCTCCAAATCCAAACTTACTAATCCAAATAGAACATTTAAGAAACACCTAATTCTGTATTTTTACATGAAGAAATAATGTTGAAACAAATTAAGTAAAGGGCACTTAAACGTGTTCTGGTATGATCGTATAATGTGCGTCTAAAACAGCTTTCAGATAGAAAAAGTGTTCAAATCAGTCGAAACCAATTATAATAATTATTCGTAGCTTATTCTCACCTTTCGATCTGCCAATATGTTTAGTCCCGATAACTCTTCCGGCGCCGGGACTAGACATCGGACTCTTTCTAAAAAATAGAATAGAATAATTAGTAAAATATTTGCATTTATGTTTTGTCACAAAATATTTGGAAAATAGTACATCTATTACTCCATTATTAGTAATCAAATACGCAAATTTTTGTATTATAAGGAAACATGTTTTTTTATCCGGGATAACGAAAGGAATAAAACTGAAAACCGAGGAGTGTGGCCACAGCATTAACATTCCTAAATAAGGAGCGCGTCTTCCACGGGGTTCCTTATATTTCTGTATTTAAATGGACACAAAATTTAATCGAATAAAGATTATGGTGAAATACGCGGACGGTGTGGGTTTCGGGTGGGGAGGAAGTCCTAATATCAGCGGAAGAATTAATTCATCAGCTGATGAAGTGGTATCCTCCCACGATACTTAGAAAGAAAAACTCGTTTAAGACTATAGAGAAACTGTCTTTGAAGTATTTAGAATACTTTCATTGGGTGAACTTTTTAAGTACCTCGTTCCCACGGCATTAGGCTAAATATTTTTTCAATCTTTTATCTTCAAGTGTCAATCCTGGTTTTTTATATACCTTGCAGACAATCGCAAGGGTGTTTGGCAGGAGGTGAATACTTACCAAAATAATTTTACCCGACCATGACCCTGCCGCAATCGGACAGTGTTATTGTGATCCCCTATCGTGTGTGGAAAATATTCCATCTCAAATTTATTTGTTCTACATTTAAACTCTCTAATTTTACTGAAAAGATCTCTCCTATCGTAGTGCGATGGGAGTAATTACACATTTTCAACATCACTGCAAAAGAGACAACTTTCCAAATTTATGCAAGAGAATTAGTTTGTAATTCAACCTTGGCTCCTTGCGAGATTCCCAGCCTAACCTCTCTAATATTTTGGATACGATAATAAGTTTAACATTACTACGTTTTACAAATGTAGCTCCTCTACGCTGCCCGCGATCCAAATCGTATATATGCAGCTTTTCTCCATTGGTGATTACACCTAATAGTTAATGACCCTCTTTATTGACAATGAGCACTGAGAAATATAATTATTGCCATATGTTTAAATATTATAAACTCGTATTTGAATCTTAAAATAATTCATAAAATTTAAAAACGTCTGACAATACAAAAATCAAAATCTTTACACGTCGCTTGATAGGTGATCGAGGCAAATAGGTTCTGCAAGTTTCATTAAACTATCAGTTTTCGTTTTTAATGTAAGAAGAATTTATTATTCCCACCCAAATTGCGGTTTATCATACGTTATTACTTTCCTTAGGTCTTTATACCCTCGCCAATCCTCAACATTAGGTCCTCATCATCTTTACCCTTTTCCCCAACTAAAAATCTCCACGTATACATCCCCATGTACACAACACTCTCTTTGACCTGAAAATGCTACAAATCCCTTCTAAACCCACAATATGTTATTGTTCAAGATTTTAATTTCCCACAGCCAATTCCTTTTCTCTCATATCATACCTACGATAACCTTTATTTTTTGATTTCCTCATTCCATCAATTATTTTCTCAAATCATTGTCCAATAAATGCGGTCCTAATTCAAAATACCTAGCCCATTTACGTTAATCATCATATTAGATACACTTACACAGATTATTTCATATAAAAATCTTCACTAGTCTTGTTTACCTCATTTTTAAATTCTTCACGCAAACATCCTTGTGACATTTCACCAGCAATCTGTACATATCTCAGACTACTCAGGTGCGAGTGGGGAACGGAGAGTCCGGATGGGCAGTGTTAGGAAGAGATGTTGGCAGGGTTGCCCATTGTCACCGGTACTGTTCAACGTAAATGTGGAGGAAATGATTAAAGAGGCATGGGAAGAACTGGAGGTAGGAATGAAAGTTGGAGGGGAATTCGTAAAATCGGTTACGTTTGCTGATGACCAAGCATTAGTTGCTCAGTCAGCCAAGGGGTTGCAAGCATTGTTGAGTGAATTGGAGGTTCAGTGCGATAAATATGGGATGAGAAACTATAGTAATAAAACAAAGGTTATGCGGTAGAGCAGTTTACGTATTTCGAAAATGTTTTGAACCAAACAGGTTTAAGTAGTAGGGAGGAAGGAGGTACAAAGAGATGATGAGTAGGATGCTGGATTGTTTTGTTTGGAGAAAGAGCATATTTATTCCCCATTTGTACAGAAAGGAAGTTCTAATAAGAGTTTAAAACCCCATGATTTAGTCAAAAACAATAAAATATTTGAAATAACTATAGGAAAACCAGTTTTAAAAAGAAAAAGATGGGAAGGGAAAATATGGAGATGGCAAAAAGGATGTCTTTATCATTTTCTCATAAATTGAAAACCGAAGTTTTTCTATTTCGCCGTAGCAAGCGACGAACTTATTCCTTTATCCTGACATTGATGTTTTGTTACTACGTCGCGAATATCTCATTGATTAAAGAGACAGGGAAGGTGTAAAAAAAACTTTTCGCGTGAGCTGAGGGAAGACTTTCAAAACTATAGCCTGCATGAATAAAACACAGAAGAGGTAAAAAAGGCGAAACCGAGGACGCAGAGGGAAAAATTGCTTTTTCGTTTTGCCGAATGCTATATCTTACGTACGACTTTACACTGCAGAGGAGGAGAGTTATGGGAGGGGTGCCAATGGCAGCGCCATGACGCAACCCCTGTGGTCCTCCCCACACCCGTAATGGAATCAAATGGCATTTATGTGCGAGGGGGGGGGGAAGTGGATTGCGCGTGGTTGGGGGTTGAGGGGGCGGGGAGAACGGGAGGGAGGTTCCAGGCGGAAGCACGCCCATTACTAAGCGCGCCTCGTCGGAAAATTCGATTTCGTTTAGAGCGATACTTTGGAAACAAAACTCGGAGAAGAGGGATAAGGAGAGAGAGGCTCGCATTTCCGCTCGCGTCATGCGGGCGAGTGTGGAGGACAGGCTCCACTAGGGGAGGGGGTTGCGGGGAGGGTGAAGCAAGAGACATCGGGGGGTGAAAATAAGGGCCCACTGATGTTCTCCGAGATATTCTGCTCCAGAAATTTAACGCTAAACACCAATGAAATGCCGGATGCGTACATAGATTAACAACCAAATTACCCTAAAATAGGGAAACGATCCACGTGCATAGATACGTGTATTCATGTGCATAGAATTATATTTAGACTTACGTAAAAACATACGAGGAGCCCCATACGAGAAGGCGAGAGAAACGATAGACCCGTGAAACTCGATGGAGAGAGAAACTAATTGGACCCGGTCTGTAGCATAATAAATACGATAGTCGAAGGAACCTCGGAATCGGGATGATGGGTTGGTTAGCGTCCAAGCTTCCCAACCAGAGGCTCGTGTTCGAATCCTGGAAGCTGCAGATATTAACCGATGGTATCCCGATCCCTACTAGAGGTGCTTTGTGGGGAGCACTTTGAGTGAGTACGCCGCCCGTCGTATGGGACGTTAAACTGTGTGATCCCTTGGTGCCTTTCCTTATTTAGAGTAGACTAAGGTCGACGCCAGGTTTTCTCCACCCTTTAACCTTTCCTGTCTATTCCTAATAGCGCAAAATACCTCATCCGTCCGCCTCCCATAAAAACTAGTACTGATACTTGAAGGAACCTATAGAGAAGGACTACAGAAGTAGGTCAAGGCTGAACTGGGCAGCCGTTGAATAAATTCAGCGGAGAAAGATTTGAGGGAATGATTAGATCGATAGGTAAAAAAGGATATTTGCGGATCCACTGCAATCCATTTATCATTTTGATAACTCGAATGATTGGAAGAAGTATATGAGTCGAATATGGAATTTAGTTGAGATTGGGATGATTTTATGCATTCCGAAGTACTTTGAATGAAATTTTGTAGAAATCCACTAAGATGAGAAATGGCATATTCTAAGTTCCATAAAATTAAATTTATATTGACTAATCTTCTCAGAAAAAGTGTTTACAAATTTGATCAGATACTACAACGCTGGAGGGCAGTCCAAATATTGTCCAAAACGAAGCAAACATACGCGAAACTTGAGCGGTGAGAACATGAAAATGTGTCCAACGAAGAAAAAACGAGTAAACACGTGAGATAAAGATAACTCGATGAAATATTTCCAGAGAAAGCATTCTAGTCTGCACTCAAGATGGAAAATTCCACTCACTAGGATCAGCTTTTCTCGTGAATGAATAAAGCTGATTTCACGACTAAATTCTTCAAAAGAGAAAAATGAAAATTTCATTTCAAGGAAATTCTTCACATTGCACAGTTTGACAGATTGATTGAAGATTGAGGACATTTCCATCTGAATCACCAGTATCAAGTTTTTCACCGTCATGAAAACTTCAGGGAACGATCAATTCCTTAGATGCTCGTTGACGGACTTCCGAACTCTTTTTCGCGAAGCTGTTATCACTAAAATCAGAGTCCATGATAAATCAAAAAGAAGTCCTTTAATTCAATGAATAAACCGTGTACAAGAATTTTAGCGCAAGGCTTTCACGCTAAACTCAGTTTTGTGGCATAATAAAACATGGTTACCAAAAATGTCAATTGTTAAAATTGCAGTACGGAAAAATGGAGTACGACCAAGAAGCAACCCCGTGAAATAAGGTTATTTAACCTTATGTAATATTTAGAGTGTTTATATCTCTTGGAGGAAAAGAATGAGAAACCGCATCTATTATCATTCCCAAGATCGCAATGATGGATACAGTCGATAATACGAGTTCTGGAAACTGCGGGACTCGGTCCAATCGGCCGTGTCTAGTTCCAGGCAATGGGGGAAGAGAGGCCTCCGCGGTCTTCATTCCACGAACCCTTGTAAGGGAAAACCGACAGCAATAGGACAGAAGACGCAAAAGAAGAAGACCAATTTAATTAGGATAGGAATATGGAATATTAGGAAAATAATGAGGACAGGAAAATTATAGAATATTAAGGAAGAGATGGAAAGAAGAAATATAGAAGTTTTAGGTCTATACGAGGTGAGATGGAAGGATAGCGGGGATTACTGGAGCGATAATTATAGAATAATATATGGCGGCGGGGACGAGAACCAACGACGGATAGTCGTAATATTAAATAGAGGGGTAGGAAGAAGAGTAGTCAATATAGAGTAAGTAACTGATAGAATCATACTCGTAAAGATTAAAGCAGAGCCGACGAACTTGGTCATTCTTCAGGTATACAAGCCACCGAGCAGCAACAAGGAGGAAGAAGTCGATATGATGTACGATGAGTTAGATGATATAATCGCGTGTGTTCCTGCAGGGAAACATACGTATAATAGTGATGAGGGATTGGAATGTGGCGGTAGGCGAAGGAATAGAGGGTGGTGAGGTGGGGGACTATGGGTTAGGCAATGGTTTGGGTGAGCGGATGCAGACTCTCACCACAATTTAGTTGTTATGAAATGTAACGTCCGTTTCAAGAAGGTAAGGCAAAGGCGGCGGGTTAGGAAATTGATTGTAGAAGAATTAAATGGATTAACAAGGAAGGAGTATGAGATGGCTGTAGAGAAAATCATGAATGACGTTACCTGAAGAGAGATACGGAACCAGCAAAAGATACTCTACGAACAGTAAACAGGATAAGAATCAGTAAACGATGGATCACGGATGAAATGATTAAAAAGATGGAGAAGAAAAGAAAATGGAAAAATTATAAAACAGAGATAGGCGAAATGAAATACAAAGAGTTGAACAATGAATTGAGACGGGCCACAAATAAAGCAAAAGAAGAATGGTGGAAAACGCAGTTTAAAGCTATGGAATGTTTACAGAGGAAGGGTGAAATTGGTATTTTCTAAAGCAAGGTGAAATGGCCATCGGGAAGTAAAAAGGGAAGATCTCTCCTAACAGTCGAAGATGAGGTAAGATAATAGTTGACGCAGAAAAGATCCAAGAGAGATGGAAAGAATGCATAGAAATATTGTATGGTAAAGAACTTAGGCCAACAACGTTAGATATACAAAAGTAACATAACCTAGAAGAAGATACCTTAGGTTTAGGCATAGTCGACGACGAGATAGAAAAAGCATTAAGGGAAATGAAACCAAACAAGGTCTTTCGTATGAATAATATTACTGCAGAACTATTCAAGTGTTAAGGAAAATGTGGGAGGAAGACTCTATTTGGAAGGATTCATAGTATCTATGGGGATGGAATCTGGCTGGAAAACTTTGTGACGTCAGTGTTAGCTCCTACTGTATTCCGAAAAGGGTAACGCCTACGCCATGTGACGCGTAGACGTATCTACAGAACAATAAGTTTGACATATCACTCAGCTAAATTTGCTCACAGGAACATCAACAAAAAGATGGAGAATAGGGAAAATGATTACATTATTGACAGGGTTTCCCACTATCACCGGTGCTATTCCACGGATAAGTGGAGAAAATGATTAAAGAGGCATGGGAAGAACTGGAGGTAGGAATGAAAGTCGGCGAGGAATTCAAAAAACCAGTTAGGTTCGCTGACGAACAAGTTTTAGTTTTATAATGCACACATAGCGGGTGACTCCGTTAAAGTTACTATTACAGTTTCTTGAAAAAAGTTTTAGTTTGTCAGTCAGCCAATCGGTTGCCAGCATTTGCTGAGTAAATAGGAAAATTAATGAGATAGATATGAAATGAGAATCAATATTAATAAAACAAAGGTTATGCGATTTTCCAGAAAGAAAATGACTAATTTATATATTAAAATGGGAGGAGAAAAACTAGAGCAGGTAGAGCAGTTTACGTATCTCGGAAGTGTTTTGGACCAACACGGTCAAAGTAGTAAAGACAAGGGGAAAAATTTCGCTAGGCAGAGAGGCTTTAACCAGGAGGAGGGAGTTGATGAAAGGGACGTTGAGTCAGGAGGTTAAGAAGTGACTCGTAAAAACTTTGATATGGAGCGTAACTATGTACGGCACGGAAACGTGGTCTTTGAAACGGGAGGATAGACGTAGATTGGAGGCATTTGAGATAAGTGGGTGTGAAGAAGAATGGAGAAGGTGAAATGGACCGAAAGGAAATCAAATGAGGAAGTACTAGGGATGGTAGGTGATGACAGAGGTTTGTTGGGAGAAATCCTGTGGAGGCAGGAAAAATGGATGAAGAGTGTATTGAGCGGCTGTAGGATGTTGAAGACTAATAGAAGGGAGAATGTTAGGCAAACGAGGGAGGGGCAGGAATAGAATAGGGATGTTGGACAGGATGAAGGGAGGAAGAAAGTACCCAGAGATGAAGAGAGACATGATGTAGGGAGTGTTGCTGGATTGGGTTTTGTTAGAAGCTACAAAATATTTACTTAATTGTTGCGTCCATTCAAAAACCTTCCTTAACCGGTAGATTACCTTATAATAACACGTGAGGGTTTTCCTTTTCAACAAAACATAAAATGTTTTTTATTATATACATCAATTATGGATGGCTCCTTGAAGGAAAGGCTTCTATTACATATAACATTAATTATCCGTGTTCACAAATACTATGGAAATTTATGTCTCTAATGTATATTTTATTTGATCATTTAGTTATAAATATATTCGCTGCTCATTTTCTCTGCATCCGCACGACTCGTGATAAATCTCCTCCCACGTCTCCAGGTCAGCATAATTTTTCGTAGATGTCTGTCATTAGTTTTCTACGTCTCCCTTTCAACACATTTCCTTGAACTTTCACCCGTTCAATTTCTCTTTGAATCACTCTGAACCATCTGGTCCCATTATGTCACGGACAAGTCATTTCCTCTCACGTCTTCTCCTACTCTCCTTAGAACCATCCCTGGTCCATTTTATCTTTATCACTCTCCAGAAGCGCCGCCGTTCTAATCTCTTCCTCTGTTTTGATGGTTATCTTACTCTACATGTTTTTTATTGGAGCGCTGCCCTACTTTTGGGATTGTTTAGCCTAGACATTAATAGGAAGGTATTCTTTCTGTGTCTGAGCTATACAATTACTTATATCTCTCTTCGTTCCCGTGGCTGATTCTGCTTACCATATAATTAAACCTCAGTTTCATTTAGATTTACATGCAATAGATTTGAAACCTGTGTTGTTGAGGAGAGTCTTCCGTCACACAATGGTCGTAATCTACTTTGTTAAGGTAAAAAGTGGTGACACTTCAACACAGCCCTCTCTAAATTAACAAAACATATTTCATTCTAACTCCACCGAAGCAGCTTATATCGTCTAAGAAAAGTTGTTTCTATGTAAACATTGAAAACACTTATTAAGAGTAGTAAGGACATGGTGTAGATTGCGGAGGTATTTGTTGAGATTACCACGGCTACCCTCGACAAATACCTCCACAATCTATACCATGCACTCCACAAACGCGGTTACCCAGAAAAGCTCCTACAGAATAAAACTTACCGCTCCACCCGACCACACACACCACAGAATAACAACCCCACTTCTGACGCAGGACTCAACCATTGCACAGCCTATTTCCTCGGATCCCACAGACTGAAAACCTTTCTTAAAGAACTTTATTCTATTTTACCCGACAATGACGCGACATCATTCTTACTGCCCCAATGCCCCTCTGTCGCTTACAGACGACCAGTCAATCTCAGAAACCTTCTGAGATCCAAAAACCCTTTGGAGCCCTGCCCTGCCAAATTTCCTCATATTTCCCCAACTTGCAACCGCCCCCGGCGTAAAACATGTCTGCTGATCAGATCTGCTCCCCTCTCTCCACATCCCCTCATTTTCCCTTCACCCCGTTCCAACGCTAATTGCCTCTTGAAAAATATTATCTATCTTTTGTCGTGCAAACAATGCACTTCATTTTACATAGGCGAATGAATTACCCTTCTATCCATTCGAATGAGTAATCACTGTTACTCCTGTAATTCTGTGCCACTATCTTCTCTTCCTATTCCTTCACACGCAATTTCACACAATCTGTCATTCGACAAATGTTTTTCCCTAACAATTCTAGAATCTTTACCCGAGTCAGCCACCAATATAGAGGTGAAAACTCGCGAATCCGCATATATCCTAGCTTTCCGATCCTTTAAAATTCCCACCCTTAACCACCATCTTTAATTCCTCTCCAAGCATTCCTTGTACCTTCCCCCTTTTTTTTCTCCCCAGACATCTTCCCTCAAGACCTTTGAATCTGACCTGAAGAAAGGCTCGGAGTAGGCCGAAAGCGCAAACAAATACATATATATGTGGGCCGTGGTAGTCCAGGGGTAGAGCGTTGGACTATTCACTGGAGGGTCCCGGTTTCGATTCCCGGGCAAGGCACTCTCGGCACCTGCTGCTCCACCTGCAGGACATCTGTGGGTACCTGCAGTGATTTTTCGGGTACTAGATCTTTTTGGGAAAGGGAAAGGAACTGGCCCCCCTACCCTGATGTATATAGATATATAATATTAAAACTATGCGAATTGTAATATGACAGATTGATCGATTAGCGGTCACCTGCATAAGGGGTGACAGGGGGAGAAATATTCGCGCCCGAATAATCTGTGGAGTGTCGTTTCGCGGAGAATTCTCCATCGAGGCACTCGAATTCGCTCGCTCTCTCAGCGAGGGGCTTTTAGGACGGGGTGTATTTGGGAAGAGTGTGCTAAGGGGGTGGGGGTTTGGAGATAGGGGGAAAGGGACTGAGTAGAACGAGTGAGGGCGGCGGCTGCATCCCCCACCGGCCCCCGAGGCGTCGTCGTCGGTGGCGGCAGAGGGGCGGGGAGGAGGAATAGGGGGCGGCCGAAAATAGACGTTTTATTCGGAGGAAAGTGAGGGGTGGTCGGATGGGGAAGCGGCACCTAACTCCCATCCTCCGGAGAGAACGAATCGTTCTATTTCCGTGTGTTGAAGGGAGGGACGGGACGAAATACCTCGCCCCATCCGCGAGCGTTGCCTCCTCGAACTACATCGCCCTTTTTCCATTTCCCTCCGTACATATGCTCCGCTGATCGCGGGGAATGTTGGGAAAGATACCCGGCCGGCGGGGTTAGATTGACGGCATGGAGCGATGCATTTGGAGTGAGGAGAAATAGCGCATTAAAATACATGTACCTCCTTCATTGCGTGCTCCGCTTACATCTAAGCGGGCACATATTCAACGCCGCTCCCTTTCGATGTCTACCAGGGTAAAACTGTAAGAGTCTGCTTTTTAGGTTAAGCTGGAATATCACTTCTTTACTGACACTTTTTCAACCCGAACCACTCTTGCAAACTTCTGCTGGCAATGTTGCATTCTCGCGATGCCCCATATAAGGGTCATCTCTTCTTTCTTTTTTTTTCTAAACCGAACCGACCAATTTCAACGAATACCGCCTTAATTTGGTACTTACAGTCAAATACTTGTCCATTTAATTATCTCCGCTGAATCGCAATTATTTAAGTACTTTCAAGGCCGATGGATTTAATCGACACACTATGCTCACCAACGTTTCAACGAGTTTCAAGTTATTTAACTTTCAGTTACATATTCAAATAGATAAAAATGTGTGCGTTTTACTTGTACCTGACTGAACTATCTTAGAAACACTACATTCCTTTGTAATAATAGGATCATCACTCTTATTGGTAGTTTACTATACAGGGTCCACTATAAGAGTATTTTCTTTCTCTGGGAAAAATAGATTTATTGATTGCACTTAAACCTACGCATAAAATTCTTCAAAATACCCTTCTCCTGCAGATACGGGTCAGCCACTCCTGGAAGACACCCTGACACTCCTCGACTAGAATGTTTCTTTCACGAACGTTGTAACATGCTTTCGGGTGTTTTCCAAGGCCTCCCAATGCTTTCTCTTCAGCTCTCTCTCTCTCTTCAGTTGGGGAAACATAAAAAAGTCGCATGGAGCGAAGTCGGCACTTCAAAGGAGCTGGGAGACCACCGGATGGGGGTGCTCTGGGTCAGGTAGGTGGTAACGATGAAGGACGTGTGGCTGGGGGCATTGTCATAGTGGAGCTTGACCGTGTTACAAAAGCCGAAAAACATACTTGACGCGGAGGTACGTCTATCCGTTCAGACTGCTCAAAGCAAACTGGCGACCGGCTGCTTTGGAAGGGCAGACCGTGCACCATATTTCCCAACCGGTTTTAACGCGCTGCCAAAGATAGTCGCGTCACAATGAAATCATGCGCATTACTTTCATAAATTGTCCATTCGGTAGGAGAGGGATGGTACGAAACAACTATAATGTATAGACCGAACCTATTCTTGCTTTTCCTTTCTTGGTCGTTTCTATAATACTTCGAGTTTTCTACCTTCCCATATGATACACAAAATACCTATTCCCGTCCTGTCTTACGTCGTGCCCTGTATTCTATTTTCCATCACTGTCTTCATCTCATAACCTCAGTAAATCGTCTTTAAAAACCTAAAAAATCTTATTAGAATTTTCGTAATAGGCACATCATTTTCTCTTTCATTCTCCATTTATGTCTATTGGAATCATGAACACCGTGACAATAACCTCAGTAAGGTTGATTCAATAATGATATTTATAGATGCACCTTAGATTATTGACGAGTAAATTCGGATTATTCTCTGTTGACACGAAAACCTATCCCTTTGAAACCAACGAATCGGGCACCGAGGTTTTTATAGTAAACTAAAAAAATAAGAGAGAAAAGTGTCTGGAGAGGGAAATTCAGTAAAATCCGAAAAAAATGTGCAATCATACATTTCTGGCAACAAAGCTCCTGATATCCTTAGACCTAAACATTCGGAGAGGTGGAAATTACAAAGTGTGATCAAAAATGGACCGGGCTGGTTTAATTCTATGCAAACCATTCAACGGATTGAAACGAGGCACAGTGGGTCATCTGGCGACATCTGACGGCTTTAACGAGAGGTGTTTACGTCGAAGGACTTGATATGGAGTAGTTTGCTGGATTATCTTTTGTTTGGAATTTATAAATATTTATTTGGTAATTGTGTCCATCCAAATCCTACCTTAACCGGTAGATTTCCTGATAATTATAATATTTAGAGTGTATCTCTTTTCATGGTGAAGAGTTGAGGTTTTTGTCGCGACCAAATTTTGGCGTGTCCGTCGCGTATATTTCATGTCCTCCGAATTTCTCGCGAAAGGGTCTAAAATTTATAGGAAGCAGGAGAACTCGGTGCGAGGTCCACTGCATCGTCCTCTCTCGTCCCGGCCCAATGACGCCTCCTCAGTCACCCCGGGCGACACCGTCCTCCTCGCATGGTCCCGCACCTATAGACGCCAGATGGAACCCAAGGCCGGATACTACAGCAAATGATGACCCAGCGTCGAACTTTCGTCATGCCTTTTGAAACCAATGCAGACGCGTGACACGGTACATTAACCTGCGGCAGATAATGTGGAAAAGTCTCCGCGATGAGGGATATTTATGAGTTGTGCTATCGAACGACAACTCCAATGCGTTTTTAACTTTCCGCCCCATCTCTTGCTTTTATAATGAGTTCGTTTCTTCAAGCGAATTCAAACAGAATACCGAAATTTTTAATCGAAATTCTTCTTTTATGCCTAACATTTGAACATGATTTTACGAACATTAAAATAGATACGAAATCGTTCTTGGACTGTTTTTTTACAGCTGATCGAGTAATGGATATTTCCATAAGTTAAAACGCTGCTTGTTTCGTTTTTTTAATCCAACGAACAACAAAGAACAAGCTAAAAGTGAACCTAAAGGAAATAATAGAATCCCATGAGATAAAAAATTCGTAGGACTATATGGACCCAAATATTGGAGAGGGACAGATGGAATAGATAGACTAGACCAGACATGCTGACAGCCTCCTGGCGACACGGCACTAAATTCGGAATCATGCTGGCTGGGTCATTTCTGATGAAGAAGGTAATTATTCAGCCACATTTGATCATTTAGGCGAGTTGATGAGTTCGATAAGTGTCAAAAGAGCACATACGGTCGTAGAGGTGTCATGCTGTTACAACCTGCACCAAAAGACAGCGGAGATGATTCTATCGCATGTAAAGATTACAGGGTCGGGCTTCACTTCCTGGATGCTATGTGCATTCATCAAATGAAAGAGAGAGCGTGCTTATCCACCGATTTCAATTCTAATTTTTTGGAAAAATACGTTCTCTCTTTTAATTTGATGGTCTATCCAAATTGTCTTTAGATTGTTGATAATACGTATGATGTTATGTGGTTTGATGTGTTCCTCAGATCTTAGCAATCATCTTCGAGTGCTTCAGCATGCAGCAGTAAAGGCCTACGATATTCTTATTACTTCTGCATTTGCATTGTCTACAAAGTTTGTTTAAAAAGTGTCGATAACAATGTATTCCATTGTGTGAAGTGCTGAATTTAGACCGTCGGTTATGTGTGGGCATGATAGCAGATCGTATTTTTGACATTGACAAAATGACTGTGTACGCCATTATCACGGAAAATTTGGCTGAGTGTCTACTTGCAAAATCCTGCAACGGCATCGCGACGATTCCCCAACCCCCATACAGTGCCGATTTGACATCAGCTGCCTATTTCCTATTCCCAAAAGGGAAGTTTTCCCTCAAAAAACACCACCATGGTACCCTAAGTTACGTCAAAGAAGCTTGCACGCGTACCCTTAAGGATCCTCTGGAATCCACCTACTAGGGGGCCTTCGAATCGTGGAAAAGTCGCTCTGGCAATTGTGTGGCGACGCTCAAGGGAGATCTTGAAGAATTTTGAGACATTGAAGCAATATCTGAAATAACTCTATCTTTTCCGAAATTTTCCGGATAATTTGTGTACCAATCAATTAATAATATTGCGATCAAGGCCAATCCCAATGGAAAGAGAAAGTTTTATTTACATAATTCATTAGTAATACCTTGGTGCATGCTTAATAATCATATGTGGCACTCACACCAGAGCAACATGCAGCTCTTTTGGTGAGTCGTTTTTTGGAATTTATATTTTTAGACTGGGTTCGGCTAAATGAAAACATTAGAGATTTCTTAACGATAAGAAATACTCTAAAAAAATAATATCTGTTGATTATTTTTGGTTAACAATTCGTATTCATTAATATCACTGATCAGTTAAAATCTCCAAGGTCGTAAAAAAATAAAAAATCTAAGAAAGTACAGTATCAGTGGCGTAAGCGTCGGAGCCACCGATGCCATTCCATCTGAAGTTGTAGCCACGTCCTCCACATGCAAATGAGAAGGGAACATACCTGATAACAAAACCAACTGCAATGATATCCTCGGGGACCTAGTGATTACAGGACACTAGTCAAAACTTGGGGAGACATTAATTGTAAACCGAGAATCAATTCGACCAATGAAAGATTGGTGGAAGAGTCGGAGATAGTGGCAGCCGGCGGACTAAGTCCCGGCGAATGATGCGTGGGGCGACCGACGAAAGTCGGTCGCCCCACGCATCATTCGCCGGGTCTCCATTAGGACGAGCCCCGCTCGTTCCCGTACTCAGCACCGCCCCCTGAGGGCGCGTCGATCGACACGCGAGCACTTTCTATTGCGAGGGATGACGAACCGTCTAAGCAAGCGAACACACGTGGGGGAAACCCGGCCTGGAAATAGTCACGAACGGGACTACCCGGGGTGGTTCTCGCCTCGGCCTACGAAAGGGCCCTAAACCACCCCACCACGCTCCTGATGGCCCTCGCCACACCAAACGCGCCCCTAATACGAATACATACTACGACAGAAATTAATGATCGCTTGATATCATATTTGCATAAACACAAATTATTAAGCTTGCACAATTATTTTCATCTAGGAAGAGTTCTTATCCTCTCTATACAATTTGTAGTTTCAAGCATCAATTAGGGAAGAAATTAAAAAACACATTTTTCTTCTATATTTTCATCTGTTAACAGCGACTTTTATTTTACCGCCGGTTTCGTGGAAAACCTTACCCGATGGCACCAAATTCAGGAAGTCGTGGGAGGTACACACCTACAAGGGATTAGAATGTGTCTGTATTTAAGGGATTGTCTCCAAAAAGACGCAATGTAATTAGCCAGCGTTGTCATTGCAACAACTGAATGTTCATGGTAACTGTATGAGAAATACCGCAGTAGTGAAGTGTTCGTTTTAGCCTTATAGCGATTGTGAAGAATTTCAGGGGGAAAATAATTCTATCAGAGCGGGTGGTTTTTTTTGGTTAATTGATATACGTATGAAGACGTCCTCCATCACAATGAACTCTTCCAATTAGGTGTATTATATGTTAAAGTTAGAATGAAGAAAAACAATATTAAATTAGTATAACCTGTTTGTTTGATGAAAACAAGATAACCGAAACCGTAAACTTGATTATCAAGGAAACTGGATTATCAATAAAAAAAAATGCCGAGACCGTAAATTTGATTGGCACTAAGTGATAAGGAAAAACAAGAAGAAGAAAAAAAAACAGTAAGGGGAGAAATAGGGAATAAACACTAGGTCACCTGGGTGTGTTTGAGAAACTGTAATCCACGTATACCTCAATCACACACAAAAACCTAAATAAACAATAAAAATAATGAATAATGAAACAAGCTTTCAACCACTCGATCACTAGGGTGTGTTAAGGAATAACAGCCACTCTCGTGAATCGAATTCACAAACATACTCAGGGTTTACAAGGATCCCTCCTATGTCAGAGACGCGTCTATCACACAAATAAATGAAAATTATGAAACGGATGTAGCAAAACAGAAACGACTTACGTAAACGCACAGTCACTAAATCACTCAGGTGTGCTAGACCTTTGTGAATTTCACACACTCACTCAGTCAGGGTTTACAAGGATCCCACCTATGCCATTGACCCGTCAATCACACAGATTAATATACAATAATAACACGGATGTACGGACGCTCTCGCTCATCCAGTCTATCACCCAGGTGTGCTCGAAAACAAGGACTTATGCGATTTACAAATAATCACACGTTCAGGGTTTACCAGGGTTCCTACTATGCCAGGGACTGGCATAGGTGGGATCCTGGTAAACACTGATTCACGACCGTAGATACGTTCTTGTATAATTAAATTGATTGTCAAGTTTATGGTCTCGGCTATCTTGTTTTCATTGATTAACGACCTTGTCCATTATTAATGTCCATTGTACATTTAAACTGTTTAAAATTTTATTTTTTCTTGAAAACTTATGGCTGTAGGTTGATTTTATTAAATTAAAGGGCTGTAAAAGTTACTCCAGCAAATCCACATCGATCCAATGCTAATTAGCAAAGTGAACATTTTCTATGAACATTTTTTAGTATTACAAGATGTTTCATGGCAGTTGGTTCCTCAGTAACATCAACGTAGGAAATTGAAAATAAGCTATGATTCATGTAACTTCAATATAAACCATAAACACAGAAATCAACGCGAAGGTCGGTTTAGTAGGTGATGGTAGAGCTCACCCGTGTACCAAGCACGAGGGCGTGTGAATATTCACACATCAGGGTAGGGGGGCCCGTTCCTTTCCCTGTGCCGGTTATGGTTTCCCAGGAAAATCTGCTACCCGAAAAATCAACTAGCTTGGACGAAGCTGCTGGGACCCAGAGTGCCTTGCCTGAGAATCGAATCCGGGACCCTCCGGTCAGTACTCCAACGCTCTACCCACTAGACCACCGCGACCCGCAACTTACATGTATATATACATGTAATATATATACATATATGTATACATGTATATGTATGTATATATATTATTATTAGGTAATCTACCGGTTAAGGTAGGTTTTTGGATGGACACAACTATCAAATAAACATTTTGTGACTCCCCACCTAGCAAACTAATCTATATCAGGTGCCTCTTCATCTCGGTGTACTTCTTTCCACTCTTCATCCCGTCCAACATCCCTATCCTGTTCCTACCCTTACCTCGCTTGCCCAAAATTCTCCCCTCTATTACCCTCTTCAACATTCCACTACCGCTCAGTACGCCTTTCATCCATTTTTCCTGCCTCCATAGAATTTCTCTCAACAAACCCCTCTCCTCCCCCACCATTTCTAGTACTTCCTCATTTGTTTTCCTTTCGGTCCATTTCACCTTCTCCATTCTTCTCCACACCCACATTTCAAAAGCCTCCAATCTACGTCTATCCTCCGGCTTCAGCGACCACGTTTCCGCGCCGTACATAGCTACGCTCCATATCAGAGTTTTTACGAGTCTTGTCTTAACATCCCTACTCAACGTCCCCGTCATCAACTCCCTCTTCCTTGAGAAAGCCTCCTTGCCTAGCGCAATTCTTCACCTTACGTCCCTACCACTTTGACCGTGTTGGTCCAAAACACTTCCGAGATATGTAAACTGTTCTACCTGCTCTATTTTTTCCCCGCCTATTTTAATATTTAGCTTAGCCTTTTTCTTTCTGGAAAATCGCATAACCTTTGTTTTACTAATATTGATTCTCATCCCATATTTATCGCACTGAACCTCCAATTCATATATATAGATGATGCGGAAGTACTCACGAGAGCAATATAACTTTTGGACGGCACAATAGAACACAGAATAAAACAGATAACACGTAAAAGGACACTCACACTGTAGATGATTTAAGCTTTCGGCCTACTCCGAGGCCTTCTTCAGGTCAGACTCATGTATATATATATATATATATATATATATATATATATATATATATATACACATATATATATAATATTCACACGCCGTCGGGCTTAGTACATGGGTGAACTCTACCATCACCTACTAACCCGACCTTCGGGTTGAATACTGTGTTTATGGTTTATATATATATATATATTATTATTAGGTAATCTACCGTTTAGGAAGGTTTTTTGGATGGACACAACTATCAAATAAACATTTTGTGACTCCCCAACTATCAAACTAATCTATATCAGGTCCCTCTTCATCTCGGTGTACTTCTTTCCTCCCTTCATCCCGTCCAACATCCCTATCCTGTTCCTGCCCATACCTCGCTTGCCCAGCATTCTCCCCTCTATTACATTCTTCAACATTCCACTACCGCTCAATACGCCTTTCATCCATTTTTCCTGCCTCCATATGATTTCTCTCAACAAACCCTTCTCCTCACCCACCATCTCTAGTACTTCCTCATTTGTTTTCCTTTCGGTCCATTTCACCTTCTCCCTTCTTCTCCACACCCACGTTTCAAAAGTCTCCAATCTACGTCTATCCTCCAGCTTCAGTGACCACGTTTCCGCGCCGTACATAGCTACGCTCCATATCAGAGTTTTTACGAGTCTTGTCTTAACATCCCTACTCAACGTCCCCGTCATCAACTCCCTCCTTAAGAAAGCCTCCTTGCCTAGCGTAATTCTTCTCCTTACGTCCCTACCACTTTGACCGTATTGGTCCAAAACACTTCGGAGATATGTAAACTGCACTACCTGTTCTATTTTTTCCCCACCTATTTTAATATTTAGCTTATCCTTTTTCTTTCTGGAAAATCGCATAACCTTGGTTTTATTAATATTGATTCTCATCCCATATTTATCGCACTGAACCTCCAATTCAATCAGCATTGCTTGCAAACCCTTGGCTGTCTGAGCAACTAATGCTTGGTCATTAGCAAACGTAACCGATTTTACGAATTCCCCTCCGACTTTCATTCCTACCTCCAGTTCTTCCCATGCCTCTTTAATCATTTCCTCCGCATATACGTTGAACAGCACCGGTGACAATGGGCAACCCTGCCTTACCCCTCTTCCTAACACTGCGCATCCGGACTCCCCGTTCCCCACTCGCACCTGAGCAGTCTGAGACATGTACAGGTTGCGGATTAGTCTCCTGTCCCTCCAATCCAATCCTATTTTCTGCAATACACGCATTAATTTTTCCCAATTCATTCTATCAAACGCTTTTTCGAAATCTACAAAACAGGGAAAAACGTCCTGGCTGTATTCTATATTCCCCTCTCTTTTAGCGATCTCATTACTGCAATGGCATCACGCGTACCTTTTCCCTTCCTAAACTCAAACTCATCATCCCCTAGGTAATCATTTGCCTTACTCTCTATCCTTTTGTTGATGATCCTGAGAATAACTTTAGCTGCGTGTTTTATCAAACTTATTGAAGGATCTCAGTTTTTCCCGGCGTATTGTATTCAGGAAGTTCTCTCGGGTTTCCCACCGGGTCAGCGTGATGTGCACCGACTATTCGACGGCTAACTCTGCCATCGTCTTCAGGGTGAAGAGGTCATCACTTCACCCTGAAGACGAGGGCAGAGTTAGCCGTCGAAACGTCGGTGCACACCACGCTGACCCGGTGGGAAACCCGAGAGAACTTCCTGAATATCAAACTTATTGTTCTGTATTCCTCACATGATATAGACTTTGCCTTTTTTGGAATAGGAACTAACACCGATCTCACAAAATATTCCGACCAGATTCCTTCCTCATAGATACTACGAATTAGTCCATATAGGGCCTTCTTCCCATATTTTCCTAAACATTTCAATAGTTCTACAGGGATGTTGTCTAACCCCACGGCCTTATTTGCTTTCATCTCCTTTGATGCCCTTTCTATTTAATCGTCGAGTATGCCTGGACCTAAGCTATCTTCTTCTACGTCATGTTCCTTTTCTATGTCTAACCTCGTCGGCCTAAGTTCTTTGCCAGGCAGTTTTTCTATATATTCCTTGCATCTCTCTTGGATTTTTTCTGTTTTAACTATTGTCTTACCCCACTTATCTTTAACTATTAGCACAGATCTTGCCTTCTTACTTCCCGATAATAACTTAACCTTGCTGTATAGAGCACCAATTTTACCCTTCTTCTGTAAACTTTCCATATTCTCGCATTGCGTTTTCCACCATTCTTCTTTTGCTTTATTTGTGGCCCTTCTCAATTTATTGTTTAACTCTTTGCACTTCATTTTGCCTAACTCTGTGTTTACATTTTTCCATAATCTTCTCTCATCCATCTTTGCAATCATCTCATCCGTTACCCATGGTTTCCTTATCCTTTTCCCGTTAACGGTTCTTATAGTGTCTTTAGCGGCTTCTAATATCCCTTTCTTTATACATTCCCATTTTTCCTCGATAGTACTCAGTTCTTTACCGTTTCCTAACCCGCCGCCCTTGCCTTATCTTCTTGAAACGAACATTACATTTCATAACAACTAAATTGTGGTCAGAGTCCGCATCCGGTCCTGGGAAACTGTGCGAATTTATCACAATCTTCCTAAGATTATATATAATATATATATATATATATATATTATATATAATCGGGTCGCGGTGGACCAGTGGGTAGAGCGATGGGCTACTGACCGGAGGGTCCCGGGTTCGATTTCCGGGCGAGGCACTCTTAGCACCTGCAGCTCCACCAAAGCTAGTTGATTTTTCGGGTACCAGATCTTCCTGGGAAACCATAACCGGCACAGGGAAAGGAACTGGCCCCCCTACCCTGATGTTGAATATTCACACGCCGTCGGGCTTGGTACATGGGTGAGCTCTACCATCACCTACTAAACCGACCTTCGTGTTGATTGCTGTGTTTATGCTTTATTTATATATATGATTTCTTCGAAGTTTCACGGGTGTTGATTAAAAAACTTAGACAGCAACACACAGCACGAGAACACAAAAGGAACACTCACACGTAATATCTTGATAATTTAAACTGACTCGAACTCCGTCTTCTTCGGAAGATAAGTTAGGACTGAGGGAAAGGGGAGGGGGAAAACAGGTGTTGTAGGAGGGGTGAAGGAGGGGTATGTGGAGGCAGAAATGGAGGCCAGAGGGGAGCGGAGATTGGACAAGGAGGATTCGGAAATATTAACAAGCGACACAGAAAACTTTTCATTCACAGATACCACAACACCCATGACCCAGGCGTCAACTTACAAAGTCATAATAAGGGCTCGACAAGTGAAAACCCAGGATAAGGATAACCAAATGTATGTGGATGAATAAATTGTCCCACCATCTCGCAAGAAAAAAATCAACACCCATCCACCCCAGACCCCCCCTCCCACCCATTTAATGAACGACATTGAGGCCCGGATGTTGGTAGGCTTTATACAGTCATATAAATACCATTTCCATTGTTTTTAATATTATAGGGTTATCGGATGGGGGAAGGGATGCTAGAACGGAAATACTTTAACAGTGGTTGAAGGGGATGTTGTGGTGGGAGGCATGTTTTGGGATGGGAAGACCCGCGGACGGGGAGGATGGATTACATGAGGCGCAATGATTGTTCACCCTGAGGCTCTGGGGTGTATAGCACTGGCCTATATAAAATACAGGGCAAAGTTTGCAAGTCAGAGGATTAATAAAGTTCTGAGATGTGCATGAGGAGTGGAGGAAGGGCGGGATAGAGTTTAAAGGTGGGATGGAGACGGGTGGAGTGGTGAAAATACGAGAGGTTTTGGCTGCAGAATCATACCCACTCCGGGCTTGCTCGCAAGCCCGGAATGGGTATGATTCTGGGGGTGGAAGGGGATTTGGAAAGAGGCATGCTGCATATGAGGAGATCTTATAGGTTGGTGCGCCATTTGAAGGTAACGGAGTGTGATTTGGGACGAAGGTTGGACGAAACTTTTTGATTTTTGAGGATGGGGTACTGGTCTTTGAGGATGGATATTAGGGACTGGATGCAAGGGAAGCAAGTAGGTGGTCCATATTGAGAGAGGGTGGGAGTCTGTGGTGGAGGGAGGATTGGGGGTGTAGGATTGTTTTAGAATTTTTTTGTGGAGGGGAGAATCTGGGTATCCCCGTTGGAGGAGGGAAAGGAGAAGGTTGTTGAGGTATTTGTTAAGGGATTCGGGATTGTTGTGAATGCGGTGCTCGCGGATAGAGAGGGAGTAAGGGAGGAACCGTTTGGTGTGGTAGGGGTGGCAGCTGTTAAAATGAAGGTATTGTTGTTTGTTAGTAGGTTTAGTATGTACGGAGGTTAGAAATTTCCTGTTAGTTAGGGAAATATTAACATCAAGGAAAGTGATCTGTGATGATGGGATGTTAGAAATAAAAGAAAGGGATGAGGAATAATTAAGTTGGGAGATGAAGGAATTGAGGGAGTCTGTGTTGTGTGGCCATAGTAGAAAGATGTCATCAATATACCGAAGCCACAGAAGGGGTTTTAGAGGATAACTGGAAAGGAACTTCTCTTCCAGGACACCGAGGTGGAGGTTAGCGTATGACGGGCTGAATCTACTTCCCATGACACAGCCCTTGACTTGGAGGTAAAAATTGTCGTTAAAAGAAAAAGAGTTACGGGTTAGTATGATGGAAGAAAGGCCAATGAGAAAATCGGTGCTTGGAGTTTCAGGGTGAGGGCGTTTGGAGAGGAAGTGGCGTAGGGAAGGAAGGCCTTCTTCGTGAGGAATGGAGGTATATAGGGATGTGACGTCAATTGTGGCCATAATGATCTTGGTGTCAGAAAGGAGGGAAATTGAGTGGAGGAGATGTAGGAAGTGGTGGTGGTGGAGGTATCTTTGACATAGAAGGGTTACGACTGGACTAAAGGTTGGAGATAGTGGTCGACGAAGGTGGAAATTCTTTCTGCCTTCGTCGATCACTATCTCCAACCTTTAGTTCCGCTTTCGTTCCTACCTTTAGTATCCGCTTTCTCCCCCTCCACAAACCCCTCCTTCACCCCTCTCCCACTATCTGTTTTCCCCCCTCCCTCGTCCCCTTATCTCTCTGCACCACATACCCATATACCTCAGTCCTAACTTATCTTCCGAAGAAGACGGAGTTGGAGTCCGTCGAAATTATCAAGATATTACGTGTGAGTGTCCCTTTCATGTGTTCTCGTGCTGTGTGTTGCTTTCTAAGATTTATATATGTATGTATATATATATATATATATATATATATATATATATATATATATATATATATATATATATATATAGTCACCTTCTTGGAAAACCCACGAACGTGTACAATAATGTAAATTCACTAATAGTCATAACAAACACAGAAACCAAAACACACAAAAGAGGGACTCACTGGTTCTCGAATTTTCGGTGGTCCAACCACCTTTCTCAAGAGGAATTAGGAACAGAACTCTGTCCTAATTCTGAGCCAGAGTTCAGATAAGAGTTCAAATAAGCCAGAGTTCTGTTCCTAATTCCTCTTGAGAAAGGTGGTTGGACCACCGAAAATTCGAGAACCAGAGTCCCTCTTTTGTGTGTTTTGTTTTCTGTGTTTGTTATGACTATTAGTGAATTTACATTATATATGTATGCACATAAAATGGTATAAAACAATAGAGGAAGAATCGCGATGGGAAGTGATAAGCAGGGAAGGAGCACTGGATTTCCTGTAATCGCAAATGGTTTTTAGCGTATACTTAGGAAACGTAAAGGTTGGTACAAGAAGGGCGTGAGACGAGAGAGAATCTGGGCTGAAAACTAATTAAGTCAGTTTGATTTGCAGATTACCAAGCAGCCTTTACATAGCATGGAATGGACTTACTTATCATTCAACACCCTCCCATGGACTATAACCTTGTCGTGGTGGAAGGGCTTGTGTGTTCCGATGACCCCTAGAGCTGTGCTGGCGGGAGTAATAATAATTACTCCTGGAAGGCTCACCCATGCCAGATAGGTCGAAGGTTAGAAGCCAGACGAAAGGTAGTCCACGCAGCGTCTGTTCCTCAGTGAGGCGGCTGCAATGGCGTTTGACCCCAGTGGGGCGGCCATTAAGTGATGGTGTCACGTTAAAAACACTATTGAGGAAGGCAACGGGAAACCACCTCAATTATGATTCCCAAGAATATTATGATGGGCACTATAGATAATATGAGTCCTGGCAACTACGGGACTCGGCCCAAGAGGCCGTGTGTCGTGCCCGGCAGCGGGAGAGGCAAGGCTTCCGCGGTCGTCATCCCACGAAACCCTTGCAGGGAAGAAATAACTTCAGCAGGACAGAAGACTCAGAAGAAGGGGAAAGTAGTTAGAATAGGAACCTGAAACGTCAGGACAATGTTGAGGAGAGGCAAATTAGAAAATATTAAGCGAGAGATGAAAAGAGGTAACATAGATGTTTTAGGCCTCTGCGAGGTGAGATGGAAGGATAGCGGGGATTACTGGAGTGACAATTATAGAGTAATATACAGCGGCGGGGACGAGAGCCAACGAGGGGTTGCCGTAATTTTAAATAAAGGGGTAGGAAGAAGCGTAGTCAACATAGAGCAAGCGACAGATAGAATTTTACTCGTAGAGATTAAAGCAGAGCCGACAAACTTGGTCATTATTCAGGTATACATGCCACCGAGCAACCACAAGGAGGAAGAAGTCGATAGGATGTATGATGAGTTAGAGGATATCATCGCGAGTGTTCCTGCAGGGAAACATTTAATAGTGATGGGGGATTGGAATGCGACGGTAGGCGAAGGAAGAGATGGTGGTGAGGTGGGGGACTATGGGTTAGGCACGAGGAATGAACGCGGAGAGAAAGCAATTGAATTCTGCAGGAGACAGGGGTTAGTCATCACCAGCACATGGTTTAGACACCACAAAAGGCGTAGGTATACATGGAAAATGCCAGGTGACTCAGAAAGGTATCAGTTAGATTATATTATGGTTAGGCACAGGTTTAGGAACAGCGTGATAAATTCGCACAGTTTCCCAGGAGCAGACGCGGACTCTGACCACAATTTAGTTGTTATGAAATGTAATGTTCGTTTCAAGAAGATAAGGCAAGGGCGGCGGGTTAAAAAATGGAATTTAGAAGCAGTAAATGAATTAACGAAGAAGGAGTATCAGGAGGCTGTAGAGAAAATGATGGATGACGGTAAAGAACTGAGTGCTATCGAAGAAAAATGGGAATGTATCAAGAAAGGGATATTGGAAGCCGCTAAAGACACTATAGGAACCGTTAACGGGAAAAGGATAAGGAAACCATGGGTAACGGATGAGATGATAGCAAAGATGGATGAGAGAAGAAGATGGAAAAATGTAAACACAGAGTTAGGCAAAATTAAGTACAAAGAGTTAAACAATAAATTGAGAAGGGCCACAAATAAAGCAAAAGAAGAATGGTGGAAAACGCAATGCGAGGATATGGAAATACTACAGAAGAAGGGTGAAATTGGTGCTCTATACAGCAAGGTTAAGTTATTATCGGGAAGTAAGAAGGCAAGATCTGTGCTAACAGTTAAAGATAAATGGGGTAAGATGATAGTTGAACCAGGAAAAATCCAAAAGAGATGGAAGGAATATATAGAAACACTGTATGGTAAAGAACTTAGGCCGACAAGGTTAGACATAGAAAAGGAACATGAGGTAGAAGAAGATAGCTTAGGTCCAGGCATACTCGACGATGAAATAGAAAGGGCATTAAAGGAGATGAAAGCAAACAAGGCTGTGGGGGTGGACAATATTCCTGTAGAAATGTTGAAATGGTTAGAGAAAGGTGGGAAGAAGGCCATATATGGACTGATTCGTAGTATCTATGAGGAAGGAATCTGGCCGGAAGATTTTGTGAGATCGGTGTTAGTTCCTATCCCAAAAAAGGCAAAGGCTTCGTCATGTGAGGATTACAGAACAATAAGTTTGATATCCCACGCAGCTAAAGTTATTCTCAGGATCATCAACAAAAAGATAGAAAGTAAGGCAAATGATTACTTAGGGGATGATCAATTTGGGTTCAGGAAAGGAAGAGGTACGCGTGATGCCATTGCAGTAATGAGATCACTAGTCGAGAGAAATATAGAATACAATCAGGACGTTTTTGCCAGTTTTGTAGATTTCGAAAAAGCGTTTGATAGAATGAATTGGGAAAAATTAATGCGTCTATTGCAGAAAATAGGAATGGATTGGAGGGACAGGAGACTGATCCGCAACCTGTACATGTCTCAGACTGCTCAGGTGCGAGTGGGGAACGCAGAGTCCGGATGGGCAGTGTTAGGAAGAGGTGTAAGGCAGGGTTGCCCATTGTCACCGGTACTGTTCAACGTATATGTAGAGGAAATGATTAAAGAGGCATGGGAAGAACTGGAGGTAGGAATGAAAGTCGGAGGGGAATTCGTAAAATCGGTTAGGTTTGCTGATGACCAAGCATTAGTTGCTCAGTCAGCCAAGGGGTTGCAAGCATTGTTGAGTGAATTGGAGGTTCAGTGCGATAAATATGGGATGAGAATCAATATTAATAAAACAAAGGTTATGCGATTTTCTAGGAAGAAAAAGGCTAAGCTAAATATTAAAATAGGCGGGGAAAGAATAGAGCAGGTAGAGCAGTTTACATATCTCGGAAGTGTTTTGGACCAACACGGTCAAAGTGGTAGGGACGTAAGGAGAAGAATTGCGCTAGGCAAGGAGGCTTTCTCAAAGAGGAGGGAGTTGATGACGGGGACGTTGAGTAGGGATGTTAAGACAAGACTCGTAAAAACTCTGATATGGAGCGTAGCTATGTACGGCGCGGAAACGTGGTCGCTGAAGCAGGAGGATAGACGTAGATTGGAGGCTTTTGAAATGTGGGTATGGAGAAGAATGGAGAAGGTGAAATGGACCGAAAGGAAAACAAATGAGGAAGTACTAGAAATGGTGGGGGAGGAGAGGGGTTTGTTGAGAGAAATCCTATGGAGGCAGGAAAAATGGATGAAAGGCGTATTGAGCGGTAGTGGAATGTTGAAGAGGGTAATAGAGGGGAGAATGTTGGGCAAGCGTGGTAAGGGTAGGAACAGGATAGGGATGTTGGACGGGATGAAGGGAGGAAAGAAGTACACCGAGATGAAGAGGGACCTGATATAGATTAGTTTGCTAGGTGGGGAGTTACAAAATGTTTATTTGATAGTTGTGTCCATCCAAAAACCTACCTTAACCGGTAGATTACCTAATGATAATCATTCAACACTTATCATTCAACGCATTACAGGTACAATGCTGGAAACGTGGAACGAAGATTAATCGCAGACGATATAAATAATGAAATTTTCTTGAAGTAGAATGCATTAATTAAGCATTTAACCTGGGGAAACTCTGTCTTGTCGCCGCCAGTGGCGAGAGCAGCCAGCGAGGCACGGCGAGCATCTTTTTTTCCCTTGGGCGAGTGAGCCTGGCAAAGGTCCCTTTTATCACTGACGTTGACGTCAAACGGCAGCACTTCTCAGAGTACAGTATTCCTGTATTCCGTATGATTACATCACACGATCGAATAATTTGATTCACGTTTTTAAGGAATTCTTCGACGGTGTGACAGCCACCGATCGGGGTTGAATTCGTGACCCAGTACCCTTCGCAGAAATCATATCATTTCCATAATCATTATTGACATTCGCATTAAACTGCGTAATTATAAATATATTCATTTAATTCTGAACCCCTGTGATTTATTGCACTAAATTTAGAATAATGTAAATTACAAGCTCCATATAATGTTTCAATTATTGTAAAATGGACGATTTTTCTCGGATATTTAGGAAACAATAGAATTTGTATAAACATTTCGTTGACATATCGGTGCTTCAGAAAATACCTTCAGCATTATTGATTTTAATAATAAATCTAACGAAAAAGAACTCCTTTACAAGATGTTATCAAAATAGCTTTCCTAGCCAAGTTGTAGAATGTGCTTAGGCGTGTGAAAAGGAGACAAATGATGTGGGGCAATCCGCCGAGAACATCTATACATCGCACGTATACAAGGTGTGATCAAGAAAAGACAGGACTGATTTTATAACTTGTTTATTCCGACGGATACAGCTTAATCGAACTTGTCGCCCTCAAAGTACATGCCTTGGCTGACGTCACACCTTTGTCAACGTTTCTTCCAACTCTCGAACCCTGCCTGGTAAGACACCTTAGGGATCCTCTTCAGGTCCGCCGTACAATTATTTTTAATGTCCGCAATAGAGTGGAATCGGCGCCTTTTGAAGGTTGATTTTTACTTTGGAAACGAAGAAAGTCTAATGTAGCCACGTCTAGAGAGTTGGGTAGCTGAGGGATCGTGGAAGTTCCGGTTCTGGCAAAAAACCCATGTTCATCCGTCAGCAGCCGCGGGACGAATTTTGATACGATGCGCGTCATGGCCAAAATGTCTGTCAAAATTGTCTGAGAGGATACAAAACTAATGTTCACTTCCTCGGCTATATCCCTAACAGTTAATCGACGATTTGTCCCCACCAAATCGTTCATCAATTCGACATGGTTGGGGTCTATCCAAGTGGAAGGTCGCTCCGTTCGCGAATTTTCATCTGTCGAAGTTCTGCCCGATTCAAAACGGCTGTACCACTCAAAAAACTGGCTTTGACTCATAGCTTCATTAACAAAGGCTTGCTGAATTATTCCAAATATATCCGTAGTACTTTTGCCAAGGTTGAAACAAAGCCGTTGCACGCGGCGACGAACAGGTTAAAACACGTACCGCTGCTGCTGCGTAAAGACTCGACGTAGACAGACAAAAACTTTCGTTTCAGTCGTAAGACGTGCCGCTAGATGGCGCACTGTGTCGTTTCGATCTGTTGAACGGCTTGCGCAGAATTAATTCATTCCGGTATTTTTTGGGTCACAGGTTGTACGCTTGTATACATTAGATAAGGCATAGAAGAGATTTTTAAATGAAATAACAACGAATTCAAAATATAAAAAATGACCATTTCCATAAGAATTAAATTTTATGAGATACTTTTAATAGATTGTAACATTTACTTTGTTCTCTGTGATGAGATCGAATAGCCGCTATTACTCACCAGTCTGTGTGCATGGGTTCATTAGAGCCGCTAATTTTATACCTTTACATCATGAACAAAATTGAACCAAGGTCTGCTTTAAACACTACTATGTATGTGTGTATTACAAGAAAATATTATCACCAATTTTTGTTAAAACATAGGGGTGCAAGTATCAACAATAAAAGCACACTTCCGCAGGGATTTCGATTTTTATGAAGCTTTTCAATTACTTTAGTAATATTAGATTTCATATGAGTTCAAAAGGGGCTACGAGGAAACTTCCGATAAACTTGCAAGGATTTTTTTCATTTACAAATCCAGTCAACGTAATTCAATGCAAGATTCTCTTACACGTTAAAAAAAAATATATTTTGCATTGCCGTCTACAATACTCGTATACTGCAATGTAAGAGATCTTAGTACTTATCATCTCAATTGTTTCTATCGATTGAATGTCACGATGCCTCCTAAAAATTGCTTATCTATTTTTTCTGAACGTCTTGAACGTAGCATTTCTGAACGAGTGCGTTGTTTTAAAAAAGTTCGTTGTTAAAAATCCATAAAAAATAATACTGAACAATTCTCAACATATTTCTCAATGGTTTTTCAACAATCTGCCATTGATACATCAAAGGTTTCCCTGGCAAATTTATCCGGAACAACTATCTCTATTTTGGTCGCAATAGTCCAACCGCTCTAGGCAGGAACGTAAGGATCAAAATTGTCACAGTTGGCTAGACTATTTTAGTTTAAGTGTGATGGGTTTTCAATTTTTTTCGATGAAAATTAAATGGAAAATCCAGGATTAACCAGTTTTAAGGAACTCCAGAAACCACGTGTATTTGATCATGAGAGAGAGCAACAGTATTTCTATCCGCGACCGCAAAATAAGGAATTTTTCAGCGCAATTATAAACAATAATCAAACAATAAACAATGTGCTTTTCTGGCCAGAATCAAATATATTAAAACTTACTCGACTGAGAGTTCTATGAAAGTTGCGTTGGATTAATTTTTTAAAATTTCAATTCCTACATTATGCTTACTTTTAGTCAGTATTTCTCTCTCATCTGGAAACAAAATCGTTGACCTAAGAGTAAAGATACTAAATTTGTTTGAAGAAATCGGATATACCCACGTCGGAATAAAATATGTTTAAAATCTCAAGTAGACTTCAATTTGAAGAGCTCGTGAAATACTGTGTTCTAAATTAATAATTTGTTTTTAAAACCCCTCTCTCGCAACTCACTTCTTGGAAACGACTCTTCAGCATTGGGCAACGCTAATTGGGAGGGCTTTATTTTTCTCCGCGAAATGAAACTGCGCCGATCACAGCGGACAAGGGAGTGCCCACTCAACTTTGTAAACGAGAGCGGAGGCGGTCACTGAAGAGCGGCCGGCCCTGGTTCAGCTTGAGGTGCGATTACGCTTCCCCCACCCCTGCATCCCCTCCACCCCTGTCCAGTCCCCACAATGGCACACCTCCGCCCACTCCAACCCTCTACCGATAACTCCTCCCCTTCCAGTCCACTCCTGAATAGTTGATTCGGGGAGATGAATACCATTCCACGAATACGGAATCCCGGGAGATAAACCAAAAGAGCCAATCCACAGCACCAGTGAACCGAGTTATAGATTGCTTGCATTTCTAAAATTGACCTGACCTACAAGGGTTAAAAATTTTATCCGGCGCAAAGAGCGCGATAAAACTAGTAACTAGAACACAATAATTTTCCTTCTCTTGGTGAGCGAATCGATTTTGAAACTAATAAAATATGACAATTAGAGACTTTGAGCGAAAAAATGTGCACTCAAACTTATTTGCACGAAATAATACCCATACAGTTACCTAATAAATTCCCCATTCACGATTCCTCTCAGAAATATCTTAAAAATTTAATATTTTATTTCGTAAGGCACGCGATGAAATAGATACCACAAACACTGTTTTCCTCGTATTTTTTCCCGGAGAGAGAGAGAGATTTCATTTATGCGTAAAAGAGTCAACACATGAAATGGTGATTAGGTGGAGCGTTCAATGTGGAATTAGACGTAAAATAAAAAGCACGACTGAACATTTTTCCAGAAAAAATATTCCGTGACGTTCGTCCAAAATGCTCGTTTCTCACATGTCACGCCGGGCGACCAGGTTGATATCTTCTATGCACAATTGGATTTCAAGTGTTTAATTCAATATTTCGCCTCAATCCATCCGCTTCTCTCAAAATATTTCTATATCTTCGCCCCCTCATTTAAGACTAATTCAACTACATGGTCCATTATGAAAGTAATGAACAATGGTTTTATTGTGACGCGATATTAATAGCAGCGGGTTAAAACCAGTTGAAAAATGGAGTGGAGGGCTTGTACTTCAAAGCAGTCGTCGTCAGTTTGCTTCAAGCAGTCTGAGCGGAAAGAGATACCTCCGCGTGAAGTGCGTTTTTCGACTTTGTAACACTGTGCACGACACGGTCAAGCTCCACCATGACCATGCCGCCCAGCCACGCGTCCTTCATCGTTACCAACTTCCTTGCTAGGAGCACCACCCGGGTGTCCCCCCAGCCCCTTTACAGTCCCGACTTTGCTCGGTGCGACTTTGCTTTGTTTCCGCGACTGAAGAGAGAGAGAGAGCTGAAAGGAAAGAATTGGGAAACCGTGGATAACATCCGAAAGCATGTTAATCAACGTTCCTGAGAGACATTCCCGTTCAGGAGTATCAGAGTGCCTTCCAGACGTGGCAGGCCCCGCAAGTGTATTGATGCAGGGTGAAGAGTATTTTTTTTAAGAATTCGTACAAGTACGCCAATCAATAAAATTTTCCAGGAGAATGCGCATCAGTGGAGTACAGCTCTCGGAGCGGAATTTACATATCATCATTTGAGTATTGCGCGGGCTGATCGAGAAAAATGGGAATCTAACCAGTATCGACGGGGAATTTCGGGTGATATCGTCAGAACGCGCTGATGATATCTCGACCAAAGAGTTGGCAGCCTTGGTGCTGCCTGTGAGGGGGAAGTTCTGCCAGTCGCCTGGAGGTGGCCGTCAGCGATGTAAATAGTTCGCCCACCCTACCTTCCCACCGTCCGTGCAATTGCAGCGGTGATCTGATCCCGGAGTGTTGGAAGGGGGGACCCTACCCTGCCCTCTCGGAAGGAAGGAGAGGGAGTGCGTAGGGAGGGGAGGTACTACACCCCCTCTCCCCCAAAAACCTTCCGGCTTTGAGGCAGAGTGAGGGTCGGCTCCGACCGACCGCGTTTGCCGGTGACGAAGTCTTTGAACCGCCTCCAACTGGCACGGGGCGACCTCGGAGGATGATACGCGAGTATTTCGGCTCTTTTCCCCGAGGAGTTCGCGTGGGTGGGTTGGGGGGGGGCGACTTTTCCGCGCGGGCGCCTGCACTTGTTCTTCCTCGCACGCACTCTCGGACTTCATCGCATTCCTCCTTCCACCAACATCCCCCGGGATAGGGATTCGACTCTCGAATGACTAGACTGCTCTCGTCCGTTGGCCTGCAAAATTGTTGCTTTCGGAAATTTACACGAGTCGCCTTTCCCCTCCACGTTTCACATCATAAGTGCATCAAAATATTTTAGTAAAGCATCTTAACGTTGTAAATCCTAATGATCGCGTGGTTTTTTCCGGGACTGACAAGTTTATTAGAAAGAATATGGATATCTACGCGAAATTTACAGTCCGTAATCGCATATAGTATTCACTTTTACTATTTAGTTTAAAGATTTCCTTCAAAGACATAGTTCAGTAAAAGCATTAGAGCGGTTCTAAGGGAAAGGGTTCCGCGTCGCTAGTTGTACATAAGCTATGACTGGAATCTTTAAGCTGATAACAAAAGCTTTATGTCATCTATCACAGATTAAAATTCAACTTTATAGCATAAGAATTGAACTTGTACTGTTTGAAATTCCTTTCGATCAAACATGTGATGTAACCATAATGTTAAATAACTTCATCAAAGCCCTTTGCGAATTCGGCATCCATAGCTGTCATAGATATTTGCCATGCAAAGCTTCCACCGATTATAGGTCTGAACAGCGTGGCCAGTCGATTTGCAAAACAGTTTACAAACAAAAAAAATTGCACAAAAAATTCAGAGGTTTTTCACTGAACCTGCGTAAAACTCTGAGACTTTACGATCATCTCGGACTGGTACCCCTGTTCCCTGATTAGTCTGCCAACTAGATGCCTCATAAAATAGTTAAAATGGTATGTATAACATTTTAAAAATGTTGGGGCATATTTTAGACTAAACTTAGAAGGATCATTAGCTGTCAAAAATGAATAAGTAGAATTAATGCAGGGATAAAAGTAGAATTATGAATTGTAGAAGAGAAAAACACATTACAATGTCACTGTTGGAGCTAACTTTTAAAAGGGAACTTTTAGTTATCTCAACGATTATTCTCTTACATTTTTACTAATTAACTGCAGTTAATTCGAGAAAAATTGACGCCGACGATCGAACATTTATGGACAGAGCCTTCGCAGTATTTCATACATATTTCACGTATCACCTCCAAGATTACATTTAGTGATGCTTCTCCCAGATTTCTGAAAGAAATACGCATTGCAATTTAAATATAGTTGGCAATTACCATGAACTTCAATGCTTTTCTTTCTTTCAGTATTCCTTGAAAGATTGCTTCTCAGTATTTTCTCCAAATTTAGAAAAAGCATGTTTACGAAAGAAGTATGGTTATATCAATATCAATATCAATATCAAGAAGACCCATGTAGACCTTAATGATTAAACTCCCTTTAAATAGAAAAATATATTATGTTCTGTAAATCTAAGGTTATGTGGTATCGGTTGTCCAGAGATGACGAGGAAACCATTTTCAATAGTAATTCGTGGCATCGAGCGCCTGTTGAAATGTATGAAACCGTCAACAGCAGTAAACAACTCAGTTTGGCAGGTGAGGATTGAGTAGCTACTATTGCTAGCGCAATTATCGCAACCCCTACGGCGTCCGACGATTGAGGAAAGAGGGTGGTTTCTTTTACTTTCCCCAGTATGGTTACAGGGAATGGTTAAAAGTTTGAATGTGGTAACCAAGAAATTCACGATTTCGAAGTTATTCAACTTAGTTTTCAAGAAAATGATCTTCCGTGTACTTTATCAGCTAATGACATTAAAAATAATTCTTCAATTTTTTGTTAGTTCGACATTTTGATAGAAAGTTGGAATTTTGAAAGAAAAAACTCCAGCCACAACACACATCAGTTCCTAATTTAACACCTTGAATAATCCGGGGTTTTCCCCCACCTATTTGAAAAACCCCAACCCCCTCATCCCTTACCCTTTCCTCCTGATGCAACACCTCCTACCAAACACCTTTTTTGGTGGCTCGCAGGATATTTATGTAGATTTAGACATCAAATACGCATTTCTACATGTCGTATCACATCCTACGGAAACTCTTTATTTTGCTTCTTTATAATTAAACCGCTATATTTATTTCACACATTTGACCATTTTCTGTCGGTCATCAGCCCTTGCCTCTTAACCAATAACTTGAAATCCGCATCACTTGTTTCCACTTGTCAAGTTCAGTTATGCAAACCGTGGGTGTGATACATTTTAGATGCACATTATATTTTCACTATAATTTAACGAAAACAGTTTCTGGCGTAACTTGGTGGAAAATCTTCGTATTGACGTTTTAAAAAAAAACAAACCACTTTGCTTTTCCACATTAACTTTTTATTTTCACGACCCATCTCACCTCTTTTTATTCTCACCTGATGATGTTATGCTATTACGAAACCTGGGTCGTGAGAATAAAAAGTTTATCTGGAAAAGCAAAGTAGTTTGTTTTTTTAAAGACGTCCATATAATTTAACGTTTTTTTGGATAAGACCTAACAGAAGCAACAAATGCAATTTACTATGTATTTTCATTAGCTATGGGACGTTAACGTTTATTACAAAATAGACATACGCCAATATAGCAGGAAAGCGCTATTATATCATATAGCTTAGCGTAGTCTCTTACTAAGGGAATGATTGGCACTTAGCTAATACTTTATACTCTTTGCCAAACGGAAGCTGTTTCAAGGTCACTGCATAGCAATTGAGGAGGATTTCCTGTTTAATATGGCTTAAACTTTGGCACAATGTGTTAAAATAATTGGAAAGGAGTATAAAACTTAGTGTTACGGAATTTTCAAAGTGCAATCAGAACTAGGATTGACACCACATATCTTTAATTATTGTTAGTCCAAAATTTTTTTAACTTTTGCCTACTGACAAAGATAAAAAGAGACGTTTCAGGCGTGATATGGTGGAATATCATGTTTAATTAAAATTGGCAATTTTTCACAAAAATAAATTGCCAATTATAATTAATACTGACGTAGATGAAGATTTTATTTTTTAATGGTCGCTTCAGAAAGCGTTTGGCTTTTAGGTACATATATTATAAGCTACAGGCATCAGCTATTACCATTAGATACGGCCAGTGTATAGATAAATTTTAAAGAATTAATTCTCATTCTTGTGTGCTCGTATGATTTTACGACATTGTGATAGTAACAGATTTTAACTTTATCCTTTAAACCAGCTGTAAAAAGATAATTTTTTAACTCCAAAACTATAGCTACATCTACAAAATACCCCGTAAGTGACCGCAAGGGTGTAAGGCGGGGGATGTCAGGACAACACCGGTAAAACATACTGCAGCAACATGCAAAATAAACAGATACGTACAAATTCACACCAATACGGATGAAATTATTCATAAAAAACTTATTTTATCTTAAATACGATACATATACGTGCAAATAATATGCACAAGCACATGCACCTACGAAGGCACTAGATTTTCACGCAAAATAAACTTTTGCCTCGACTTGTAATTCCATTTTTTAACTGTGACTTCGAATTTTTAATTTTATGATTTCTGATTATTCGGAGAAAAAACGAGTAGTTGCATCAATCTGTATACGGAAAAATATCGTCTTTATCTTATGTTTGTGGTCTAACCTGCCCAATTAGTGTGGGGCCATAGCAATTCCCTTTGCTTCTTGGGCACTGAACCTTGTTGCGAGTCCAAATCTTGCTTGTTCTCTTTACGTCTAAAGTGGCTCCAAGTCTAGTTCCTCTTAGAAGAAATACATCATTATGAATACAGAGTATTATTAGCTGACGACCTATTTGCAATTCAAAAGTGGTGGGAGACATGGGAGCTAGAATTAAATTAGAATAAATGTGTTTCGATAGATTTTTGGAGAAAAAGTACTTCACCGAAAATAACTTACACTGTACAGGGAACCAGAATTGCACATTTGGGTGTACTCACATACTTTGCTGTAACGATAACTACGGATATGTCCTGGGGAAAACTCATTCGTGAAATTTGCGGAATAGCTAATAAAAAGTTAGGATTCATTCAAAAGAATACTTGGGAATTGTAATGAAAGGTCAAGGACATTTCACATTAGTTAGGCCCGTCCTTGAGTGTCCTCATGAAGTTGGCTTAATTTCGGAATTAGAAGGATCGCTACGAAGAGCAGCTAGGTTTGTGAAAAGTTGATATGAACAAGGTGACGGTATCAATACACTCTTTGAAGAACTACCATCGGAGCCACTAGTAGAACGAACGCTTAAATATAGGTTGAATTTACTGCGTACTATAGCAGGTTACTTATCTGAGGACATTAGGGACATACATTATAGGCCACCACTTACGAAGGTAGATCAGATCACCAACGTAAAATCAGGGAGATTTATTGTCGAACGGATAGATTTAAAATGTCGTTTTTGCCTCAAACCATTAGAGATCATAAAAGACATGACAGCGTAGGAGATAATTAGAATTGGTAGTGTATATATTTGCCAATATCTTGCATGTTTCTTACTGAATGTTGTTCTATTTATTCTTTAGACTCATCTTTGAAAGAGTTCTATAGTTTGATTTGAATGTACGTATCCTGTTATCAAATAATTTAAGTACTTTCTTTCGTGTGAATATGGTATGTCTAGAGCATGAACAAACTTATATTTGTGCAGAAGTAACATGATTTGGTTATGCATGTGGTTTTATTTAGGTTTACTGGTGGTGGCCTATTACCCCCCACACGCCTTTGCGGCGACTTACTTTGTAGATGTAGATGAGAAATACCAGTTACACTCATGAAATTATAATTTTTTTGACGAATCTTGCGGATTTTCTCTGCACTTTATCCAATACTTTTATCGACAATCCCACATGAGACCACTTCGCGCACTTAGTTCGTGCGCATTAATTGGAAAAATTTAAATACTAATTTGGACACTAACACTGTCCTGTATAAACAAAGTTACCGTAACAGAAAGACTAATATACGGCAATAGCAACAACAAAATGAGAGTTGCATAGGAAACTCATCTATGGAATGAGCGAATAAATTCACAGACCAAGGGGGATCATTTTCAGTTATAGAAGGCGCTGCATTCCGACGTGTCATTTCCTTTATGCAAAGCAATGTCTAAACTCTCATTTGCAAGTAGATTGATAAAAAAATGCAACCCAGGCGGTTGTGGGGTGGTCACGGAGTATACGCCGTAACTTTGTTCGCCGTAAGCGACAACGTTAACGGATCTTTTGTGGTCTTAATGTCTGGTTTCTCCACGACTACGGCTTAATCGTTTTTCTCGCGTTGGTCACGAAAGAGATCTCTTCAATGCCATCGTCTTGATGCCACACACTAAATAACTTGGTCATCTTTGATTCCCCTTTGTTTATTTGCTTCGGATTTATTGATAACCAGAGAAACAAGGTGAAATGCATTCGCACGCTAAGATTTTAGGAATAATATGATTCGGTAACGAAATCAAAAATGGCACCGGCTGTATCACGAATGGTTGAAGGTTGAATGGCGATGATGATTTATAATTGTAATATAATGAAACAAGGTTTCATTATATTAAAACAACAAAACAATAAAACAAAAAAACTTTTAGATGTCCAATTGTTCTGCCAATCGCACCATTCAATTAGCGACTAACACCACGAACGATTTGCTATTACGTTGATTTTCGATGAACCACGGAATTTATGCAAGAAATCTCAGCGAAACGAGCAATGGGGAATGACGATGCAGCCAGGAACACACAACAGAGTACATCACCGGATGAATTTTTCAACGGTTGATATGTTACAGAGTTTTTATGGAATAGCAGTCTTGTTGTGTCGGGGGTAAAACATCTATAATGAAACCTATGAAGACATATGTTTCGTTGCAAGTGACTTGGTGCTATTACGAAGTGTCAATAAACCAATGGAAGAAGTAAAGTTAGGAATAGACGAATTCTAACGTGTGAAGACAACCCCCTCAAGGGAAAAAGTAGAAAGAAATACCTTTTTCATTATGAACAAAGATATTATCAAAACATGTTCCTTGAAGCCCGATTCCCTGACACGGATGTAATATTTTTAGTAGGCAATCCGATTCAGGAAAGTTTTGGATAGACAAAACTACCGCGTCAATATTTTTGTTACCCCTAACAAAACACAATCCAACATCCTATCCTAAAACAAGCCACACTTCATCTCGGTGTACTTCCTTCCTCACTTCATTCCATCCGAAATCCCTATCCTATCCCTCCGCATATATGTTGAAGAGTACCGGTGATAATGCATAACCTTGCCTTATACTACCTTGATCAAAAAGTTCCCGGAATTTATTCAGAAAATTAAAAATACAAGTTTATTCATCTAAATCTATATTGTCCCCTTCAAAGTAATCCCCATCGACTGCAACACACTTATGCCAGCGCTTGATCCAATCCTCGAAACATTTTTTATATTCGGTTTTCGGTATGTCCATAAGTGCTTCCTGCGATTTTTCCATTACTTCCTCTCGGCTGCTAAAACGCGTTCCCCGTAATGGTTTTTTAACTCGATTGAACAGAAAGAAGTCACAGGGAGCCAAATCAGGTGGATTCGGTGGCTGTTGGATGGTATTTGTTGCATTTTTCGTCAAAAAATTACGAATAATGATAGCACTGTGCGACGGTCTCGACGCACTGTGCGACGATTTCTGGTCTCTTTCGGCGAATTGCTTCACGCAAACGTTTCATAACGCCCAAATAATACTCTTTGTTTACTGTCTGGGCTTCTGGCAAAAATTCATGATGCACTACACCGTTGTAATCCATGAAAACCGTCAGCATTGCCTTCTTTTTTGACTGAAAACGACGTGGTTTTTTTGGTCTCGGCTCATTTGGTGAACGCCATTCACTTGCCTGATGTCTGGATTGAGTGTCGTACTCATAAACCCACGTCTCGTCTCCAGTAATGATCCTTTTGATGAATGTGGGATCGGATTCAGCCTCGCAAAGCATGTCTTTTGCGACGTCAACACGGTTTCTTTTTTGCATGAAATTGAGGTCTTTTGGCACCAACTTTGCTGCTACACGACGGAAACCCAAATCATTAACCACAATGTCTTGGGCGGATCCATAGGCAATGTTCAAGTCCTCCGCTATTTCTCTGATGGTTAATTTGCGGTTATTGACCAACATTTCTTTTACTTTATCAATTTTTTCACCGACTTTCGATGTCGATGGTCTGCCACTGCGTTCATCATCTTAGATTGACTCACGACCACTTCTGAACCGCTCGTGCCCCTGGTAAACGGCCGTTTTTTTTAGAGAATCGTTGCCGAAACACTTTTTCAACATTTCCAACGTCCGTGCGCCACTAAATCCGTTTTTTACGCAAAATTTAATACAAGTTCGTTGTTGCAAACTTAAATCCATTTCTGCAATTGTAAAAAATCGCCAACACACACAGAGATAGATGTACTCTTGGCTACGTAACTTTTGCAAATGTCAAGTTATGACACTAAGGTTTAAAGGGAATATCAACAACAGATGTACCAATTTAACAAAAAAAACAGAACTCAAATCGGAACGATGGGAGCGCCACACGGTGGTTATTCCGGGAACTTTTTGTTCAAGGTAGTATATGCATGTATAACCATATTGTAATATAGCGTAGTGTTTGAAGAAATTTCCGGAATCCGTCTACTAAGGAGCCTTCGAGTCGCGGTAAACCCGATTTAGCAAAAGTGTATCGACGCTCTCAAGGGATGTACCTTGAAGAATTTTGGGGAATTGAAGCAATATCTGTAATAAATATATTTTTCCGAAACTTTTCCCGGTACTTTCCATTCTAACTATGGAAATTCCAAACAGATAATCAGCAATCTCGCCTCTTGATTTTGTAATGATTTCAATGATGAATATTTCAATATCCCTGGTTCTTTTCTCATTCATCCAGCAAAATCACTAAATTTTCCCGACTATTACTCATCTACATCTACATTATACCCCGCGAGGGCGTGTGGTGGGGGAATGAGGTCACAACCTCTAAATGGAAAAAAACCACTTTCAAAACTAACACATTTTTTTGACAACACAGGACACGAGGGTAGGGAAAGTGCATACAATTAAGTGTAACTATTAATTACTCCCCAGACGCTGAGGGTAGCAAGTGGAAACTTTAATCCATATTTAGTTACTTGTCCATATGGTCCATGGGAAGAATGAGTCCTTGAGTCTGCTAGTTCTGGCATCTATTTTTCGAATTTTATATACTTGATCTAAGTCCAACTGAGCACTCCAACTATATATGTTGGAGTGCAAATAATATTCGAGACTTTGACGCTGAAACATGCGTATCTGAATTTATTCAGTAGTAGTTTTCAGGAGGAGGCGACCAAAAGCTGAGTTTATTGGCCCCGCTGGGGATGGAAAGAATAGGATGAAGGGTGGAGAGAAACACGGTGTCCACATTAGCCCACTATTGATTTAGTCCTTATTAAAGTAAAGAAAGGCCTCAAGGGGTCAATCAGTCCCATCCGTCGATAGGCGCACTCCCTCCAATTTCCCTCCACAAAGAACCACAGGAAGGGATCGGGATACCATTGACAGATATCTTTCCGCAATATCTTTCTCTTGAGCACGCTCCGGTCACTGACAAAAACATCGCATGGCGTTCGGCCCGGCGCGTGCCTCCCTACTCGTCAAATTCCATCGGCAGCAAGATTGTGACGCTCGCGTTTAAATGCTCGAGGGACAAGGCATGCCAAGGACGAGGGAACCGCCTCGGGGTCCACCCTTATTCCCCTCTCTTGCCCCCGTCGTCCCCGTCCGTCGTCGATCCGCTGGCGACAGATCCGCCGGCAGAGACGCCGGAAAGGGAATCCCGGAAGTAGGACGATTAGATGCGCGGGAAATGGAGAGAGGCTTTGGGGGGGGGGAGGTCGAGAGCAGTGTCCCCCACCCCCGCGCATGGAGAAGGGAAAGGGGAGGCCGAGATGACACGAGGAAGAGAGTGGAGCGGGAAAATCAATCTGGGTGAGAGTGGCACGCGAGGTCTCCTTGACCAGGATTCTGACTTCGAGCGCGAGGGGATGAGAATGGGGATGGGAGTTTTGAGTTCACTGGTGCACCATAAAGATTGGGGCACAAAAGGGGGAGGGAGCACCAAGGGGGGGGGCACGCCGTGTTGTCGGGCGTTCAGACGCGGATGCCACGGAAGCGAACACCCGCGATCCATGGATACCTGTATATCAATGTTGAGTTCAGACGGCGAAAAGAACCCAACCACTCATAAGAAAAAATGACGGCCAACTGTTGACCAATTTCGCCTCTGATAATCTGGGTCATACGCCAATGCGATTGAAGAGAAACTCAAGTTTTGGGATATTCTAAATTTCAGGAAAGCTAAGACGTATACAGGGTCCATTATAATAGTAATGCGCTTGATTTTATTGTGACGCGACTATCCATTGCAGCGTAATAAAACCGGTCGGGAAACGTAGTTGGGGGTCTCCCCTCCCAACGCAGTCGATCGTCAGTTTGTTCTTAGCAGCCGGAGCGGAAAGACGTGCCTCCGCAATAAGTGTGTTTTTCGACTTTCAAACACGTCAATGACATGGTCAAGCTCCACCATGGCAATGCCCCTAGGCACACGTCCTTCATCGCTACAAACTTCCTGGCCCGGAGCACCACCGATGGTCCGCAAGGTCCCTTGCAGTCCCGACTTAGCTACGGGCGCCTTTTCTTTGTTCCCCCAACTTAAGACAGAGCTGAAAGTAGAGTACTGGGACACTGTGGAAAACATCCAAAAACATGTTACAACGTTCCTAAAAGAGGCATTCCCGTCGCGGAGCTTCAGAATGGCTTCCAAGAGTGGCAGACACGTCTCCGTAAGTGTATAATTGATGCAGGGGGAGAGTATTTTGAAATATTTTTAGCGTTTGTAAATTGAAAATTTTTGGATTTTTAGGAATAAAAGTTTAAAAATTCCAAATTAAAGGAATTGTGTACTGATATTAAAAAAAACTCTAAGCTCCCAAGTATTCGGCGATTCGATACAGCTTTTGATAAATCGATTAAAATTTATTATATATGCACAGTGTCCACTTAGTTATCACCGTGCAACAAAATTCGCGCTATGAATTGTATCTATGACAAATCAACGCCAGTATATATGCAATTGTTTTTCTTTCCGTGGCGATCGCTGAGTGTCAGGAGCGATCATCATTGGACCCGGGTTATAATATCAGCTTTGACTGGCAAATACCGATATTTCAAACAATACAAATTGTTAAATCTAATTTCTTTCGTCTGTTAATGCCATTTCTTTTTAATTACAAAACTAAGGGCCACGAAGGAGGTTTTAAACGAATAAATCACATTTTTTCTCTTCAGAATTTCCATTCCAGTGGCAATGTGAACTTGTTCATCCACCATGATTTTTAAAAAGAGATAATTATGGAAATCCGGTAATGTTACCTATATTAATTCCTGCGGTAAGACTCAATAGTTAACGGTGTTGCCATACGGTGAAACGTTTACCAAGAGCATTCCTATCATAGTGTTCAATAATAATTGGATCGCTTGAATACGAATCAACCCAGAGAGGACTCGGTTAACTTACAGAATGACATTTAAAAAGCTATATTATTCGTTTGAAAAACATAGTCTTTTTCCACAGTATGATATTGTAACACAAAGTAAATAATTTTGGCAAACATTTTGTGAAAAATCATTGAAAATTCAAGAAAATAAGTATCTCTCTGAATGATACGTGGGAGAGGAAATATCCATGGAAGAGGAAATATCCATGGAAGAAGAAAATGTGGTTAAAGTTGTGGGATAAATGATCATTGTCCACAGATTTGTTAGGGTTAAATTTTCATCAGTTAAATTCACACTGTATATTTTAATTACTCTTAGTGAAAAATGTAAAACATCTTAGCGATAAAATGAAATGATGTTGTTCCTGAGAAGATGATTTGGAAGGGAGAAAGTGTTGACATATCGTATGTAAGTAAACGCTTTCGTAATCCGAACTCTCAAGTTTGTGGTACATTAATTCCAAAAGAGGAACAGAGCAATATTGGCCTTTGAATGCACAAAGATCCCATTAAGATGCATATTAGCATCTTAAATGCGACACATATACCAAGAAATGTGCGTCTTAATTTGAAAACGACGCCTCATTTGCGAGGGTATTCTGATTAGCATATGCTAGAGTTTTCTTGAAAAGTAATCTGCCGGGAAAAATATTTACAAAAAAGTGGTTTTCCTTTCCACAAATAAAATCAAAATTTATTATTCAAATGTAAAACCTCTCCATGTTCACTCAGTTTACTCGTGCTGATTCAGATTATCCTTATGTTTTAAAGAAACTCGTTGCCAGGCAACGAAGAAAACCGGCACACCCCTTCATACTTTTGTGTCTTCAGATGGAAACTAAACCAACCATATGCGCTGGATATACATGAAGTCTTATGCTACCTCCCGGCCTATCACTATGAAATTCAGGTCTTTCTTGAAGGTCTCTTGAAGTATCTGGAATGTTTCGGTTGCATTCATTCCATGCTGTACACAAAACTTGATGGTCTCTCGCTGTTCGAGCGAACTTTCTATCGCCCGGTGTTACTAAGTCGAAAGACACTTCACGAGAAGGCACGTCTTTCAACTCAGACTGCTCGGAGCAAACTGGCGACCGACTGCGTTGGAAGACAAAAACCCCACGACATTTCCTGACCGGTTTTACGCGTTGCAATGAATGATCGCAATCTCATCGGCGCAAATCATCAAACAGAGGAGGACGAGTCTAGTTGTAAACGGCAGCAGGAGCATGTATTCACGGCTCACTTGCTTTTCCGAGAGTGTGACAATGTTACGTTTCACAGCAGTAGAACCGTTATTCAATGAAGTCTACTATGGTTGAAGCAGACATATGTATACCATATAATGATGTTATTCGAGGCAAAATTTTATTTTATTCAATTCAAATTATTTATACATGTTTTCGAGTCATTATAATATCCATGATGGCCCGCAACCCTATGCGTATTTATTAACTTCTTGTCGTTCAAAACCAAAATATGAGAGAACTTACGTCACATACATAGGAATTGCTTCATAAAAGCGTGAAAAATTATTCTGCATATGAAAATATGGTATTAAATTTAATCATTTTGCCGTTTCTTGGTAAATACCTACAATAATATAATAAATCTGAATAATGATATTATAACAATCCTGCGTTAAATTTTTTCACAGATGAAACCTATTCTATGAATGACTTTGGTTGAAGCAGACGAAGTAGTATGAATCACTAAAATAATAGTATTCCTCAGAAATATAGTTATCGACATAATCATTAGCATTTCAAACCTAAAATTGGTTTACTACGACTCTCGGTTCTACTATACGATATTTATTGTTGATTTACTCATCCCAAAACATTAAATAATTCCCTGATTTTTCTTAAATACTGCTGGGTTTGTCTTCATCGTGGGATCTTACAGCAAATTGCCTCACTTATCATGCTCCTATTAGTTCTCCTTTTTGTACTCTCCTCTTCTGCTCTTCTATATACTTCTTCGTTCCTCACTCTGTCTGCCCATTTAATCTGCAGAATTTACCTTCAGCCATGCATTTTGAAGGTTTCTATTCTCCACTGGTACACAGTTCACAAGTTCCACATCTCCAATCTATAAATGGCAATGCTTTGACGAACAGCTTCCTTTTTTTAATCTCAGTTTTTTGAAAATAGCAGTTGCCTCTCCTTTACGAGAAAAGTTTTTACGATTTTCTTTGCGCTATGTTCGTCCAACTTCTTCCATCCCAAATCACACTGCTACCTAGGTGAATGAAGGATGCATTCCACTTCCTCTAGTTTTGCTCCTACCATTGTTGTATCTGCCTTCCATACACAAGGGTTTAAATGTTCTTCTTCTTGAGACACCTATTATATTCGCGAAGTACTTGGTCCCTAGAATTCAGAGTCGCTGGCACTTCCTCAAGTGTTCCAGGTACTACTGTTTAATATCACGATTCAATGCTAGGTTGAACTTAATAAATAAATTCAGATGCGCATGTTTCAGCGCTGAGGTCTCGTAAATTATTCGCACTCCAAAGTGCATTGATCGCATGGATGATGTATATAAAATTCGGGAAATAGATGCCATAACTAGTAGACTCAAGGACTCCTTCTTTTTCAGGGACAATAAGGAATAACAACTCTAGGGTTATAGACAGAATAAAATTCAACTTGCTACCCTCAGCGTCTGGTGAATAATTGATAGTTATACTCAATGGCATGAACTTTCACAACCCTCGAGTCCTTTGTTGTCATAGCCATTCCCGCATGATCGCATTAGAATGTATCAAGGCGAAAATACATTGTTTCTATGCGATTATGAGGGCTTCCATTGGAATATAGAACCCAGTAGAGCAGTAATAGTCAACATCGGAAGCATTTTAAAATTTTGAACACACGGCTGGAGTACTTAAGCGGATAAAATGATACTTTGTAATTCCACAGATTTATTTCACAAACACACGACCCGGGTTTCGACGTACAACGTCATCTTCAGAACCTGAAGATGACGTTGTACGTCGAAACCCGGGTCGTGTGTTTGTGAAATAAATCTGTGGAATTACAAAGTATCATTTTATCCGCTTAAGTATGAACCGATTCCATAAAATAACGCCTGAAACCATCGATTACACGGCTGGAGTTCAACGATGGCTTATTGATGACATAAATTGAAACACAGGTAGTGAAGTAGAGATGGCATTAGCGATATCGAGCACAATAGGCCATTGTGGATGCTTTATAGAGAAGATGACTTCGCTATATTGGACCCGCCTCGCTATAAAATGGAATTGTGACAAAAATAAGAAAAGGAAAGATGGAAAGAGGTCAAACGTGAGGCCCCCAGGAACAAATACGCGAGCTAAATAAAGAAGGTTGCTAGGCGAGAAAGCTATCATGGATTAAGAGGCCTGGCATAGGGTAGGAAAGAGCAGACGTCTAAGTCAACCAATTTACGAATTGAAAGGGCAATAATGAATTAAAGACTCGAAGAACACAAGAAGTAAAAGGGTCCTCCGAAATAAAAATTTTCCGGCAGGTAAGTATTTAGAGTTACGAATTTATTTTGCTAAGCTCATCAAGCCCTTTCTACTGGACTGTTCACCATGCTCCTTGTATTTTATTTATTATCAAAGAATCTATTGGTTACAGTGGGTATTAGATCGACAGAACTACCAAATAAATAACTACCAATAAAAAACAAAACATATTCCTAGTCTATAAAAATTCCCTCTTTATCGTTACGTACATCCTTTCCTTTCATCCCGTTCAACAGCCCTATTCTATTCCTGCCCTTCCTTGTTTGCCAAACATTTTCCCCTCTGTTACAGTCTTCAACAACACCCTGCCGATCAATACGCCATTCATCCATTTTTCCTTCCTCCTTAAGGTTTCTCCTAGCACTTCCTAATTGGTTTTTCCTTTCGGTAAATTTCACCTTCTCCATTCTTCTCCACATCCACATTTCAAAAGCCTCCATTCTACGTCTATTTTCCTGCTTCAGCGACCACGTTTCCACGTGACCACGTACTACGCTCCATATCAAAGTTTGGCATGACTTTTCTCAACAACCTCACTCAACCTCCCCGTCATCAACTCCCTCCTCCTTGTGAAAATCTCTTTGCCCAGCGCAATTCTTCTCCTTACGTCCCTACCACTTTCACCGTGTTGGTACAAACACTTCTAAGGTTAACTGTTTAATCCGCTCTATTTTTTCCCCTTCTATTTCAATGTCTAGCTTAGCCTTTCTCTTTCTGGAAAATCGCATAACCTTTGTGCTCTGATATCATATGAAAATGAAGTGAAGGAGGAGAAGGTTTCAACGCAATGAATGAAGGAGGGACTGCTGACGACTTATGTGAAATACCATAGAAGTTGAGAAGTTCAACGCCCACCATCTTCTTCATCTATGATCATACCCTTCAGCTAGTTTAAACGTTTCAAGCCACGTATTATAGGGACTGCTTGTGTAGAGAGCGTCCATACGGTTTCTATCAAAGTTTTGCTTTTGGATAAACGTTAAATTTCCAGGTTTTAAATGACGCATACATTTTAATTAAGAAATATGTTTTTATTCAGGTTCCAAACTGTTAAACTTCTTCTCCAACTCTGTCTATCCCTAATAGACTTTCCCTATCTGGTTTTCCTTCATATTTTCTGATAATTGGGTGCAACTTTGGAGTTTATAATGGCACGACTTAAGCAAATGTGGTTATTATGAATCTTTCCAACGCCGGAGATAAGTGAGAGTTAGCAGTAACACATAAGTCGTCTTAAACTTGGTGAATCCCCGAACGTACATAAAATTAATTGACTCCATAAAGTAATAAGGTAGGTGAGGCAATCCCTAGGGTTCGCAAGGGTCTGAACGAGGAGAGTGTCACCAAGGGCCGTTCAAGTCCCATATGTGTGTAACTCACCACAATTATGCCTCAAGTCTGAGATTACGAAAGCGATGAACACGTCCTCTCTGTATGCATTAATATCCAGTTTCACGCGTTCTGTCTCACATCCTCGTGGTGTTCGGAGGGGATATTAAATAAAGCGGCCGCGAGATGATGCCACACTTGAGCGTTTCATGCCATTTTTATGTGCCATATACTGCTATTTAGTAAATAAACTACTGCTGCTAAATTGATTCGCGTGACTCAGCGCAGGTCTCGCAAATTATTCGCACTCCACATACATTGGTCGCTTTGATCACGTATATAAAATTCGGCAAATAGATGCCAGAAATAACAGTCTCAAGCATTTTCACTAACCTCACGGGTGCTGTTATCAAAATCCTTTCTTTCTGAATGACCGCATTAGAATGCCATTAAAGAATGTAGTGCTGTTAACAATATTGCTTGATCTGCTTTTTCTGTTTTTAAGTTTCCCCTTTCATCCCTCGTCTCTCTCTGTGGGTGGAATCACCCGCTACCTGCAGCGTTGGGTCACATGCCCTACCTGTGTCCTTGGGGGAGGAGACCTTTGAATGTTGCATGTCCATGTGGTAGTGGAATTTCAACTTCTTACTTTCCATATTCTGGCTTGCCCGTTTTTGGATAAATATTTACTACATCCTGAGGTGATTTTGTTTGTTAGTTGATACTATACGTATTTGCTTGCGTGTAAGTTGAAAGGTTTTTTGAATGAATAAATACGCCACTGTGGGTATGAATTGATGTATTGCTTTTGCTTGCGATGGTTTTGTTTCCTTTTACGGGTGCTGACCTAACACCCCCCGCCATGCGCCCTTGCGGCGACTTTTGGGGGATTCTGTAGATGTAAATGTAGAGATTCACCGCTAAGTGAGCGTATCGTTCGCGAGTACGAGGGTCAGATGATAAGTTCTCAGCCTGACACAGAGACGGCGTTCCAATTAGCGAAAATATATAATTTCTGCCTGGGTGCACGTGTCATTAGTTCGCGAGAGAAGATTCAACTTGTTTTCTCGAGTGGTTTGTTTACATGTATTGTTGCAGCAGCCATCTCTCTGGAAATGGAAAAACTGAGAGCTTCGTACCATCATAAAATACTCGTTTTGGATGAATTAACTCCGTAAGGAAATTCATCCGAAATTGGCAAAAGTGTGCGGGGTCTCTGTTATCCTTCAATGTCAACCGATAGAAAGTGGGCAGCCGAGTTTAAAACGTGGTCGTAGATCCATCGAAAATGACCCGCCTGAAGGACGGCCAAAAATGGCACCACACCGGAAACCAACGAAAAGTTGCACGACCTCGTGAAGATGGATTATCACAGTCTTCCAGATTCTCACCTTAGGAACACTGATGCTCGAGAACTGCTGAACCAAAAGTGTGCTGAAGTCAAAGGAGATGTTAAAGAATAAACTGAACTAGCTTTTTCTCTCAAAATCACATTCTTTCATTTTGAAGCCGAGAACATTTCACCTTACCCTCGTAATGCTCCTCTTAGGAGAGGTTCATTTCAAGGTCATTATCAAGTAAATGAGAACCAGTCCGTAAACTTACGGAATACGAAGTACGAAAAAAATCGTGGAAATACATTTTAGAAGGTATTTGTAAGAAAAAAATTGTAAAAAATCTTGGTGAGGAATAATATGGATGGAAATAATATTGGCATAGAGGAATCTTCGTGGTTTGATTGTGTATCAACCGGAATAAAAGGAAAAATATCACTAAAAATTAAATTAATTCCTAGTTAAAGGCGCTCAGGAACCTGGGTTACTCGACGGAAGGTTTCGAAAATTCCATATTTCTCAACCATCTGTAGTTTGGAAATTCATTAGGTTAAGCAAAAGGCGGTAAGCTAATTAACGTCTTGCACAGAGGCAGTGTCAAAATGCGGATTTCCAAATAAGTGAGGGAAGAGGGAAGAGGAAGTTATAATTGGGAAGTGCACGCGGTAAGATCTAACTGGCTGACACTTCACACGCTTCAGCGATCTCCTACAACCAGGGAAGTCGCCAACGACTATCCCTGCTCGCCTATTATAACTTCCCAACTCCAATTTATCTCCGACGCCGTGATCGCGAACAAAAACCTTCGACTTAAATGACAAGAAACTCAATCAGTACTCTTGTTAGTGAACGAAAGATAAGGCAAGGAACTGTCCGAGGATGTCCGTTGACGAGAGGGTGCTACCCTTTACATTTAACCTCCACCTGAAAGAGCCTTTAGCAAAGAATACAAGAGATTTATAACCGAGGATCCTTTTAGCATCATCATAAAAATTAGTCTTTTAATGTTGAATTTATGATGGTTTGCATAAATTATTACCCATTATAAGGCCACTTTTTCTTAGTTGCTCTTCATACATCTCTACACGTAGTGAAAAAAAACCCACAAGGCGGTCTCAATGACGTGTGGTAAGGGGTGATAGGTCACCTGGTAATCTAACTATTATTTTTTGGTAATCTACCGGTTAAGGTACATTTTTGGATGGAAAACATGAACTATCAAATAAACATTTTGTAACTCCATACAAACAACACCCAATCCAGCAACCTACTACACATCAGGTCCCTCTTCATCTCTGTGTACTTCTTTCCTCCCTTCATCCCGTCCAAAACTCCTATCCTTATCCTCCCCTTTTCTCGTTTGCCCAACATCCTTCCCTCTATTACCTTCTTCAACATTCCACTACCGCTCAATACGCCTTTCATCCATTTTTCCTGCCTCTATAGGATTTCTCTCTACAAACCCCTCTCCTCACCCACCATCTCCAGTACTTCCTCATTTGTTTTCCTTTCGGTCCATTTCACCTTCCCCATTCTTCTCCACACACACATTTCAAAAGCCTCCAAAATACGTCTATCCTCCTGCTTCAGCGACCACGTTTCCGCGCCGTACATAGCTACGCTCCATATCTGAGTTTTTACGAGCCTTGTCTTAACCTCCCTTATAAACGTCCCAGTCATCAACTCTCTCCTTGAGAAAGCCTCCTTGCCTAGCGCAATTCTTCTCCTTACGTCCCTACTACTTTGACCGTATTGGTCCAAAATACTTCCGAGATATATAAACTGTTCCACCTGCTCTATTATTTCCCCTCCTATTTTAATGTTTAGCTTAGCCCTTCTGAAAAATCGGAACCTTTGTTTAATTAATATTGATTCTCATTCCATATAAGAGGCGTGTTCATAAAGTAAGGCCCGTTTGGTCACAGGAAAAAATATACTCATATGAAACACATTTTATTGGCACTTTTAGTTAGCTACAAACCAACTTCACTTATCTACATAATCGCCGTTCACTTCTAAGTATTTTTCGTACCGCTGCACCAGCTTCTTTAACCCCTCTGCATAGAAACTCGCCGGCCGAGGGTTTAACCAATCGACAACGCCATTCTTGAGTTCCTCTTCGGTTTCGAAACGTTGTCCACCGAAACACTGTTTCAAGTGCAAGAAGAGGAAGTAGTCGCTGGGTGTAAGATCAGGACTGTACGGTAGGTGGTTTAAAGAGTTCCCAACGACCCAAAAACTCTCGTCCACTGGACATTCTTTGCTCTTTGTGTTGGTCGGTGAGCATTTTCGGTACCCACCTTGCACGCAATGTGTGGTATCCGAGGTTTTCCGTAACATCATTGTAGACAGTAGTGCGTCCAAGTTGAGGAAATTGTTCAGCAAGACCATTAATTGTCAATCGACGATCACATCGCAGTTTTTGTTCCACTTGCGAAACAATTTCATCGGTCAGAATACTGGGCTACCACTCGCTCTTCGTCATGGACATATGTTCGTCCATTTTTTAAATCACAGCACCATTGTCTAATATATTTTTCACTCATAACTGTAGGTTTATAAACTAGGTATAATTCCCGATGAATTTCAGCAGCCGACAATCCTTTTACATGCAAGAATCGTATGACAGAACGCACTTCACAGCTGGCGGGATCAACGATTGTCGCGGACATAGTTGTTTGCATGCACGGACAAACAAACGACTTCTGAAACAAAACAAATGCTGCTATAGATTTTCAATGAATCAGTAGATGGCGCTGCAGGAACAAAATTGTGTTCTAAAGCGCCAATATTTAAATATAAGCAAACGGTACTTACTTTAAGAATACGTCTCGTATATTGCACTGAACCTCCAATTCACTCAGCATTGCTTGCAACCCATTGGCTGACTGAGCAACTGATGCTTGGTCATCAGCAAACCTAACCGATTTTATAAATTACCCTCCGACTTTCATTCCTACCTCCAGTTGTTCCCATGCCTCTTTAATCATTTCCTCCACATATACGTTGAACAGCACCGGTGACAATGGACAACCCTGCCTTACCACTCTTCCTAACACTGCCCATCAAGACTCTCTGTTCGCCACTCGCAACTGAGCAGTTTGAGACATGTACAGGTTGCGAACCAGTCTCCTTTCCCCCCAATCCATTCCTATTTTCTGCAATAGACGCAATAATTTTTCCCAATTCACTCTATCAAACGCTTTTTCGAAATCTACGAAACAGGCAAATTCATTCTGATTGTATTCTATATTTCTCTCGATTAGTGATCTCATTACTGCAAAGGCATCACGTGTACCTCTTCCCTTCCTAAACCCAAACTGATCATCCCCTAAGTAATCATTTTGCCTTACTCTCTATTATTTTGTTGATGGTCCTGGGAACAATTTAGCTGCGTGGGATGTCAAACTTTTTGTTCCGTAATCCTCACATTATGTAGCCTTTACCTTTTTCGGAAAAGGAATGAACAATGATCTCAAAAAATCTTCCGGCCAGATTTCTTCCTCATAGAGATTACGAATGAGCCTATATAGAGTCTCTTTCCCACATTTTCTTAAACACTTCAACAGTTCCACAGGATTGTTGTCTACCCCCACGGCCTTACATGCTTTCATCTCTTTTAATGCCTTTTCTATTTCATCGTTGAGTATGCCCGGACCTAAGCTATCTTTTTCTACGCCATGTTCCTTTTCTATGTCTAACCTTGTCGGCCTATGTTCTCTACTATATAGTGTTTCTATATATTCTTTTCATCTTTCTTGGATTTTTCCTGGTTCAACCTGGTGGTTATCTTACTCCACTTATCTTTAACTGTTAGCACAGATCTTACCTTTTTACTTCCCGATAATAACTTAACCTTGCTGTATAGCGCACCCATTTCACCCTCCCTCTGTTAACTTTCCATATCCTCGCATTGCGTTTTCCACCATTCTTCTTTTGCTTTATTTGTGGCCCTTCTCAATTAATTGTTTAACTCTTTGTACTTCATTTTGCCTAACTCTGTGCTTACATTATTCCAATTTCTTCTCTCATCCATCTTTGCAATCATCTCATCCGTGACCCATGGTTTTCTTATCCTTTTTCCGCAAACGGTTCCTATAGGGTCTTTTGCGGCTTTCGATTTCACTGTCTTTATACATTCCCATTTTTCTTCGATAGTACTCAGTTCTTTACCGTCATCCATGGTTTTCTCTACAGCCTGCTGATACTTCTTCCTCGTTAATACATTTAATGTCCGATAAATATATGTATAAACTTGGATAGCAATAAACAATAAAAGAACACTAAATAGGATGCTCACATGATATTTCCAATAATTTCGACGGCTTTTCCCCCCGTCTGTCTTCGAAGAAGCAGTGGTACTGAATTATTATTGTTTCTTCTGAGGAAGACGGAGCTAAAATATTCATAGGCATTTGAAAGGAGCAAAATATTTTCTGACCGGTTACCTCGCGGAGGGGTACTATTTGCCGATGATATGCGTGCTTTTCTCGCATTACAGAGAGAGGAAGGGTTGGAGATGGAGCCCTGTATTGGAGATAGACAAATGAATTCAGATGTCTATCAATGAGCCTATGGCTGAAAAAAGGATAAACAAGTCAACGTCAATAGGTGTCGTCAATACGCATTTGATCATTCCATTGTTCGGGAAAACCTGTTGAAATTTGAGTTTTCCCTGAAGAAGGGAAAAGAAAACGATGGCGTTTTTAGGATATCTACGTTACGGTAACTTGTAAGATGAGCATACTTATCTAATATCAAGGAAATAGTTCAAGAAATGCATAAGTCTTGGAAAACTCATAAATTTTCGACAGATAATCTAATTGACACACGCTAAATTGTCCTTACCCAAGAAACGCAAGGAAATATTTGATTTTGAATGACTGTTAAAAATTGCAATTAATATGTTGAAATACGCCAATTCATGTTAGAAAAGGCTCAAAGTAAAATTCTTATGCGTACCTTTATAATAATATGACTTTATTTAAACAATTGTAGAAAGAAATATCCAAAGGAATCTGAAGAGGGATTTTCTGTGATTTGCAATATCGTGCTGCAATATATGTAAACCTAAGTAAATCAGTGAATAATTGCTATGTGAAATGTAAAAATAAAGAACTTTTATGTTTACTTCAAGCTGCATAGCAATGGAAAAACTTATTATTAGTTCTTACGAGGATTGATTAATGGGAGGCAACCATGTAAATACCAAAATCAAGTGTTCAACCAATGTAGAGCACATAACAAAAAAACATCTACGAGTATTCGGGGATTTTTTCACTGTTACGTAGGGAAAAAATAACACGTTTTGAGCAGCTTAAAAACTTGCTTCTTGAGTCTTACGCATCCATTAGACCTGACATATTGGTTCAAATTTTGTTCCTAAGTAATTTCTCCATGAATCATATTCAAAATGTGTTAATCACTAAGTTTTAAAATATTAGGAGCCTTATTTCCAGCAAAAGCTTGTTCCAGTGACTTAAACATGAATGGCGGTACAAAATTGTTCTTAAAACCAGGATCAATCAAATAAATAATATGAACAGGTACAAGTGTGTTTGACAGTTTATCTACATTCACATAAGTGGCACCTGACCTGGTGATTTCAGTTAAGTTTCTAACGACTAATAATAACTAGTACGTGTCACGTACTCTATCTCGTATTCGCCAAAGCATTTGGTGCACTTATTCGTGTCTTTCTTGACGTCTGCTTGCCTTGATGCTGTCTGCGAATCACGCACCCTTCCTTCCTCTACCCTGCTAGCCAACACTCTCCCTTCTAACGCGACCCTAGTCATACTTTTAACATGTACCCCACGTTTAATCCACTATTTTTCTCTGCCTTTTCGGATTTAGTTCAGTAACTTCCTCCCTTCGCACATCCTATTGAAAACTAATTCGCTCTCCATTTTCTCCGTTTAAATAACTTTTTCCTAATCCTTCACCACATTCACATATGAAATACCCTAACCACATCCATTCCCATTCCCTCTATTCCAAGTCTACTCGTATGTGTCGGATATTCCCGCCGCTACGCTTTACTTTAAATATTTATTAACGCCTCTTTACTTCATTACTCAGACTGTCAGTCATCAACTACGATTCTCCCTTGCAAACGAAAATCTGAATGGAATAAGTAAATAAAATGCAATGTTTTCTCTTAAATGCAATTTCTTTTCTTTCAAAGAAGATATTCGAAAAAAACCCGGGGCGTACACTAAATATGAGTTTTTGTAAATACGTTTCCCCGGTTAATCGCATTATTTTTAACCGTAGTCCTTATTAATAAACCCCTTTCTCCACCTGCAGATATTCCTTAGACATACGTGATCCACTATGAATGTAGTGCGCATGGTTTTATTGTGAGGCGACTATCCATGGCGGCTTGGTAAAAACGGTTGGGATATTTTGTAGTGGGTTTGCCTTTCCATCGCAGCCGGTTGCCAGTTTGCTCCGAACACGTTGAACGGAAAGAGATGCCTCCACGTGAAGTGTGTTTTCGACTTTGTAACGCAAGCAAACACACACACGGTCTAGCTTCAGCATGATGATTCCTCCAGCCACACGTCCTTCATCGTTACCAACATCCTGGCACAGAGCACCATCCCCGGTGATCCCCTAGCCCTCTTGTAGCCCCGACTTGTCTCTGTGCGACTTTTTTTTGTTTCCCCGACTGAAGGCAGAGTGCTAAAAGAAAACCATTGGGAGACCGTGGAAAACATCCGAAAGCATGTTACAACGTTCCTGAGAGATATTCCCGGAGAGAGGGGTTTTTAGGGTGCCTTCCAGGCCTGGCAGACACGTCTCCGTAAGTGTATTATTGATTCATGGGAGAGTATTTTGAAGAATTACAAGAATTTGTAAAAGTACAATCAATAAATCTATTTTTCCAAAGAATACGCATCACTTTTATAGTAGACCATGTGAAGAGCTAACACTCTTCAGAACGAATATCGGGGAGTCTTCAACGAGGGGGTCAGGAGATTCGCCGCGAGCTAGGGCGGCATAGACCACCGCTGTCGAGGCTGGTCAAGTTCGGCCTTTCAAGATGGACGCCATCGACTCCCGCTCAGGAGGCAATGCTCCCCCGGGAGGGCGAGTTGCGGATCTTCCCGGATGTGATGCGGAGGGGGAGGGAGGGTGGGGGTGTGATTTCGGCGTGGAGAGGGGGCTGGCAAGGAGGGAGAGGACGGGTGGAATGGTGGCAGAGATTGCCAACATCCGCAAACGAATTTCTGGATGCGATGCGTCAACATATTCGCTTTTTACTCGGCCATCCTCTGTCTTGGAGCGGGCGTCCGAAATAGCTTCCAGGGGGGGGATTGTAGGGGCGGGGGGGGGGGGTAGGAACCCGAAGCGGTAGCAACGCGATGAGTATTGGAATCCCTTTCGGTTCTAGTGAATGGGGGCACGCAAGGATCGTGCATTAGCGCGGGGGGTGATGCCTCGAGAAATTACTACTTTATACTGAGGATGAAATATCTCGCGGGTTCCCCTAACGGGAGATCTGGAGGCAGACTTAACTGCGACAGGGTAGATTTATAAATAGAAACTGGTTGAAGCTGTTTCTATTTTAAGAAAAGCACATAGATTTGTTGGAAGATGTACCTTAACCGGTAGATTACCTAATAATAATAATAATCGTATTTCAAATTTAGGATGAAGGGAAGAGCTATCCGTTTCGTTATACAGGGTGAAACAGAATTGACTCACTAGTTTTAAAAAATCACCGAGGAGCGCGCAAATAAATGAGCGGAGTGGGAGTGGTGGACTTAACAGGGGAAAGCAACGCCATATTTAGCGGTTACCATGCAGTAGTCTGATGAGCATCGAGGTTTTGTCGAATAAACGTTCTTTTAGAACAATGATAGTGTGATGGCGACGCAGAGGGAGCTGTGGCCTAGCGATGAAGCATATATTCATCTCTCCGGCTCAATGAATAGGCAATGCTTTCGCTACTGGGCGACCCCCGTGAACTTCACCCAAAACTTCTTCATTGTCTCAGAGTGATGGTTTGGTGCACTGTATACTCCATACGTAATATTGGGCCTTACTTTTGTGAATCTCGAGATTCAACTGTTTCTGTAAACTCTGTGCGCTATTTTGAGATGCTGGAGAACTAATTACCTACCAAAATGGAAGATTATGGTGAGAAATAAGGCACAAAAGCCTTTTAGTTTCAACAGGGTGATGCCTTGGCTCATACCGTCCGTTGCTCATGCCACGAAGAATTTACCGGCTGTCTCACCTCCTTACGAGAGGATGTTCCATTCTGTAGGTTACAAAGTTCGATCAAGTATCTTGGAAGCTCTTAATGGGTTCATTACATATATCATCGCTGAAATAACCCAAAATATGCTGAGAAGAGTTTTTGAAAACTCTTTTGCACGACTCAGCATGTTCATCGCTCACCAAGGTCGTCACCTGGATGAAATAATTTCAAAAACTTAATGAAAATAAAATGTCATAAGATGAAGTTTTCAGAGTTCAGAATTAAGAAGCTTTCTTAATTATTTTTGTTGATTTTTTTAATTCACCCGTCAAAGCAGAGAGTTTATTCTGCTGCACCCTGTATTAAATGTTATGAGCTACACAAAACCAAAGAAAAGTTTCAGGTTTCAAATGAAATTCGAAACTTTTAGTGCTTTCCAATATCCTGCATGCACGATAATAATATCGAATTACAGTAGCAGACCTCGACAAGTAGTACGATGAATAGGCATGGCAGAAAAAAACGATTGAATAAATTCATGTTCGATCGCACGATTTCATTTAAAAAAATAGAAAAACAGCTCATTCAACCATTTTAAATGCCCCTACTGATTATAATCGAAAAAAATATTTGATAAATTAATTGAATGTCTTGAAATTAACCAGCTCTCCAGATGTAAAAGTAATTGGAGAATTAATGCTTTCGGAGCGATGAAAGTAAGGCTTGCGGCATATAATTGGGAAGAAGAAGCATAAGAGGAAGATTTTAAATATTCCTGGCTAATGTCGGCAGAAAACGGAGGTCAATGATAACCGTTCTTTGTTACAAAAATCACTTGGGAAGGAATTGAATTACATTCAACGCATAAAAATATCCGAAGTAATAAATGATTGAACGAATGGGGGAAGGTATTTTAGAATATAATTTAATTGACTTGTTTTTTACGTTAATATAGAAACTTTTTTTTAAAAATACGAGAAAAATATTTATATTTTCTATACTTTTACTATTTATACTCGTAAGTGGCAAACAACTGGAAACGTAGTGACTTCTTATACACATGAATAATTGATTTTAAAGTAATACATGGTCTGTACAATAAATGCGCGAACTTGTGCAATCTGGCGGTCATGACTATAGCCTCTCCTATCAGCGGCGCTAATTTCCTGAGACCCAATGCTTTGCTTTGTCTTTGCTTGGCGGATCGCCGAGCTGTGCATATTGTGGCAGTTCTGTTAGGTTCTGTTGTCTTTATTTTTACTGCTTGTTGAAAATGGAAATTGAAGAAATCATGAGAATCGAATCAACATAAAGTTTTTTGGAAGTCCTCTGAAATGTTTACAGCTGTTTACGGTGGTAATACTCTGAAGAATACAACTGATTTAAAGTGGTTTGGGCGTTCTAGAGATGACCGACAAGACGCCATGGATGATGCAAGGTCGGAGAGACCTTCACACACATGTATTGACGACAACATTGATCGTGTACGGTCCCTTGTCCTTACTCATTGCCGAAATACTGTCCGATTGAAAGCTGATTAACTGAATTCAGGAAAATCAACAGTGAGCAATATTTTAACCAAATTAGACTCAACGCGATGGATGGATCCTTCACCATGACAATGCACCTGCATATTCAGCAATGATTATTTGCCAATTTCGTGCAATTTTTTCCTTATCCCAAAATGTGATGTAGAGACATCACTGGGAAGATATGGACACAACAAACCAAAAAAGACGAAAGCTCAACAGCCGAGGACTTCCAAGGGTGCTTTGAGTAGTGGAGAAGAAAATGGAATAAGTACATAGCAACAAATGGAGAGTAATTTGAAGTCGTAAAAATCGATGCAGACTAAATTTTGAAAATTACTTTTTTATGGCCTCAGTTTGCGTATTTATTTGACATACCTGGTATATTGATTAAAGTAGGTTTTGGATGGACACAACAACCAAGTAAATATCTCCTAACAAAACACAATCGAGCAATCTACTCTTCATCAGGTCCCTCTTCATCTCTATGTATTTCTTTCCTCCCTTCATCCCGTTCAACATTCCTATCCTATTCCTGCTTTTTCCTCGTTAGCGTTCCATTCTCCCCTCCATTACAGTCTTCAGCATCACCCTGCCAATCAATACGCCCTTCTTCCATTTTTCCTGCCTCTACAGGATTTCTCTCAACAAACCCCTCTCCTCACCCACCATTTCTAGCATTTCTTCATTTGTTTTCCTTTCGGTCCATTTCACCTTCTCCATCCTTCTGCACACCCACATTTCGAAATCCCTAATCTACGTCTATCCTCCTTCTTCGGTCACCACGTTTCCGCACTGTACATAACTACGCTCCTTATCAAAGTTTTTACAAGTCTTTTCTTAAAAAATTTTACTCAGCGTCCCTGTCATCAACTAATCCTCAATCATATTCTCTCCTTAGTGAACCATATACTAGGGGGAATATATGGACAAGCTAACAAAAAGTTAGAACTTTTTAGAAGAGTATTGGGAAATTGTGAGGAAAATGCCATCTCTCGCTCATTAAGCCTCTTTTAGAATATGCTGCTATTATATTACGGGATTCTCACCAAGTTGGATTAATTGCCGAATCGGATCACGTGCAGCGTAGAGGAGCTAGATTTGTAAACCTTTGTTATGATAAAACTATAAAGGTATCAATATTATTAGGCGAGCTAGGCCGGCTACACTCAATGAAACGAAGGTTAAATCACAGATGAAATTACTTGCATAAATTTGAATGAGGGTTCTTTAGCAGTGATTTTGGATATTTACGAGTATATATTGTTATATTACAACCCAAAGCGTACTACGGTATGAAAGATCATGTTAATTAAATTAGAGAGATTAAGTAAAGAACAGATTGAGTTAAGATTTTATTTTTTCCACGAAAGAAAAGGGGTCAGGATAACATTGGCCGACTGCAGTAGGCTCATGTTCGGGTAGAAGGTGGTATCGTGTGTATTCCCCCCTATCACAGACCCTAGCTGAGACTTCGAGGGAACATGATTTCAATAATAAAAAAAATGAAATACGACATTTCCCGCACACTATGGATTGAGTGCCTCTTGAACTTCATGGAATAGATTTTAACCCTGATTCTGATATAATGTGTAGCGATAACTAAGAATGATAAAAATAACTATAGCATTTCATTCTGAGGATTTAGACGAGGAAGTTGTTCGTGTATCAGTATTTCGCCGGAGGGAGGTTTTGCTTGACGTCACCCTGAAAGTGAGCGCTAGAAATAGAGACAGCATTTGTCATTCGCGCGGAATTCATGCAATGGGGATATTTGCGAATTGAAGTGGTATGCCTTAGGAGCGGCAATCAGCGGCACCAATGCTGTGCCCCACACTTACCCGCACGAACGCACATCAACTTCTCGTGGCAAAGGCCCGACTTGGGGGCCTGAATGACAGAGACACGGGGGTATTTGAAATCCCTTTTGAGACCATGAATATCGACTGCAGTTGGAAACCTCGTCTCATTGGTGGCCGGCACCGCATGCAATGCCAACCATCGAATGGATGGAAATTATAAGAAGATAAGCCATTTGAAGAATCGACCAACATGGCCACAGCGGCGGAGGTGAATAGCAATCTTACAAGGGCAAGTGGCTCGTTAAAATTGTTACACGAATAGGATCTATGGTACAAATGAACTCTTCGTCATTGATCCACTGCCAATCCTGTGGCATTGATGATTGTATTTTGAAAATCCAAATGGTTTGCTTATGTCTTAGGAGGAAAATGGATCAAGCTTGAAATTTAAAAAAAAACAGTTGAATGATTAATTACCGACCTTCAAATGGGTCAGGAAAATTCGTATCAGTTCAGTAGAATACGAGGGTATGATGAAAAGTTCTTGGTTTCAAAGTTAACTCTTTCTTTTGTATAAATTTTGAGACATTTGGCTAGCTAATTCATTGATTTCATTAACATATTATTTCCCACGGAACCTCGTTCGGAGCAGTAAAATTGCTGGCTTACAAATACCTTGGTTTTATAAAATGTAGTTACATTAAATGAAATAAGAATGAAAATGTTTTAGGTACGTTTCCTATTTACTTGTTTGGAGGCATAGGAGAACTTTCGAAATTAACCTACCACTAAAATTTGTTGTATCAGGCGTAACTTAATGGTGTTCGCATGACATATTGAGATGAAATTTTACTTTGTAATTCCACAAAATTTATTTAAAAAACTTATTAAAACATGCCACCTACTCAAAGAACCCAACGTTTTTTTTACTTTTTTCGGATGAAAATCCTTTCAGTACGAGATTCCCTAGCGTATAGCAGTAAGGGACGTAGCAATAGCAAAGCTTGGTTTCTGATAACCTGAGCACTGCTCCGAGGGTAACGTGAAAGATTCTAGGCCTGACACAGATGTAGCGTTCCAATAGGTGAAGACTTATGATTCCTGCCTGTATGAACTTTTCATTAGTTGAGGTAAGACGTTTCAACTTGTCCTCTCAAGTACTTTCGTATTTTTGCAGTGGACGTCTTTCGTGTTTTTAGTTAAAATGGAAAAAAATGAGAATTACGTGCGGTCTAAAAATTCTTCGTTTTAGATGGAAGAAGGAAAGGAAAGGAAGGAAGGAAGGAAGGAAGGAAATTCATTCGAAGTTGACACGATTGTACGCGGTACTACGCTCCTTCAAAATCAACCGTTAAAATGTGGGCAGTTGAATTTAAACGTGGTCGCAGATCCCAATGAAGATGACCCACGTGAAGGACGGCCAAAAATTGCAGCCACACCGAAAACCATCGAAAAGATGCACGATATCGTGTTTATGGATGGATATGCAGAGGGCCGTAGATGGATATTTTCATAGCCTTCCTGATTCTCACTTCCAGGAAGGAATACTTATGCTAGAGAAACGCTAGACCAAGTGGGGTGAAGTAGAGGGATATTGTCTGAAATATAAATTAATTTTAAAAACTGAAAATCACAGTCTTTCATTGTCTGGCAGAGAATGCTTCACCTTGCCCATCTTATAAAGCGTGCGCGAAGACCTCTCCGTAATATGAGAAATCGTTTTCTAGGCAGGATCTCACTTGGCCTGCAAGAGCACCGCCGGGATCGGAATCCCCTGCAATGTCTGCAAATTAGCAGGACTCGAAAGCATTCATGGCTGCATGACATGTCAGGCAGTTTTAACCACGGTCGAAATGGGTGTAGGTCAATTGAATAAAACCTGCAGGAAAAAATTAATTGATATTTAAACTCAGGACGATGCTTGGAATATCATGATGCACAATTCGTTAACTTTCTTGGATTTAATTACTTGAAACGTGAAAAAATACTAGAAATACGTTTCTAAAAAATATTTAACATTTGGCCATGGACCCATTTTTCCAGCATATAAAACAAAGAACTAAAACTTTAATACTACTAATAATTTTCTAACAATTATTATCACGTAAAGATTCATGTTTTCCATGTTAGGTGGTTGAGGAAAAGAACCTCGCGAGGAAGTCTAAAATGCTTATCCTTGTGGGTCTGATCTTTGTAGTACTAGTAGCTCAAATGGGAAGCGACTGACAGCTGAGGTCATTTGCACTATTAGATATAGATAGAAAAGGAGGAAGGGTGGAGAGAAACCCAGAGTCGGCATTAGCCTACCCTTAATAAGGAAAGGTGTCAAGAGGCCACACAGTTTAACGTCCCGTCCGACGGACGGCGTACTTACTCAAAGTGCTCCCCACAAAGCACCTCAAATAGGGATCGGGATACCTCTAATATGTATCTACCACCTCTTGGATTCAAACCCAGACCCTCGGGTTGAAAATCCATCAAACCATCCGATTCTCCCTTTTTTTTGGCTATTGTGACTAGTTTTCGTGGAATTCATATGTGGTACTCGAGCGTCTTAAACATGATTTTCCATGCAGAAAATACATAGCAGGAATTGGTGAAAGTTGGCTAAAATCGAATGTTTGACTCAAAAATACATTATCTCAACTGTAAATCAATATAAATTCCTCCATTTTCAGTTATTTGTAGATATCTGACTCGAAGATTCATTAAAAATCCTATGGCCTTCGTCCATATCAACACAAAAACATGGACATCAAGTGGTTGATGTAATTTATTTACTCATATCATGAACGCCTGCCCCATAGCTAGAGTATCACCTATGCATACAGGGTCTACTATAAAAGTAATGCACATTCCATGGGAAAAATAGAATTACTGATCGTAGATGTAGAAAAACTTAAAATTCTTCAAAAAACTATTCACCCCCTGCATCAATACACAGCCGCGGAGACGTATCTGCGACACCTGAAAGGCACCCTGAAACTCCTCTCTACGGGAATGTCTCTCAGAGAAACATGCTTTTGAATGTTTTCCACGGCCTCTCATTTCTATCCCTTCAGCTTTTTCTTCTGTCGGGGAAACAAAGTCGCACGGAGACAAAGCCGGGATTAAGGGGGTTGGGGGACCACCGGGGTGGAGCTTTGGTTCTAGAAGTTGGCAACGATGAAGGATGTGTGGCTGGTGACATTTCCGTGGTGGAGCTTGACCGTGTCTTTTATGTCAGCCCTCACGCACGTGACCCGGCCTTTCAATCTCTTGAGGACCTCCAGGTAAAAGACTTAGTCGACAGTTTTTCCCTGCAATACCAAATCAAAATGGATGATTCCTCAGACGTCAAGAAAGACAGTGAGCATCGTTTTGATGCGAGACTTGCCCATCCCTTCTTTCTTGGAGATGATTTGTGTGCCACTCGCTTCTTTGCCTTTTTGATTCTGAGTTGTACTCCAGCATCATGGATTCGTCTCCGGTTTCGGCAGAGTTCCGAAAGTCCGGCTCATTTTGAATGAAATCCAACATTTCTCGACAGCGCGAAATTCGAAGTTCTTTCTTGTCTTTCGTCAACCCTATTGGCACAAGCTTCGAGCAGACCTTGCGTATTTCTAGGTCCTCGGTCGCTATCCCACGTACCAAAAATGTGGACATGTGTAGGGTGTCAGCAATTTCCAGGGTGCTCAATAGAAGGTCCGAACGCAAAAATTCGCGCATAAGATTCATGTTTTCGTCGGTTCTGGCCGGGGATGGAGCGGTGGCTAACATACTGGCCCCTAACCCAGAGGTTTCGGGTTCGACTCGCGGAGCTGGCAGGTATTTTTCATTGGTATCCAAATAGCTACTTGAGGTGCTTTTTGGTGGAGACCACTTTGAGTGAGTACGCCGTCCGTCGAATGGGACGTCAAGCTGCGGACCCCTTGGTGCCTTTCGTTAAGAGTAGGCTTAATGCCGACGCCAGGTTTCTCTTCATCCTTCATCTTTCCTGTCCTTTCCTAGTGGCGCAAATGACGTCAGCTGTCGGTCGCCTCCCCTATAAACTACTACTATATTAATATGTCCACTTATAGCATTGAAAACAAATTTCTGGCCGATATAACGAAAGTCAAATTGTGAAAAAATTGGGATAGCGCAGGAAAAGAAATTGATATATGTGAATCTGAGCTACGGATGAAGAATTATGCAGCATTTACAAAAAAAGACTATTTTCGGTCGGAATTTTACGGAATCTCAGTTTCATAAAGATTTCAGTCTTTTTCGCTCTATCAGATTAACGTTTTAAAAAATAAATGTGATATTAAACTATATTTCGGGGAAAAAAAGAACGTTAGCCTTGAAAATGCAAATGTGTCGTGTACGTTAGTAAAATAAAATTAATTGATGTTTACGAATGCCTGTTATTATCTAAAGATGACCCTAATTAACAGGCTGGTTCAATAAGCGAGCGGTAGACACGAGGTAGATAAATGGATATGTTAACTTCATTGTTTTCCTTATAAACAGTTCGTATTACATTCATACAAAATTAACAAATTAGTTACCATATTGAATGTACTAGTGGTAAATATTATTTCCATTTCTGGTTTTTTGAAATACGTATTTATAATTAACGTTTCAGCAGCATTTAATTTAAATTTTTAATTCCTATTGTACAATGTGCAATGGGTTACTATGTACTGTGTACCCACTATTCCACCAGGAAATTTATCAATAAATCCGTTCCGATAAGTTACAGGGAAGTATTTTATTATAAATGAATAAAGGAATGCAGATAAACTTGCATATTCAAAAAGTAAGGAGCAGTTAGTGTTTGTAAAAAGACTTACGTGAAGATGAATAGGAAAAAACTTTGAATGGAATGCATAACTATGTATCAAAGTTTCATCACATTGAGTGTATCTTCACTCTAAGGAATGTACGTGTAAGTTAGGAGCCAAGTGATCTATTGATTTTCTGAATAGGTAGTGGCGGTTAAAAGTTCATATGTTTACTTTTGTTAATGTTATACATTATTTGTATTCAAAAAGGTTAGGTTTGTAGCGTAAGAGAATTTCCGTATTGGCAATGGTCCAAGGTCTTTTCCTTTGAGGAACTCATTTAATCTGAGTTTCGAAGAAAATGTCAGAGCACATTCTAAAGACGGGGCTTTGTAACGACTCCATTATTGCTTCATACGGCGGAGTGCTCCCTAGATAAGAAACGCCGTTTGCATTTTTTACTTCTTAACTTATGCGCTGCACTTAAAAAAGATTTTTTTGATTTTGCATAACATGAATTCCGCAATGATTCCAACTACTGGCCAAATTTGCATGCGTATCTCTGTTTGAATTTATTTTGAAAAAAAAACCTCCCGGATGATAGTCAATGTCGAAAGAAGTATAATTTTGTATTGTAAAACAAAGAGTTGCAGACTCTGCTGACCCTGAATAGATAATGACGCGTATAAAGATCGCACTGAAAATAAAAAAAACGTGCCATATACGTACCCTTTCTGTAATGATAAGAGTAATTCCAGCTAAAACAGCCGACGAAGTCATAGATTTCGTAACTTGTACACAAATGACAATTTTTGTTCTGCGTCATATTAACATTTTCCTTCTTGGAAAGCTTTCTTACTTTCTTTCACAAAATAAATTGGTTTCGTATAATTTTTTGTTTTCAATTCCATCAAAATGAGCGTTGACTGTATTAAATAAAACAAAAAAGTTTTGGGTGGACATTTCCATTAATAGAATGGATACGTGAAACAATAAGAAGGAGAAATTCTAAGTACAACTTAACGACGCTCACCATTAATTGCAAATAATATCACTACAATCATCGCCTGACATACGAGCATTGCACGCACAGTCAAGTAAATTGATGCACTTTCACTATAAACAACTCAGGATCAGTTTTCACCTAGTTTTAAAGTCAGCTAACATAAAATTACGAAATAATCTCTTTGAAGAGATTATCGGAAAACTTCAGACTCTCAGTAACCATGACCCTGCGTGTTATTAAACATGCGGATGTCACTATCAAAATTAATCTCATATCACCTTGAGTTTAAGTTGTTGGTACGTGAACTATATCCACTTGAAGTTGATAACCACTTTTTTGTCAAACGGCTTGAAAACATTGTAATTTCACATCAATTATTAGATTCTCCAACGAATATCATCACAATATAACATCACTGGCAATTAGATAGTGCTTCGATTTTCAGGGATTGGATTTCAAGGAGTGGAGTGGATTTGATTTTTTTAGATTTTAAGAAAGCCTTCGACAAAGTACCTCATAGTAAACTACTCGCAAAACTAGAAGCATATGGTATGGATTAATTGCTCTTTTAAAATAGTTTTAAATTTCGAGGAAAACAAAAGAAATATATCCACAAGTCCGCTCGAATACCGGTATTCAATCGTGTGACGGTGTCTCAATGTCTTTCACCGAACGAAAGCAGTAGTGAGAATTACCTTGACAAAATATGCTGAAACAATCCAGCTAGTGCTTACGTTTATATGCATATTAAAATTTGTTTGGTAATTTACCGGTCAAGGTGGGTTTCTGATGAAAGCAACTAATAAATAAATATCTCCATCCAAAACACATTACTGCATCCTACTCTACAAAAAGTCCCTCTTCATCTCTGTGTACTTAATTCATCCCGTCCAATTTCCCTATCCTGTTCCTGTCCTTTCCTTTTTGTCCTAACATTCTCCCCTCTATCACGGTCTTCAACATCCCACTGCCGATCAATACGCCCTTTAATCATTTTTTCTGTCTTCATAGGATTTCTCCAAACAAACCCCTCCCCTTCCCCTCCATCCTTAGTACTTCCATGTGTGAAAACACAGGAAAACACTTTCGGTCCATTTCACCTTCTCTTTCCTTAACCACGCTCATAATTCAAAAGCCTGCAATCTACTTCTATCATCCTTCTTCAAAGACCACGTTTCCGCACCGTATATAACTACGCTCCCTATCAAAGTTTCCACAAGCCTTTTCTTAACATCCCTGCTCAAGTTCTCTGTCATCAACTCCTTGTGAAAGCCACTTTGCCAAGCCAAATTATCTTTTCGTCCCTACTACTTTGACCAATTTGATCCACAAGACTTTCGAGATACGTAAACTGTTGCACCTGATCTAGTTTAGTTATGTTTAATTTATATTTCTAAATGTAAAGAGTTTCTGGCGGATAAATTCAAGCTTTGTAATGGTTAAATAAGAGTCCTCCCGTATGAATTGAAATTTGTGGAATAGCTAGAGAAACGTGAACCTAATTAAAATATATCAAAAGGGGTCACCTGTGACATCTCTGATGCATGGGTTAGAATATGCATATTTACTAAGTCAATTAAATAAAAATAAAATAGTATTCAAGAAATCATAGTGTCATACGTATGTCAAAGTATGAATACCTTAACGAGTTTTTCAGGGCACAGGTATGCAACAAAAACTCGTTTTAAACCTTCGATCGTCATAAGTGTATGCCACGAAGAATTCATCATTTGAAATAATTCATAAAATGGAAAGATATTCAAGTCCATTTTCTTTCCAGTATTCTCGCATCCACTTCAGAACCTCCTTTGCATTTACCGATACATGAAAGTTATTTATACCATAATATGCTATTTATATTGTATACCATAAAAGCACATAAAAATTGCTGAAACCACTAATAAAATGGCATGGGTAGATTACATATCCATTATAACATTTCCCTCATTGAACGTCATCTCCAATGGCGGATATGCGTTGGATTTCACTTTCCTAGGAACTGATTATTAATATGTTGCCATTTTGCTAATGAGTGATTCAAATTAGGACACCTTAAACTTTACCACTACTCGAACCAGATGACCTCCATTGCCGAGACAAGGACGGTAGTTGACTTTGAAATTTCGTGCAACCGTTCTCGAATATTTTTTATTTAAAAACATGGCGTCGTCAAGAAAATTCACCCGCAGTGACTAGTGGGCTCGCGGACGATTATCTCCATAGAAAACAAAGTAACTTGGTAGCCCGGGGGATAAGAGTAGGATTGCGGATGCGAGTCTATAGAGTATATTATTGATGATGCCGCAAGTCGGTGAAACGCGTTGTACCATCTAATAAAATCTGTGGAAAAGTACCAATATTTCTTTCCTTTTTTTGGTATGGATATACTATATTATTTCAATCCACTTTTGGAGTCGTATTGAGTCTCTGAACGGAAGGCTGTGGAAATTCTGTCGGGACATATAACCGAGTTTGTGGACTTGAGACCCGTGCTCGGGTCATGTCTCATCCCTTAATGCGTTTAGGGGTCCACTACGCCCTGAGGCATCGGTTCGGGTGGCTCATAGGATCATAGAGCAGTGTAGATATTTTTTATTAAATGCGGAGCTTAGGTAGTGGAGTAAATTTCCCTAATAACGATATTATAAGTTGTAGTTTAATCAGTGGGTCTCACCATACTAGGTTGCCAAAAGAGATTTTTCCAAGTACTTATGCTGCTATTGAGACAAAAGAAAGAATTTTATCATAGTATAGATCGATCGAATATTCAGACACACAAAAGACTAAATAGCATCCCCAGAAAGCATGCTGCAACGCGAGCAAATAAGGTTTTAGAAGAGGAAATAATTTCTGTAGTAGTAGTTAACTGCTGCAATTAAAAAAAAATACCAGAATTTCCCTACATCGTTCATAGCACAGAGTCAGATATCAGAAGATTTATCATTATAAGAACTGAGAGTTGGTTAACAGACAACAACGCAGAAAGCGAAATATTTCCCAAGTCCTTCATAGTTTAAAGAAAGGACAGACTGAATTGAGCCGGAGGAGGAGTGTTTATTGCTTAAATTGGTTATTGGTTAAAAACTATAGAGTCGGTCGAGCCGAGCTATTTACTGCTAGCTGTATAGAAAGTCTATGGTGCTCAGTGAAAACACCCAGAGCGAAAAGAATACATATCTGTCCGTATTTATAGACCACACCACGCTAGCATTAACTCAATCTTAAATCTAGAAAGACAGATAAAAAGCTATACATCCCACAGCAATGAGCATAGCCTAATTTTATTATTAGGTAATCTACCGTTTAAGGTAGGTTTTTGGATGGACACAACTATCAAATAAACATTTCGTGACTCCCCACCTATCAAACTAATCTATATCAGGTCCCTCTTCATCTCTGCGTACTTCTTTCCTCCCTTCATCCCGTCCAACATCCCTATCCTGTTCATGGGAGGCGATTTGAATGTTCCCACAATATACTTGAATACAGTTTTATAAATGGAAGTAAAGACAAGGATCTATGCGAGTCCCTCTTATTTACGCTCACCTCGAATTCCCTACATCAATTAGTCGCTTCAAATACAAGGGAAAAAAACATTTTTTATCTGTTAGCCACAAATATACCCACAAATGCATTAAATATAAAAGTTGTTGACGAAATCAGTGATCACAGGACTGTAAACGCTAAATTTTCACTAAGCGGAGGGAGAGTTAACAAACCTAAGAGAAAGGTTTTTTTGTTCAATAAAGCTGACTCTGACGCCTTAAAATATGAATTAAAACGTCCTTTTTCTATATTTTACGAATTAAGCAAAACTAGTAGTGTCGAGGCTACTTGGATTAATTTTCTTACGATAACACGTCCAGAAATACAGAGAAATGCCTAGTAAATATATCAAAGAGAATAAGGAACCCCGTTGATACAACTCTGAAGTACGGAAATCTCTAAGACCGCAAAGTGTGTGCCATTCCAGAATGAAAAACGCGGTTAAAGATTCCTCCCCAGAGAAAATCAACGAAACCATACAGAACTACAAAGCATCTAGGTCGACTGCAAAGAAGGCCTTCCGGAAGGCGATTCGGATACCGGAAGGCGATTAGAGGAATTCAAACAGAAAAAATTAGGTGAACATTTGAACGATAACCCAAAGATGTTTTGGCCCTACGTCAGGGAAGCGCAGGGAAAAAAGTCCACTTAAACTCGTTGAATAACGAAAAGGGGGATATGGTAACGAGTGGTTTAGATAAAGCCAACATATAAAACTCTTTCTTCCAGATTGTTTTCAACATATACTTACAGAATGTACTCGAGAATCTTCCGAAAACACTTCAGAAATCGATGCAAGTAATCAATTTTCCCACCCACGGATTGGTTATTCCTTAAAAACATGGACCCCAACAAATCTCCGGGATCTGATGAGATACCAGCGCGTGTATAAAACACCGTCGTCTGAAATCGCCCCTTATCTTGATATAATATTTAAGAAATCATTAGAAGAAGAAGGAGTACCAAACGGCTGGAAGTTATCTTCTCTCACACCCATATTCAAAAACGGAGACAGAGAGGACCCCAGTAATTATAGGCCAATATAGCTCACCTCCATATCCTGGAAGATTCTTGAACACATCATTATTAGTTCCATAATGTGGTACCTCGATAGCCAAGATTTATTGATTAATAACCAACACGGCCTCCGTAAGGTTAGATCTTGCGAATCTCAACTCGCACTTTTTGTATGTAAAATATAGAACTCCGGTGAAAGTAATATTTTAGTTGATGCGACATTCCTAAATTTTCAGATAGCTTTCGATAAAGTCCCTCATTGCAATTTACTCGAAATTTTAAACATATGGATAACACGAGAGTATTATTAACTGGGTTATCCAATTCTTAAGTGATCATGCCCAAAGAAGCGTCCTGGAGAGTGTATCATACGATACTGTCATGGTCACGTCGAGTCTACCACAAGGAAGAGTCGTAGGCCCCCACGTATTTTTTTACATAAATGACCTCAGTACCGTAGTTAATAGCAAGCTCCATCTTTTCGCCGATGATGCAGTAATTTATGGGGACATTCGAAGTCACGAAAACAGAGTCGGGTTAGCCAACGACTTAGATGCAATTCAAAATTGGTGTGAAACATGGTAATTGGAATTAAATTAAAAAAAAATGCGTATTAATACATTTGTGGGAAAAAAGGAATTCCCTCTCTTTAATTACAAAGCGAAAAAAAACCTTTTGTGGATAATCCTGAGAATAACTTTAGCTGCGTGGGATATCAAACTTTTTTTTCTATAATCCTCACATGATGTAGCCTTTGCCTTTTTTGAATAGAACTAACTCTGAATTCACAAAATCTTCCGGCCTGATTCCTTCCCCATAGATACTACGAATGAGTCCATACAGGGCCTACTTCCCACTTTTTCCTAAACATTTCAATAGTTCTACAGGAATGTTGTCCACCCCCACGGCCTTATTTGCTTTCATCTCCTTTAATGTCCTTCCATCTCTTTTTGATTTTTTCTGGTTCAACTACTATCTGACTCCACTCATCTTTAACTATTAGCACAGATCTTGCCTTTTTTTTCTCGATAATAACTTAACCTTGCTGTGTAGAGCACCAATTTTACCCTTCTTCTGTAAACTTTCCATGTCCTCCACTTGCGTTTTCACCATTTTTCTTTTGCTTTATTTGTGGCCCTTCTCAATTTATTGTTTAACTCTTTGTACTACATTTTGCCAAATCTGTGCTTACATTCTTTCATCTTTTTCTCTCATCCATCAAATATATATATATATATATATACATAATAAACACATATCATACATTTGTATGAGAGAAAGAGATAAAGTGAGAGGTTGGAGAGAATGAGAGAGGCGAAAGATTTTCCAGCTCACGAAATTGACGGGTCAAAAGGGAAAACGTCACGTGGAGCATTTCGGAACCGAACGATATGGGGAACAACGGAGGGGGGAGAGTGGTAGTGGGGTGAGGGTTCACCGAGAAGGAATGGATTTGGATGCGTGGCAGGGGTGCCGGCCCCGGGGGAGAGTGTGTCCATGCCACACGCGCTTTGCTCCCGTCATCTCCTGATACTGGTCCGTTTCAAACGCAGAAAACTACATATTAATCTCTCCTCCTTTCCCCCTCCTAATTCCACATATTCACCCTCCAACCCTGCCCCACCTTCTCACACACAAACAATCCCGGCCAGTTTCCCTCCCCGAGGGCTTTCAAAGTCCACGAATCTGCTCTTTCTTTCGACTGAGAGTGGCGTTTGGCGAAATACAATATCCCCTTTCACTGCGGGGAAATGTAGTTCAACGGAATTAGTTGCATCGCATCCACGAACGACCCACGGTCGACTGCCAGTGCGCATCCACTGCTCTACTGCCAGTGCGCATCCGTTTGTGGTCAAGTGTTAGGAAATTCTGAACGAAAATACCAATCGAAAATCTAGCGAAATTCGATACGGGGTCTTACACTGTATTCCATGTTTCTTATCCGGACAATTCACAAAGCATCCAAACAACAACTACCATAGTTAATCCAAGGTCTGCTTGTGTTCGTTGAGATTAGATATCGATTCAAACTCTGACGAGTGCATGGACCAGTTAATTTATCTGCGGCAAAATTTCGATCTGAAATTCGATTTAACGAACGTAACAAATTTATTACATATATGTGTGTGTCCATATATACATATTTTCTATATAAAATACACACATTCAAACACGAAATCCCGCCATAGGATGAACAAATATTTCCTCACACAGAAATAGATGTAAGGAAAGGGGATGGGAAAACACATAAAATCGCATATATCAATGTTCATTAGCTTTCCTTATTAGTTTAACTAGTAGAGCATCCGCCCGGCAAGTGGAAGGTCCGGTGTCCAAATCCGGGATAAGGAAATATTTTTACGTTTGTGATCTTCCCAAATCCGCCTTCCCCACCTTTCCTGTGTTCATCTTTTATGTGTTTTCCTATCCCCTTACACACACATATTTATATATAGTGTACTTATACATACATACATATATATTATATATATAGTATATGTATATTAAATGTAAAAAAATGTATATGTATAATGTGACATAGTGACATGCAAAGAGTGACAATTAGCCCCAGTCCCGCATTCTAACATCTAGAAAATGGCACTTGTAAAATGTTTATAAGTGGTTATTCAAACTTCAGCAGAACACGGATTCAATCACGTAGTTCTGATGTTAGCAAGCGATGCACCTACCCAGTATTAACTACCTCAACCCAAGCTCAAGAGTATCGATATGAGTTACAGTTAACGAGATTAGTTTTGTTTAGCTTGAATGCTCTGCGTCATTGGATACATATATAGTGATACTTAAATAATTGTAACAAGAGTTACTTTTTAACGAGTATTTTTTTATGTTTCAGTATCTATTATTGAATCCTTTGCCAAAAAGAGAAACAAAATATTGATAGGTGATTCCTTGTGGTACATATTAACTGATAAATACTATATTGTGCATTTATTTGAATGTAAATTCTTTCTTGAATTTAAATAAATGCTCCATGCGCCTCATGGAATTCACGGGAAACGAGGCTATTGATAAAATTTAGAGCTTGGGAATGAATACGAAGAGGTTCAATTCCATAACTTCTTTACGTTCGCAATATGTTTTCCATTGGTGAGTTATTAAAATATATGCCACATATTTATTTGCGAAACAATAACATCCACCTTAAAAAATAATCCTACACAAAAATGCCGAACTGAGTTTCTAAGATGCAACACATATCCAAATAATTCAAAAATCTGCCATGATCGTTTATCGCAGGAGAATATTGAAGTAGCAAAGACTAGTAGAAAAAATTATTATTCTAACTTCAATCTTACTTAGTTCATTTTCGTAATGAGAGAGAGAGAGAGAGGTGAGTGAACATTGGACAAGATCGCTGGCAATACACATTTACACTTCAATTTCACAACCAATTGGTTAAAATCGGGCTTTTACATAGATTACATATAAACCTTCTAAATTACTGAAGACAATTATCTGAATTAAAATATAATTCTACATGTACATAATACCCCCCAAGCAGTCGTAAGGACGTGTGGCATCGAGTGGTGAGTTACTAGCCATTCGGCATACACGTGTAGCTACTAATTTTCAAATGCAAAAATTCCATTTTTTTGTTTCCAGTGTTAACATCAACATGATTTCATCTTTCCTGCCAAATCCAAGTAACTTTTGTACATTCTGGTCTAAAATATGAAAAAACAGTGAAATTGTGGCCAAATATCTAGTTATAGATAATTATTCTAACTTCAACTTCAATTATTTAATTCCTCGATGTCTTCACGCCAGGTGGTGCAATACCTAATTACCGTGAAAATAATTGCCCAAAAAAAATTTAACAGTTTACTTAGATGAAGGCCAAAGTCGATATCAGGGGTTTGATACAATATTTAAAATGTGCTTCATCATAATAAGCATTGTTATGGACATTCAAATATGTGGATTGCTTGTGATTCCGTTCCACGCATCCAGATACCTTTCAATATCTTCCATCTCCAATGTCTGTCATCATTGTTACTGCTGCGTGCAGAGCTCATTGACAAAATTCTGGTTACTAAATAAATAAAATACAGCTACCAAGCATAGGAGTTGAAAAAACACGCATTCTTACGAGTTAAAAATGAGAAAGACCATTTTACGATGTATCTCTATAATATCCGGTGGTAAATTATCCACAACGGTTTCTAGGATGGAGGAAGATAAAGTTGGTTCAAACTTTTCAAGATATGTAATTGACATGGTTGATCCTAAAAAGCCCCATTTCCTTTCCCCTGGCGGGCAGAGATTCAACGTGGTCAGTAAACACGAGAGAGTGCCAAGTTTCCTGTCTATGAAAAGCCTGTGATGTCATCGGCCAGGAGTCCTTTTGCTTATGGATTGGTACACGGCCCTGCTCAAAGGGGAAAGGGGGGCGCGCTGCGGAGACATAATGAAAGCAACCGTGTTTACGCCAGCACACAAAAGAGGTAACAAGGAACAACTTTCGAATCGAATACAAAATTCGAATAATCTGCACTGCTAGGTTAAGAATAATCGATACATTTACATAAAAATATCCTTGTGTAACTCTGTTGTGTGGTTTTAACGGGTCAATATGCTGCATTGGACGGGATATTACCCTGATTGTGGCGGTATTGACATACTTAATATGAAACACTTATAAAAAAAATACATGAATAAATGATAAGAATAAATTCTATCAAAAAATAATGAGTGGAAAATGTTTTCCAACCTAGGTCCAACACCACCGTTTCCATGAAATTGAAAAAATAATATCAGGTAACACCATATATTTTATAAAAAAAGTGAGTATTCATATCACAAATATTTATTAGCTAGCTACGGGCAAGAGTGATGTTGAAGACGTACTGCGATATGGAAGACAACGGGAAACCACCACATTACTTCTCGCATGAGATTATAGTCTTACCTTTTATTCTAATATATTCGGTAAGGGAATCTACCGGTTAAGGTAGGTTTCCGGATGGACACAACTATCAAAAAAATATCTTGCGACTATTAACAAAACACAATCGAGCAACATACCCTACATCAGGTCCCTCTTCATCTCTGTGTCCTTCCTTCCTCCCTTCATCCCGTCCAACATCCATATCCTGTTCCTGCCGTTTCCTCGTTTGCCTAATATTCTCCCCACTATCACCGTCTTCAACAACACACTGCCGCTCAATACGTCTTCAATCCATTATTCCTGCCTCCATAGGATTTCTCTCAACAAACCCCTATACTCACCCACCATCTCTAGAACTTCCTCATTTGTTTTCGTTTCGGTCCATTACACTTTTTCCATCCTTTTCCGCACCCACATGTCAAAAGCCTCCTATCAACTTCTATCCTGTTATTGTGACCAAGTTTCTGTGCCATAAAGGACTAGGCTTTATGCCAAAGTTTTATTTCAATTTCAGAGTTTTTAATTCCAAAGCCTTCTCATCAGCAAATCTAACTGATTTTATGAACTCCCCTACGACTTTCACTCTCACCTCCAGCTCTTCCCATGCTTCCTTAATAATTTCCTCCTCATATACGTTAATGAGCACCGGTGACAGTGGGCAACCCTGCCTTACCCCTCTTCCTAACACTGCCCATCCGGACTCTCCGTTCCCCACTCGCACCTGAGCAGTCTGAGGCATGTACAGGTTGCGGATCAGTCTCCTGTCCCTCCAAACCATTCCTATTTTCTGCAATACACGCTTTAATTTTTCCCAATTCACTCTATCAAACATTTTTTTGAAATCTACGAAACAGGCAAACACGCCCTGATTGTATACTATATTCCTCTCGATTAGTGATCTCATTACTGCTATGGCATCACATGTACCTCTCCCATTCCTAAACCAAAACTGATCATCCACTAAGTAATCTTTGCCTTAATCTCTATGCATTTGTTGATCATCCTGAGAACATCTTTAGCTACGTGGGATATCAAACTTATTGTTCTGTAGCCCTCACATGACGTAGTATTGACCTTTTTCGTAATAGGAACTAACGGTGACCTCACAAAGTCTTCTGGCCAGATTCCTTCCTCATAAATACTACGAATTAGTCCATATAGAGTCTTCCTTCCATATTTTCCTAAACATTTCAATAGTTCTGTAGGAATGTTGCCTACACCAACGGCCTTATTTGGCTCCATCTCTCTTAATTTGGGGAGTTAATTCCTAACGCCACGGATTCAGTAAGGGCGGCGGTCCGGGGCACGAAATACGTCATGCTTCGCTTGATAGTCCATGTCGGCACCAACGATGCCTCCAGACACAGGTCCGAAAGGATTTTGAGTGCCTTTTGGGACCTTAAATCCGAAGGGGATCGTGCGCGGGAGGTATCTGCTATGGACTTACGGCAGTCCATATGTAGCATTGTGCCGCCGACTGACTGCGTGCTTACGTTTCGAGTCGTATTGAGTCTCTGAACGGAAGGCTGTGGAAATTCTGTCGGGACATAGTGGCCGAGTTTGTGGATTTGAGACCGGTACTAGGGTCATGTCCCGCTCCCTTGAACCGTTCCGGGGTCCACTACACACCTAAGGCGTCGGTTCGGGTGGCTCATAGGATCTTCGATCACTGTAGAAATTTTTTAGGCAAATGCATAGGTAGGGTAGCGAAATAGATCACCCTAATAAAGACATTATAAGGTGTAAGTAAATTAGTGGGTCTAACAATACTAGGTTGCCGGAAGTGATTTTTCTAAGTACTTATACTGCTATTGAGACAAAAAAAAGAATAACCAATCAGAATATAGGCCGATCGAATATTAAGACACCCAAAAGACTAAATAATATTCCCAGAAAGCAGACCACAACACACGCAAAGAAGGTTTTAGACAAGGATATAATTTCCGTAGTAGTTGTTAACTGCCGAAGTTTATAAAATTAAATACTAGTATTTCACCATCCCATTCATAGCACAGAGTCGGATATCATTATAGCAACTTAAAGTTGGTTAACAGATGACATCGCAGACAGCGAAATATTTCCCAAGTCCTTCATAGTTTATAGAAACGACAGAAAGAATGGAGCCGGAGGAGGAGTGTTTATTGCGCTTAAGAACTCTAGCGTCAGTAGAGCCGAGTAATTTCCTGCTAGCTATATAGAAAGTGTTCGGTGCTCAGAGAAAACACCCAGAGCGAAAAGAATACATATCTGTCCGTATTTATAGACCACACCACGCTAGCATTAACTCAATCCCAGATCTAGAAAGACAGATACAAATCTATAAATCCCACAATAATGAGCATAGCCTAATTATCGGGGGTGATTTTAATGTTCCCACAATAGATTGGGATACGTATAATTTTATAAATGGAAGTAAAGACAAGGATCTATGCGAGTCCCTCTTATTTACGTTCACCTCGAATCCCCTACACCAATTAGTCACTTCACGAACAAGGGGAAAGAACATTCTTGATCTGTTAGCCCCAAATATACTCGAAAAGGTCTTAAATATAGAAGTCGTAGACGGAATCAGTGATAACAGGGCTATAAACGATACATTTTCACTAAGCGTAGAAAAAGTTAACAAGCCTAAGAGAAAGGTTTATTTGTTCAATAAAGCTGGCTATGATGGCTTCAAATATGAATTAAAACGTCCTTTTTCTATATTTGACGAATTAAGCAAAACTAGTAGTGTCGAGGATATTTGGATTAATTTTCTAACGATAATACCTTCAGCAATACAAAGATTTAAACATAGTTAATATATAAAAGAGAATAAGGAACCTTGATGGTACAACGCTGAAGTACGGAAATCTCTTAGGCGGCAAAGTGTGTGCCATGCCAGAATGAAAAAAGCAGTTTAAGATTCCTCCCCTGATAAAATAAACGAAACCATACAGAACTACAAAGCATCTAGGTCGACTGCAAAGAAGGCCTTCCGGAAGGCGATAGCGCAATTAAAGAGGAAACAAATAATCGAACATTTGAACGATAACCCAAAAATGTTTTTGTCCTACGTCAGGGAAGTGCAGGGAAAAAAGTCCACCGTAAACTCATTGAATAACGAAAAGGGGGATCAAGTTACGAGTGGTTTAGATAAAGTCAACATATATAACTCATTCTTCAAGAGTGTTTTCAGCATATGCTCTCAGAATATACGCGAGAACCTTACGAAAATACTTCAGTAATCAATGCAAGCAATCGATTTTTCCACCAGCGGAAGAGAATTACTCCTTAAAAACATAGACCCCAACGAATCTCCGGGATCTGATGAGATACCAGCGCGTGTATAAAAAACCGTCGTCTGAAATCGCCCCTTATCTTGATATAATATTTAAGAAATCATTAGAAGAAGAAGGCGTACCAAACGGCTGGAAGTTATCTTCTCTAACACCCATATTTAAAAACGGAGACAGGGAGGACCTCAGTAATTATAGGCCAATATCGCTCACCTCCGTATCCTGGAAGATTTTTGAACACATCATTGTTAGTTCCATAATGAGAAACCTCGCCAAGATTTAATGAATAATAACCAACACGGCTTCCATAAGGGTAGGTCCTGTATCTCCAGTCGCACTTTTTGTACATGTTATATTGAACTCCGGTTAGAGTACTATTCCTGTTGATCCTATATTCCTTGATTTTAAGAAAGCCTGCGATAAAGTCCCTCATTGCTATTTACTCGAAATTGGAGACTTATAGAATACAAGAAAGAAAAATTGACTGGATTAAACAATTCTTAAGTGATCGTGACCAAACAGTCGTCCTGGACGGTGTACATCTACATCTACATTAGTACCCTGCGAGCCACCAAAAAGATGTGTGGCAGGGGCAGTGTATCATCCGATACTGTCAAGGTCACGTCGGGTGTACCACAAGGAAGTGTCCTAGGCCCCCTCCTTTTCCTTTTTTACATAAATTACCTCAGTACCGCAGTTAATAGCAAGCTCTGTCTTTTCGACGAGATTGCAGTAATTTATGGGGACATTCGAAGTCACGAAAACAAAGTCGCGTTAGCCAATGACCTAGATACAATTCAGAATTGGTGCGAATCATGGCAATTGGAATTAAATTTGAATATAATGCAACCATTTCAGAGAGTAAAATTCATTCGCCTTGACCGGGATTCGAACCAGGATCCCTCGATATCCGGCCGAGTGCTTTAGCCAGTTAAGCTACCGAGACGTCCTCTTACACTCTGAAATTTTGGGGGCTTTAAAGGAACAAGATGTTATGACGAAATTCCGTACATACAATGTCACAGGTATTCGTAGTCGTGCGCGACGCGTCACAGTCCACGATGTTAATAAAGCCAATTTCAAACACTTAGGCTGTTCATACCTTAGACAAATTTCAAGAAACTGTAACAGTAACTTTAGCGGAGTCACCCGCTATGTGTGCATTATAATGCAACCATTTCAGAGAGTAAGTGGAACCGCTTGTTTTTGTGATGACTTACCCCTGTCTCCTGCAGAAATCAGTTGCTTTTTCCCCGCGGTTATTCCTTGTGCCTAAACCGTAGTCCCCCCCTCATCACCATTTTTCCTTTACCTACCGTCGCAATCATATCCCCCATCACCATCAAATGTTGTCCTGCAGGAAAACACTATTATATCCTCTAACTCATCGCATATCTCATTGACGTCTTTCTTTGGTTGCTCGGAGGCATGTATACTTGGGCAATGACCGAGTTCTCTGGTTCTGCTTTTATCTCCACTAGTAATATTCTATCCGTTGCTTGTACTATGTGGACTGCAACCCCTCGTTGGATCTCTTCCACACCGCTGTAAATTATTCTAAAATTAGTATTCCAATAATCTTCACCATCTTTCCATACCATTTCACCTCGCTCAGACCTAAAATATCTATTTTACCTCTTTCCATCTCTAGCTTAATATTCTCTAATACAGGGTTGTATATCTATATTTGGACATGTATATATGTATCGTCCTTTAGCGACGACAGAGCTGATTAAAAAATTTGATTAAACACTCGTAAAACAGTGAAACATAGAGTAAGGGCACTCGCATATCAAAACAACCAAATATCATCAAAATGCATTTTTTTAAGGTATATTTAAGGGTATGCATTATAATTTTGGAATTAGATATTCAGTTTAAAATATTTACTTTATATACTGTAACTAATTATGCATCAGAATATTAAATATAAAGGACAAATTAAAAAAATCTAATTGCCAAATCTGTGGCAGTTGACGCAGGCCGCTAAATCAATGAATTGTTTTAAAAAAATCGGTATCATCGGCATCACTCGAAGTCACCCTGTGAAAACCTGTGATTATCAATTGGTTCACGGTTTTAATGCTCTATTGTTACTTTCATCCCCGGAGTTCTTTCACCCATTAATGAAATTGACGGCTCTGCATGTGACATCCACCGGCACACCACACGATTGAGCGAAGCCGTTGAATGCGCTAAATCAGCCGCTCACTTGCTCCACTGAGGCCACGAGGAGCATCACTCACGTGTTCAATCCCGTTTATGCAATCAAGCACTCGACTAAATGACTGACGAGCGCCCCGAATACTCCAGTTATTCTTTGCAGGCCTCGCTAATCATGGCACGGCCACTCAGCGTAAATCAGAAATACTTAACACTTTGCAGATAAATTTTGAAGTCCTTTTTACGTCTCTACGTGTAAGGATGGCGAATGTATATCATTCTTGTCCTGAGGCATCTGAAGGGCGTTTATTTCCACCACGAGAGGTCTTTCTCCTTTTCAAATGAAGCCAATCAGATTTCCTGCAAAATACCAAAACCCATGCGTCAATATTGAGGGCTGGTTTTCGAAGATTTGGGCTAGGACCCTTGCCATGCTCATCTCCAATGCCGCGTTACAAAGTCAAAAATTCTCCTTCACGAGAAGGCACGTCTTTCCGCTCAGAATGCTCGTAGCAAACTGGCGACCATCTGGTTTGGAAGGGCAGACCCCCCACCACATTTCCCGATTGGTTTTACAACCATGTGCATTACTTTCATAATTGGTAATGTAGTTATGCTGTTTTAAGGAAGAATAAACTAAATAACCAAAACTAAAAAAATCAAATAAAAGCAAAAGTTTCGAAACGTACTCCTCGTTATTCATTTTTAAAAGTCGACCGATTGATATGAAATACGTACTGAAATTATTATATTACTATAATATTTATTTGATAGTTGTGTCCATCCAGAAACCTACCTTAACCGGTAGATTGCCTAACAATAATATAACTGAATCGATATTAGTCAACATCTTGTGATATCTAATCTTTGTGGAAGTTCGAGAATTATGTGCATCGACAATGAGTCATTTAGAGTACATGTATCGTCCAAATCGATATTATCATTAATTTTTTACTTAATAGGCCAAACATATGGACAGACGTCTGACAGGACAAGGACAGAAGTGCTTAGACCTTAATGGCCCACATCGCCGTATCTGCAATATAGCTCATCGTAGATATCTACATCTACATCTACATAATACCCCGCAAGCCGCCGCAAGGGCGTGTGGCGGGGGGTGTTAGGTCACCACCCAAAAAAGGAAAAAAGAAATACCGCATTACTGTAAACAGCAATACATTACTTAATGGCATGCGGGAAGGGTTTTGACACAACACACAGGAGGTTAGTGAAAGTGCATGCAATTGAGTTTAACTAATTGTTACCTAGACGCCGAGGGTGGCAAGTGGCATTTTTGTTATCTCCGAGTGTGACCCTACAGTTGTTATCCCGTATTGTCCGTGGGAAGAAGGAGTCCTTGAGTCTGCTAGTCCTGGCATCTATTTCCCGAATTTTGTACCCATGATCCAAGCGACCAATGTATGTTGGAGCGCGAATAATTTTCGAGACCTCGGTGCTGAAACATGCGGATCTGAATTTATTTAGTAAGTTTAATCTAGCATTGAGTCGCCTTTCTTCCAATGATTCCCATCCCAACTCCATAAGCATTTCAGTGACGCTTTTCGTTTTATCGTAACAGTTTTTCACGAAACGAGCTGCCCGGCGTTGGACCTTCTCAATTTCCCGAATGAGGCCTTTTTCACACGGATCCCATACGCTACATGCATATTCTAAATGGGGCCTAACAAGAGCGTGATAACAATGTTCCTTGACCTTGGAGTCACTTCTGCCGACCATGCGTCTAATAAATCCTAATTTTTTATATGCTTGCCCGCAGACTTTACGTATATGGGTCCCCCAAGTTAAGTCTTTAGTGAATGTAACAGCTAGGTATTTCACCGTATCAACTACTTCAAGGTCAACTCCAGCTAATTTGTAAACGAATCCCGAGGACCTTTTAAAGAAATTTACCACCGAACATTTATTAAGATTTAAAGGCAATCCCCATTTTGAACACCATTCATTAATGCTATCTAAATCACGTACTAGAATTAAACGATCCTCATCCCCAGATATCTCCCGATAAATCACTGTGTCATCCGCGAACATCCTTATCTTACTTTTCACTTCACGGTTCAGATCGTTAAAAAAATCAAGAATATCTACATCTACATCTACATAAGTACCCTGCGAGCCACCAAAAAGGTGTGTGGCAGGGGGTGTAGCACCATGAGGGAAGGGTAAGGGTTGAGGGGGTTGGGAGTTAGGTGAGGAAAGGTGGGGGGAACCTGTAGGGAAAAAAATATATATATATACACACATACATATATATACATACATACATACACACATGTATACACATCCTCGCGAAGTCCCTAACCTGTACGTTAATACTTAGTGTAATGAACTAAGTCCTGGGGAATTTCGACTACGAGCATTCTGGTCCCTTATCGTTCTTGGAAAAAATGACATTTTAAACCTGTCAGTCTTGCAGTCTATCTCTCTAGTCTTATATTCGTGATCCCTTCGACCGTAATACGTTGGGGTTCGTATTATATCCTTGATGTCATCGGAAAAGGGCCCATCTTTAAATGTTTTTAATAAGTTTAATCTATATTGGAAACGCCGCTGTGTAAGAGAATCCCAACCTAAATTGTCTAGCAAAGTGGATACGCTGCTGAGTTGGTCATAACAATGTTTGACAAATCTAGCCCCCCTCCGCTGAACTCGATCTAATTCCGAAACCAAATTTATGTTATGAGGATCCCATATACTGGCAGCATACTCTAGGTGGGGCCTGACCAAGGCAAGGAAACATCGTTCTTTCACCTTTTCGTCGCATTTACCTAGCACTCTTTTCACAAATCCCAATTTTTTATTAGCACAACCGCATATTTCTCGTATGTGTTTTCCCCAGGACAGATCGTGAGTAATTGTTACACCCAAGTATTTAAAGGAATCTACCCTCTCGATATTGGTTTGTTTCACTTTGAAACTATAAGGGAGGGAATTACTCTTTTCCCAAAAATGTATTACTACGCATTTTTTAAAATTCAATTCCAATTGCCATGTATCGCACCAATTTTGAATTGCATCTAGGTCGTTGGCTAACACGACTCTGTCTTCGTGACTTCGGATGTCCCCATAAATTACTGCATCATCGGCGAAAAGACGGAGCTTGCTATTAACTACGGTACTGAGGTCATTTATGTAAATAAGGAAAAGGAGGGGACCTATGACACTTCCTTGTGGTACCCCCGGCGTGACCTTGACAGTATCGGATGATACACCGTCCAGGACGACTGTTTGGACACGATCACTTAAAAATTGTTTAATCCAGTTAATTATACTTTCGTGTATTCCATAGGTTTCCAATTTCGCCAGTAATTTGCAATGAGGGACTTTATCGAAAGCTTTCTTAAAATCTAGGAATATCGCATCAACTGGAATATTACTTTCACCGGAGTTTAATACATCACGTACAAAAAGTGCGAGTTGAGTTTCGCAGGATCTACCCTTACGGAAGCCATGTTGGTTATTAATTAATAAATCTTGGCTATCGAGGTGCCTCATCATGGAACTAACAATGATGTGTTCAAGAATCTTACAGGAAATGGAAGTCAGCGATATTGGCCTATAATTACTGGGGTCCTCCCTGTCTCCGTTTTTAAATATGGGTGTTACCGAAGCTACCTTCCAGCCGTTTGGCACGCTTTCTTCTGCTAATGATTTCTTAAATATTATATCTAGATATGGGGCAATTTCAGCCGACAGTTCTTTATACACGCGTGCCGGTATCTCATCAGGTCCCGGAGATTTGTTGGGGTCTATGTTTTTAAGGAGTAATTCTATTCCGCGGGTGGAAATATTGATTGCTTCCATTGAATGCTGAAATATTTTCGGAAGGTTCTCGGGTGTATTTTGTGAGGATATGTTGAAAACACTCTGGAAAAATGAGTTTAATATGTTGGCTTTATCTAAACTACTCGTTACTTTATCCCCCTTTTCGATATTCAATGAGTTTACGGTGGACTCGTTTCCCTACACTTCCCTGACGTAGGACCAAAACATATTTGGGTTATCGTTCAAATGTTCGCCTAATTTTTTCCTTTTGAATTCCGCTAGCGCCTTCCGGAAGGCCTTCTTGGCAGTGGACCTAGATGCTTTGTAGTTCTGTATGGTTTCGTTGATTTTATCAGGGGAGGAATCTTTAACTGCGTTTTTCATTCTGGCATGGCACACCCTTTTCCGCCTAAGAGATTTCCGTACTTCAGAGTTGTACCATCGGGGTTCCTTATTCTCTTTTATATATTTACTAGGTATGAACCTCTGTATTGCTGAACGTGTTATCCTAAGAAAATTATTCCAAGTACCCTCGACACTACTAGTTTTGCTTAATTCGTCAAATATAAAAAAAGAACTTATTAATTCACATTTTAAGCCATCATAGTCCGCTTTATTGAACAAATACACCTTTCTCTTAGGTTTGTTGACTTTATCTACACTTAGAGAAAATTTAGCGTTTACAGCCCTGTGATCACTGATTTCGTCAACAACTTCTATATTTAAGACCTTTTCGGGTATATTTGTGGCTAACAGATCAAGAATGTTCTTTCCCCTTGTTGGTGAAGTGACTAATTGATGTAGGGAATTCGAGGTGAACGCGAATAAGAGGGACTCGCATAGATCCTTGTCTTTACCTCCATTTATAAAACTGTACGAATTCCAATCTATTGTGGGAATATTAAAATCACCTCCGATAATTAGGCTATGCTCACTGTTGTGGGATGTAAAGCTTTGTATCTGTTTTTCTAGGTCTGGTATTGAGTTAATGCTAACGTGGGGTGGTCTATAATACGCACAGATATATATTCTTTTCGATCTGGGTGTTTTCACTGAGCACCATACACTTTCTATACAGCTATCAGGAAATAACTCGGCTCTACTGACGTTAGAGTTCTTAACCGCAATAAACACTCCTCCTCCGGCTCTATTTTTTCTGTCGTTTCTATAAACTATGAAGGACTTGGGAAATATTTCGCAATCTGCGATGTCATTTGTTAACCAACTTTCAGTTCCTATAATGATATCCGACTCTGTGCTATGAATGAGATGGTGAAATTCCGGTATTTTATTTTTTAAACTTCGGCAGTTAACTACTACTACGGAAATTATATCCTCGTCTAAAACCTTCTCTGCGGTCCGCTTTCTGGGGATGTTTTTTAATCTCTTTGATGTCTTAGTATGCGATCGGCCTATATTCTGATTAGTAATTTTATCTTTTGTCTCATTAGCAGTGCAAGTACTTGGAAGAATCTCTTCTGGCAACCTAGTATTATTAGACCCACTAATTGACCTAAAGTTACCTAAATAGTAACGGTCTATCTAGGATATCTGTCTAGGATATCGTTCATATAGATACAATCGTTAAGGAGCTGACTAGATCGCGAGCTACTCCCTAGAGACTCGGACACAATCTCGAATTGGTGCAAGCAATAGAGATGAAATCTTAAAATAGATTAATGTGCAGTTTTGAAATTTTGGAAAAAAGGATTTTGGGGAAGTGGCGAACAGGGCATAGACTATGAGAGAGGTTTTAATGCTAACTATGGCCAAACAATTAAATAATTGGGGGTAGTTATGTCATCACGCCTTTCATGGGAAGCACATTTCAGGACAATATGCGGATCGTCTTGAAATAAACTCGACTTCTTTAAACGGGTGGTGGGGGAATGTAACGGGAAAGCAAAAGAGAGGTGTTATTTTGCTCTAGTTAGATCTCATTTGGAATATGCCGCAAGCTTTTTAGATCCTGGGGAGAAAATATGGCAATAAGAATTGGATGAAGTCCAGAAATATCCCTCAAATGCTGTTAAAAAAATTTATAATAAGAAAATAAGTGTAACAGGTCTCTTAGGGGATTTAGGTTGGGAGCCACTTGAGATACGAAGAGAACAAGCGAGCCTTAGACTTTTAGAGAGATTCAGAACCAACGAGTTTAACTATGACACTAAATTTATTTAGTGCCATAGTTAAACTCATAGTTAAACGGCGTTACCATTTGTAATGACCGAACACCACTTAGGTAGATTACACCACAAAGATAAAATAATAGAGATAAATTCCAACATAGATACATGCAAATACTCATTATTTCCCAAAACAACTGGTAATCATAATAGTAAGAAATCGAAGTCATTTTAGAAAAATTAAAAATATTTACGAGTCGGAATAAAATTAAACATTGCAAATACAACAGGTATATTTGTAAGTGGATGTGTATGTTAGTTGGTAGTTTGTGTGTTTTCATGTTATTGAGGTGTAAGGGCTTTTGCATGAGTGCATACCATGCTTTGATCGTTGACTGAATGGATTTGCGGATTTTGCATGCAGTTTTTTCTTAATTACGGGTGATGCCCTAACACCCCCCGCCACACGCCCTTGCTGCGACTTGCGGGGTATTAGGTAAATGTAGATAGACTTAGAATCGTTTCTGTATGCAATGCCATTCATTTGGGCAATATCGTTCATATTCGATGTTAAGTATCAACTATTTGTCGTGTTATATTATTTGTAATTGGCGGTTTCATTCTAGCCCAGCTTGTCTATTCGACATGTATGGGCAAGGCGTGCACATAGCGTCATTTATAGCATTAAGAATGTCTTTTCTCGGCGAGTGAACTGTTCTGGGCGGACTGTCTTCTTTCGATGGAACCTCGAGCCGATGTCCCTCCCACCGTCACCCGTCCACCCCACCCTACTCCCCCCCCTCACCTCCCCTACCCGGTCTATTTCCGGCCTACGCTTCCTCTCTCAGCCAATCAGAATCCGCCATGCCTTCCCTGCCCCTTCAATCCGTCTCAGCTCGTCACTTTCCCGACATCATCCATCTCTTTCTCATTCTTACATTCGACCCATCCCTGTACCCTCTCCCATTTCCCCAGCCGCCGAACACTTCCCTCGAATCATCTCCGCATATTTTTCCTTTGAGGTGCGCTTTAGGTCTCATCTCTGTCGAGGCAACGCCACGATTTCGAACGTGTTAGTTTCATCTTTATCTACGTCTAAATAGATCAATTGTAATTTAACTTTATGGTGTGTGGCAGGGTGGGGATGTCAAATCAGGCTTCCACGAAATGTACTTTACATTTTGCTGAAGGTTGGGAAACCAAATAAGAAAGTACATCAATTAAATAAAAATGCCAATGTATCTTTCCTCCAAGTGTTATTAGGTACAATTGGTTTCGACGCATCGGTGTCCTCCTCAGGTACATCGTTATTTTTTCTTCAATGATAATGGATTGCCACAAAGTTAAACCTGAAAGCATCGAATAGAGAAAGGACATATTTCGAGATGGACCTGATTGGGATTCACAATTTTTATCGTGAATTCCTATTGGGTTTATAATCCACTGTTTTATCTACTAGTAAAGCCTCAAACGTTTATTATAACACAATAAGATTATGAAGAATAATATTGTCCAACAAATTACGGCACGGAGTAATCTTGACAGTGATGAATTTTTGAACCCTAAACACTGGTCTTTTTTACACGCTTTGGATTAAATTTCCTGTCGTGCTCCGTCGAAACGAATGGCGTTATGATATATTCCGTAATGTAAAATTCATATGTTGGTGTTTTTTCAACAGCCTTGTGGAAACTCAAATTCAAAAGCATTCAGATCACGCACCATTTTCTCTTGAAGTCGCAGTGCAATGGCTTGCGGTGAACAGACTAGTATTATGGAATTAAGTAGTGGAGCAGAATTAGTTATTCTTTCCAGGGAAGGCAAGGCATGAATCGCTTTGCCGTTGATTTCGGCGGATTAATACTATATGTTCCGGGTGCGTTCGCGTCGAAGCATAGGGTATCCAGTCAAAAGCAAATCGCTCCAAGGGCGACGCTGCTAACAAATGTGTCCGTAACACTTCGATCGGAGGTCGAGGAGGATTTGTGTGGGGCAGTCGCGAGTGCGCAGAGTGAACTGATTCCTCTGCTGGACGTGGTTACGAGATAATTGAGCTATTATTCCATCGGATCCTTGCGAGCAACGTCTCTCCTACAGATGGCTACAAGCAACGGCGTTTGAGAAATGGATGCGCAAGACAATCAGCTCCTTACAAGACGTGTTGCACGTGAAAGCGCGAGATCCTCAGTTCCACGAGATCCCACCACGGGATCCCCATCCCCAGCCCCATCCAGCCCCATTGCCCTTTGATTAATCAGGAAAAATTGATCAATCAAAAATTGGTGTGAATTACCCGATTGTATCATTATGCGTAGTTACGGGCTAAATTGTTCATTTGGGAAGGAAATTCATTTTATTGTTTTGGTATTGACCACTACACCAATCCTCAAACTTTCAGCTGAGCTCTGTCCGGAGAAATTATCGGACACAGACATCGTAGCATTTGCATAAGGTATTTTTGTAATCTGTATAAAGTCAATTTAATTAACTAGAGAAATAAAGAACATTTTTAAATTACCTATATTATAATTATTATTAGGTAAAAATACTAGTTAAGGTATGTTTTGAGTAAACACAATAACCAAATAAATATTTAGTTTCTCGCAACAAAATAAAACCGAACATCCTACTCTACTCATCCCGTCCAACATCCCTATCCTCTTCCTGCCCTATCATCGTATGCCCATCATTCTCCAATCTAAAACAGCATTCAACATCCCACTGCCGATCAATACGCCCTTCATCCATTTTACCTGCCTCCATAGGATTTCTTCCAACAAACCCCTCTCCTCGCCTTTCAGTCCATTTTACCTTCTCCATTCTTCTCCAAACCCACATTTCAAAAGACGCCAATCTAAGTATTATCCTGCTTCAGTAATCACGTTTCTGCGCCGTACATAATCACGATCCATATCAAAGATTTGACGAGTCTTTCCTTAACATCCTTACTCATCATCGCTGACATCAACTCCCTCCTTGAGAAAGCCTCTTTTCCCAGCGTAATTCTTCTCCTTACCTCCCTGCTACGTTGACCATTTCGGTCTAAAACACTACCGAGATACGTATATCTTATTAATACACATATCTTCCATATATTAAAACATGCGACAATTTGTGAAGATTAAACAGTGTTTAATGTGAGCATTTTAATGATTTCCTACAGGAAAATCAACTTATTTTATTTTACAGTTGATCGTAAACTCTTCGACTGAAATTGATACTTTGTCTGCCCGGTGATTATTTTCCTTATTACCTCAATGTGGTCTCGCCCAATATTTTAATGAGGGGCTTTAGTACCCTTCGCGTAAAAATGAAACTCACACGTGTGACCTTAATTTCAAAATCGTTGTTCAATATCTGCATAAAGATACTTCTGTAATGCGTACAGAAGCAGTAATGCAGCTGCATTCATATCCTCCGAAGAATCCACTTAAGGATGAACAATAAGCATCTTGTCAAGAAATTGACTAAGATCATCTGACGCATCTGTGAGTCTTATTTTGGAAATAATATTTTTTAATTTGCTGCTTGGGAATATTTTATTCCTTGTTAATTAAAATCAATTTGTATTTGAATAAAAAAGGATGTGATTACCTCATACTCAAAGCCGATTATTGAAAATCGTCATAACACACCTGTAAGAATTCTCAGCGTCGGTTTTTTATAATTCTATCCCGGACTTCATTTTTTCTGCTCTACTTAGGTCCATTGCACATCATTTTAATGAATTTCTTTCTTTTCAAATTTCTATTTCAAAATTCAATTTCAACGGAATCATCTCTTCTATTAAAATCCCCTCTGCCACACACCCTAGCGGTGACTTGCGGGGTATCACATAAATGAAATGAATCACATTACATATAGAAATAAATTCTCGCACACTCATTCATTTAAATATTACTCCAATTCAAAATTTGATTCAAACGGCTGATGACTCTAATTTTTGTGCAACTTAAAGTGAGCTCCACCCACTTAAATTATCGTTTCTCCTTAAAAATCTAACTTGGCGTTCATTCAAGGACCATTCATTCTAATAGTATTCCTTCAATCCTCCGTTATATGCTGCTCGGCTCCATTTTAATGGATTCCCAAGTAAACTGGCATTTAACGGCGCACTCACTTCGTATCCTCTTACTTTCGGCCGCTGCTCTTTCCCGCTGTTTGTGTTGTTCACTCGCAAGAGACCGAGGTAAACTTTTTACGGTGCATTTCCATTTGTAGAAATGGTGGATAGAGCCCGGTTCGATTTTAATGAGTTTTCCAACCCACATCCTTGCGGGAGATACCCATCCGGTCCCTGGACGACGGAGGCGGCGGCGAGCGTAATTCTTCCCCACTCTCTCCCCGCCGATTCTTCGTTTCCTCACCGACACCCCTCCCGCCCTACTCCTAAACACCTCTCCCGTCCGCAAACGCCGCTGACCGCGTCCATAAATACACTCGCACGCGCACATGAGGCCTCCCGCCTTCCTTTCAAATACTCCACCCACACCCTCCGATAATCTCCCGTTTTAAGCCCCCGGAGACATTCGAGCGACTCAGGACCGACACACACGCAGACGATTCGGTGCTCCACTTCTATTGGGAAGAAAGAGATGAAAACGAAGAAAAAAAATTCAAACGAAAATAGAAACGAGTGAGTTCATCAGGAATTAGATTGGCAAACTGTGAACCTGAACTCCTCTTGCTTTTTAAATCAGTTCGAGGAGTATCAGAATATTCCTCTACATTTCCCCTCGGGAAAGTCCCAGACTGAATTAGTGGAAGAAGAGGTGTGGAATATTTACCATGAAATCAATCCGTCGTTGACTCGATTCGACACAAGGAATTGTTTCGAGTTCATCATCGTGGACTAAATTATACAAAGAACTAAAATAACAACATGTCTGCTGCCGGAAATACTTTTTTTTATTCTTTGCTATTCTTAAATGATAGCTTGAGTTGTGCGGGCCAAACAGCCGTTTGAATCAGGGTCCCCAGTATATAACGTAGGGTCTGTCCCAAAAATATGTATTCATTTTCTAGTCGTCCATTTCGACTCAAAAGTCAGACGGACAGCGAACAGTAGGTTTCGCGTGGGAGTCCTCGAAAGGCAGCGATAATGAGTGAAACGCGTCACGAAGGAGATCTTTGCCAACTGGAGGTGGCTGCACCATGGCAACGTCCCGCCGTCTAACTCCACCTTCCTCCTCCAGTACCGAGTACCCGGACAAGAACAAGTAAGCAATGGTGCCCCACACGCCCTACAGCTCTCATGCAGCACGGCAAGACTTCTTTTTGCGCCAAAGAATAAATAGGAGCTTGTAAATCAATCGTTTTGGAACGCTGGATGCCAAAGAACGGGGTGTCAAGCCACAGGGTGAGTGCCTGAACGCGGTTCCTGTCGACGCCTTTCAGACAGCGCACCGTGATTGTCAGAGGCACTAGCATCGGTTTGTCGATTCACAATGGCGCTATTTTCAAGAATTGAATAGTTTGTAATTTGAGCAGCAATGAATTTTTTCCACGTATGCATACTTATATATTTTGGGCAGATCATGAGTTCATGCATAATCATATCCGTAGAGATGAATGGGAAAGGAGAAAGGGTGGAGAGATGAACCCGGTGCCGACATTAGCCTACTGTTAACGAAAGGCGCCAAGGGTCACACACAATTTAACGTCCCATCCGACGGACGGTGTAAAATGCTCTCCACAAAGCACGTCAAGTTAGGGATCGAGATACCAATGAAAAGTATATTCCGTCTCCAGGATTTGATCCCGGACCCTCCGATCCCCTGAAATATAATTGTTTCCTTCTAATTCGATCATATTTCTGTGACGGCCCTCGCAAAGTGCGTCAGCGTCATTATTCCATAGATCTACCCTTTTAATTTGAACTGAACGGAAAATAGGAAACTTTAGGGTCATAGAGGCACTTCCTTAGTCCTTAAGATAAAATATCTTGAATCCCATTTGACTAAACTAATCAGCAAGTAATCTTTATTGCAACGTAATGCTCATGTTATCGGAATGTTTAAAATGTTTGGAGCAAGTGCCCGCTCATTTCAAGCGACTTTCACTCTCTGACTTGACGATTGACGGTTCCCAAGATGTTTCTTTAAGATTTCAGTAGAATAGACTGAGTTGCTATGACTCTGGGAAAGTGTTCAAGTACTTTCTCAAAATGTTTAAATTCGGGCCGATATCATGTGCGGTGGTCCAGTAAGTAGAGCGTTGGACTACTGACCGGCGGGTCCCGGGTTCGATTCCCGGGCGAGGCACTCTGGGCAACTGCAGCTCCACCCAAGCTTGTTGATTTTTCGGGTACCAGATCTTCCTGGGAAACCATAACCGGCACAGGGAAAGGAACTGGCCCCCCTACCCTGATGTGTGAATATTCACACGCCGTCGGGCTTGGTACATGGGTGAGCTCTACCATCACCTACTAAACCGACCTTCGGGTTGATTACCATGTTTTTTTTATCATGATGAAATTATTTCTTCACTCGAAAAATGTCCCGATTTGCATTCATAAATGACTCATCTTTAGTCTTTATTTTGCAAAATTCTATATTATCCTGTTCCTGAAGCGTTTATTTATTTTATTTATTACCGACTTAATTGGACGAGGTTGAGACTAAATAGTCCCTTCTTCCACCTAACCCTTACATTACATACATTACATTGAAGACAATTACATACAGCCAAGCCCTGGATAAAAATCCACCAGATCGGGAATCGAACCCGTGACCTCTCAGTTGGTAGACGAGGACGTTACCCCGCCGCCACCGGGGCCGGCACAGGCAACGTTTAGTCTCAGTTTTGTTGAAGCTTGCTCAGCTTTGCATGAGAATGAGGGCAAACGCCTTAAGATGCCAAATTAAAAACGACCCATTTACAAGTATTAACTCAGCGTACATACCTTACTCCATCTGGTACAGGAATCCTAATTATTCCCGGCCCTTACCTCGTCTACCATACATTCGCTCGATATCTCGACTTACCCTTGACTCTCAGGAAGCCTAGCATCAGACTTTCCACCCTTCTGCTTTTCATAAAATATGGGGTGTGTAATAATGATGTATTTATAATTTGCGCATAAAGTTTGAATGGAATTATCATCATTTCAACCTTTATTTTAGGATGCATTAAATGGCCATGATTTATTGCAGTAGGTTCTAGATTTAGGTCACGAATCTTGATCACTGGTAATCGATTAGTAGCAACGGTTTTATCCGGAATGCCGAGACAAAACATCCATTTTGACAATATAAGAGGGAGTGAAGGTCCAATGTGAATTGAGTGAGTGAATTGAGAAGAAAAGGGCCACCGGATTCCTGTGATAACCAAAAGGAAAGATAGCGAAATTAGAACATCAAAAGTCTAGCGTTGATATTTTTTTAGGTAATCTACCGATTAAGGTGGACACAACTATCAAATAAATATCTACTTACAAATCACAATCCAGCAACCTACTGTACATCAGGTCCCTCTTCTTCTCTGTGTACTTCCTACCTCCCTTCATCCCATGCGACATCCCTATCCTCTTCCTGCCCTTTCATAGTTTGCCTAACATACTCCCCTATAGTCTTCAGCATCCCACCACCGATGAATACGCCCTTCATCCATTTTCCCTGCCCCCATAGGATTTCTCCCAACAAACCCTTCTTTTTGCCCACCATACCTAGCACTTCCTCGTTTGTTTTCCTTTCGGTCCATTTCACTTTCTCCATTCTTCTCCACACCCACATTTCAAAAGCCTCCAATCTACGTCAATCCTCTTGCTTCAGTGACCAAGTTTCCGCGCCGTGCATAACTACGCTTTATACCAAAGTTTTTACGAGTCTTTATTTAACTTCCACACTCAACTTCCTTGTCGTCAACTTCCTCCTCTTTGTGAAAGCCTCTTTGCCTAGCGAAATTCTTCTCCTTGCGTCTCCATTACTTTGACCATTTTGGTCCAAAACACTTCCGAGATACGTTAATTGTTCTACCTGGTCTAGTTATTGCCTTCCTATTTTAATGTTTCGCTTAGGCTTTTTCTTTCTGGTATGTCGCATAACCTTTGTTTTACCTTCGATATTAAGATTTAAATGGGATTTTTTTCAGTTATAAAACTTCATGGAGATGTACTCAGAACCAGTAAGCATATGCCACATAATTTTAGGCGGAATAGAAAAGACCAACCATGTCAAACTAACAGCTTTTAAATCATTTAACCTAGCGGAGGGTTGGTCATAAATACCACAAAGGGGAAAATATCACTAATATTTGCGGGATTAATCAATGATCGGCTTTGCCGTAAAAATATAAATAAATACCTTAGACTTAATTTTGCATGTTAGCATGATATCCGTTGCTAGTTAATAAAAACAGAAAATGACCGCCGAATTAACGAACATGGATTGGTAAATAAAATTTCCTGGCGCAAATTTTAATCTAAAGAATAACTATATGCATCAAAAAACAAAAACGATAGCTGGTGCAATTCAAGAAATCAAAAAAAACTTTGAGCATTTTTAAAGCGACGAGTGAAAACCGCTCATTGGATTATCACTCTAGAGTATTACCAAAATTTCCGAAATACTTCCGATTCGATTTCACTCTCGGAAGCGGTGACCGCGAGCGCTGAGAAGCAATTCGATTCAATTCCTCCACAGAGTTGACTTCCTTTTTATTTTTTGTGGAAACCTGGCCCCTTGCCATCACGGCCTCGGCAATTCACGAGCGAAAAAATAACCCGCCCCGTCTCCGCCCAATGCTTCAAAGCCATAATAATAAAGTGGGGACGCAACGCCTGAATTAATTTTGTGCGTCACCACGGGGGTGAAGTGTGGTGCGGGGGGGAGGAGGGAGAGAGGGGGGGTGGGAGGGAAGGTGGAGAGCAGTGGATTTGGAGCAGGAAGGCATTCGGTGAAATGAGGACCCGCTCGAACAAATCGTAGCTCATCACAGCCGTAAGTGAGGAGAGAAAGGTTGGCAAGCAGTGCGAGCGCCGATCCACGCAAAGGAAACGACCATATACCCAATTTTAATACACACGGCACACAAGGAAATTGATATTGCTGAATATAACACACTCATGACCACCTTTATTTAATATGAATTAAATAAAATAATTTCTAGGAATAAATACATTTTTATCTCTGCAAAAGTAGCATAGTGGAAGACGTAGTGCGAGGATATGGAACATTTACAGAAAGGTGAAATTGGTGCGCTCTACAGTAAGATGAAATCGCCATCCGGAAGTAAGAAGGGAAGATCTGTACTAACAATTAGAGATAAGTTTGGTAAGATACTAGTTGACACAGAAAAGATGTAAAGGAATATCGCTTGGGTTTAGGCATTCTCGATGACGCATTGGTCGGCAGTATTACTCGGGCGTATTGGTCGGCAGTGGGATGTTGAAGACTTCAATAGAAAGGGGAATGTTAGGTAAACGAGAAAAGGGAAGGAACAGGACAGGGATGTTGGTGGGAATGAAGGGTAGAAGGATGTACACAGATATTAAGAAGGACTTGATGCAGAGTATGTTGCTGGATTGTGTTTTGTCAAGAGTCACAAAACATTTACTTGACAGTTGTGTCCATCCAAAAACCTACCTTATCAGGTAAATTACTTAATTATAATATATAAATATAAACAGATATGATTTTATTATTTACCGTTCACGCAAAAAAATCATAATCGTCTATTTTAACCAAATGTAGACCATGATATTTCCAACCAAAATACTCGTACTTATCCGCGCATCGTATGATTTCACTCACAAACAAACGCCTAACGAATTTTCCGTTCCACGTGCTTCTGTCTTCTTTCTAGCTGAGTCAATCCCGGATGCCTAAACAAGCGTGGATTGTTTGATGTACCAACAGGGTTGCTACGAGTGTGTGTTTGGTGAATCATTATTGTCCTCCTTTTGTTAGTTCCACGCACGGATGGTAGATGGTTATTGGGAGCGGAAACTGAGGGATGAGGTCATTCAATGATTTGGCGGGTGCCTTTGGAAGAGGTTGGATTTCATTTCAACCGCTTGGACCTTTTAACGGGAGGCTTTGCATCACGTAACAGACGCCAGCGTCTGTTTTGACGGACGACTGACTCTTCATAGTCTCTACTTTGACTACTGAAAGGGTATGGGGAATAAAATTAAAAAATTTTCTTTGGCCCGTTTTTTAAATATAGGTCTTGCATGGAAACCATTACTCTGTATCCATTAATTCATGAGATTGGTTCTCTTATGGACCAATATCTCGGTGTCCTAGTCCCTTAGAGAAACGAATTAATATTCTTCGGGAATTTAACTTTAAATTAGCTTCCCAATGAAGGATAGCGTGAATGTTCAACTTACGTCATCAGCCTGGTAATATTCTATATTCTACTCATTATAGAGTTATTTATCGTAGATATATCTAAATTAAAGGGGGATCGGGATGGTGCGGTGATTAAGGCACTGGCTTCCCATCCAGAGGGGCCAGGTTCGAATTTCAGAGTTGGTAGATATTTTCAGAGGTATCCCGACCCCTACTTGAGGTGCTTTGTGGAGAGCACTTTGAGTGAGCACGACGTCCGTCGGATGGGACGTTAAACTGAAGACCCCGTGGCGCCTTTCGTTATTAGACTAATGCCGACGCCGGTTTTCTTTCTCTTTATCCTTATTCCTTTCCTGTAAATCCTTAAAGGTGCAAATGGCCACCGCTGTCGGTCGCCCCCGCTAAAAACTACGCTCTCAGGTAAAGACACATTTAATATAATGTCAGACAATAAACCTACTACTATGTTTAAATGCTTTCATAGAAAAAAGAAATTCAATTACGGGGAAATTGAAAATGGAAATGAGGCAAATTAGAATTAGAAATTCAAATGTTCAAATTTAGTATTTCCATGAAGGACGGCTCACTATAAAAAATGCAATTCCCAAAAGGTCTTTCTTCGTTATTTTAGACATTGATATATATATATATATATATATATATATATATATATATATATATATATACACATATATATATATATATATACATATATCTGTGTGTGTGTATGTGTATGTATATTATTATTATGTGTGTGTATGTGTATATATATTACAGAAGAAGGGTGAAATTGGTGCTCTATACAGCAAGGTGAAGTTATTATCGGGAAGTAAGAAGGCAAGATCTGTGCTAACAGTTAAAGTTAAGTGGGGTAAGATAATACTTGAACCAGGAAAAATCCAAGAGAGATGGAAGGAATATATAGAAACACTGTATGGTAAAGAACTTAGGCCGACAAGGTTAGACATAGAAAAGGAACATGACGTAGAAGAAGATAGCTTAGGTCCAGGCATACTAGACGCTGAAATAGAAAGGGCATTAAAGGAGATGAAAGCAAATAAGGCCGTGGGGGTGGACAGCATTCCTGTAGAAATGTTGAAATGGTTAGGAAAAGGTGGAAAGAAGGCCATATATGGACTGATTCGTAGTATCTATGAGGAAGGAATCTGGCCGGAAGGTTTTGTGAGATCGGTGTTAGTTCCTATTCCAAAAAATGCAAAGTCTACGTAATGTGAGGATTACAGAACAATAAGTTTGATATCCCACGCAGCTAAAGTTGTTCTCAGGATCATCAACAAAAGGATAGAGAGTAAGGCAAATGATTACTTAGGGGATGATCAGTTTGGGTTCAAGAAAGGAAGAGGTACGCGTGATGCCATTGCAGTGTTGAGATCACTAATCGAGAGGAATATAGAATAAAATCAGGACGTTTTTGCCTGTTTTGTAGATTTCGAAAAAGCGTTTGATAGAGTGAATTGGGAAAAATGAATGCGTGTATTGCAGAAAATAGGAATGGATTGGAGGGACAGGAGAGTGATCCACAACCTGTACATGTCTCAGACTGCTCAGGTGCGAGTGGGGAACGGAGAGTCCGGATGGGCAGTGTTAGGAAGAGGTGTAAAGCAGGGTTGCCCATTGTCACCGGTACTGTTCAACGTTTATGTAGAGGAAATGATTAAAGAGGAATGGGAAGAACTGGAGTTAGGAATGAAAGTCGGAGGGGAATTCGTAAAATCGGTTAGGTTTGCTGATGACCAAGCATTAGTTGCTCAGTCAGCCAAGGGGTTGCAAGCATTGCTGAGTGAATTGGAGGTTCAGTGCGATAAACATGGGATGAGAATCAATGTTAATAAAACAAAGGTTTTGCAATTTTCCAGAAAGGAAAAGGCTAACCTCTTCAACATTCCACTACCGCTCAAAAACATCCCTACTCAACGTCCCCGTCATCAAACTTCTTCCTCCTTGAGAAAGCCTCCTTCCCTAGCGCAATTCTTCTCCTTACGTCCCTACCACTTTGACCGTATTGGTCCAAAACACTTCCGAGATATGTAAACTGTTCTACCTGCTCTATTTTTTCCCCGCCTATTTTAATATTTAGCTTAGCCTTTTCCTTTCTGGAAAATCGCAAAACCTTTGTTTTATTAATATTGATTCTCATCCCATATTTATCGCACTGAACCTCCAATTCACTAAACAATGCTTGCAACTCCTTGGCCGACTGAGCAACAAATGCTTGGTCATCAGCAAAAAACCTAACCGATTTTACGAATTCCCCTCCGACTTTCATTCCTAACTCCAGTTCTTCCCATTCCTCTTTAATCATTTCCTCTACATAAACGTTGAACAGTACCGGTGACAATGGGCAACCCTGCCTTACACCTCTTCCTAACACCACCCATCCGGACTCCGTTCCCCACTCGCACCTGAGCAGTCTGAGACATGTACAGGTTGTGGATCACTCTCCTGTCCCTCCAATCCATTCCTATTTTCTGCAATACACGCATTCATTTTTCCCAATTCACTCTATCAAACGCTTTTTCGAAATCTAGAAAACAGGCAAAAACGTCCTGATTTTATTCTATATTCCTCTCGATTAGTGATCTCAACACTGCAATGGCATCACGCGTACCTCTTCCTTTCCTAAACCCAAACTGATCATCCCCTAAGTAATCATTTGCCTTACTCTCTATCCTTTTGTTGATGATCCTGAGAACAACTTTAGCTGCGTGGGATATCAAACTTATTGTTCTGTAATCCTCACATTACGTAGACTTTGCATTTTTTGGAATAGGAACTAACACCGATCTCACAAAACCTTCCGGCCAGATTCCTTCCTCATAGATACTACGAATCAGCCCATATATGGCCTTCTTCCCACCTTTCCCCACCATTTCAACATTTCTACAGGAATATTGTCCACCCCCACAGCCTTATTTGCTTTCATCTCCTTTAATGCCCTTTCTATTTCATCGTCGAGTATGCCTGGACCTAAGCTATCTTCTTCTACGTCATGTTCCTTTTCTATGTCTAACCTTGTCGGCCTAAGTTCTTTACCATACAGCGTTTCAATATATTCCTTCCATCTCTCTTGGATCTTACCCCATTTATCTTTAACTGTTAGCACAGATCTTGCCTTTTACTTCCCGACAATAACTTAACCTTGCTGTATAGAGCACCAATTTCACCCTTCTTCTGTAAACTTCCCATATCCTCGCATTGCGTTTTCCACCATTCCTCTTTTGCTTTATTTGTGGCCCTTCTCAATTTATTGTTTAACTCTTTGTACTTCATTTTGCCTAACTCTGTGTTTACATTTTTCCATCTTCTTCTCTCATCCATCTTTGCAATCATCTCATCCGTTACCCATGGTTTTCTTATGCTTTTCCCGTTAATGGTTCTCTATAGTGTCTTTAGTGGCTTCCAATATCCCTTTCTTGATACATTCCCATTTTTTTCGATAGTACTCAGCTCTTTACCGTCATCCATTATTTACTCTACAGCCTGCTGATACTCCTTCCTCGTTAATCCATTTACTGCTTCTAAATTCCATTTCCTAACCCGCCGCCCTTGCCTTATCTTCTTGAAACGAACATTACATTTCATAACAACTAAATTTTTGTCAAAGTCCGCATCCCCTCCTGGGTAACTTTTTGAATGTATCACACTGTTTCTAAACCTGTGCCTAACCATAATATAATCTAACTGATACCTTTCTGAGTCACCTTGCATATATATATATATATGCAATATAATATATATATATATATATATATATTATGGGTCGCAGTGGTCTAGTGGGTAGAGCGTTGGACTACTGACCGGAGGGTCCCGGGTTCGATTCCCGGGCCAGGCACTTTGGGCACCTGCAGCTTCACCCAAGCTAGTTGATTTTTCGGGTACCAGATCTTCCTGTGAAAACTATCTGCAACCTTGGCTTAACGTATATCTGAGCAGTCGCAACGATTGTATTACTGACTGCATGGAGGAGAGAGTACTTATTTCGTTTGCTCCTACCTCTAGTGAGGATACAATCGTAGTAAAAGGCTAACGTTCTTGATACGAATGGAGGCACCCCTGCGAGAACTGAATCCATTTTGAATAGATGAGTACTGCCGCTTCATGCAGAAAATTGGTTGTCAATTATTTTAAATCTATACCTATATTTAGTACGCATTCTCTTTGATCTCTATGCTTCTACTTACTTATATTTAAATTGTTCCGATATTTCCCAGTATGGTTCCATGTATATTGTGTATTTAGGTGAACATTCTACAAAAAATTATGGAAACACATGTATTTCATTTAAATATACAAGGAGCGTAGTCGATATAGAAAAAATTCCGAGACCGTAAACTTGATTTCATAAATTTGATATGAAGTTAACTGTCTCGGAATTTTTCGTTTACATTTATTTAAATTTAATGCTAGATGCCATTTTTCGCACCACTTTTAAATTGCAATTAGGGCGTTAGCTATGAATAGGCTATCTTCCTGACTAGGTATTTCTTTTTGCATTACGGTATCGACAGAAAATAGACGAGGTTTTCTAGAAACCTCAGATCAGATGTCATTAATGTATAAAAGGAACAAATTCTATCCTATCTCGATGGGAGGTAGGCAGCGGGAGGGTGGCCTATTGGTGTCCTTCCTTGCCAATATATTTCCGCGATTCTCTTTAGGAAATGTTGCGGTGTGCGTCTAGCCCGAACCTTTCCCTGAACGTGCCCTGTTATGCGAGATCTGGGCTGGTTTCATCCGATGAGGATTGCGGCAAAACGGCTATGAAAGGATCGTAGAGATATTTTAGATGGATAGAAGTTTCCAAGTTTACATCCTCTTTAAGGTGTGATAGTGGCCATCTTTCAACGGTTAATGACCAAAAAAGAAGGTAGAAAGATGTTGACAATATAGTGCAATGAATTGAAAATAATACAAGGTGGAGGGACCCACCTGCTTTCATAAATCATATTACGATTTTTGATTTGGAATTGTAAAGCAAAATGTAGACCTAAACTAAACTTTTACAAAAATACGTTGGCTTTTCTGTTCACTAATGTAAGAAAACTTTCATCCACGTTTACACAATACTCCGTAACCCTGCTGTGTCTGACAAGGGAAATAGCCGCCAGCCATTCATGCATTAAAAGGCACTTATACACACAAATATGGACTATATTGGTAAATATGCATAAGAGTAGGTACATTTACAAGCGCATGTGTAAAAAAACATATATACGATGTAAGTTCAAAAATTACCGGGATTTTTTGTCATTTCGCGTGCTGGAAGAATTTGTATCAAATTTTGCGTAAAACATCAAACAAAGTGTAAAAAAGTTTGTGAAATATTAACAAAGGTCTATGGTGAGTCTGCTATGAGTAAATCGAGAGTTTACGAGTGGTATAAGCGTTTCCAAGAAGGCCGTGAAGACCTTGAATAAGACGGACGCCCTGTACGCCCCAGCACATCAACAATCGATGAGAACGTGGCAAAAATTAAATAAATGGAAATGAAAGATCGCCGAATCACAGTTAGAGAGGTTGCTGATGATGTTGGCATATCGTTTGGATCAAGTCGTGACATTTATTTCAATTTTTGGGTATCAAACGCGTTGTAGAAAATTTCGTTCCAAAATGGCTTTTGCACCATGATAATGCACCAGCTCACACTTCATTGCTTGTTCGTGAATTTTTGGCCAAAAACAATACTCTAACGATGCCCCAAGCTCCATATTTGCCAGTTTTGACCCCATGTGACTTTTTCCTATTTCCAGAAATTAAAAGAACCTTGATGGGCCGTCGTCTTACAGCCGTAGATGACCTTAAAAGCGAATCGCTGAAAGAACTAAAGGCTATCTCGAAGATTTTGAGAAGTGTTTCGGGTATTGGAAGAAGCGCTGGCACAAATGCATTATCTCCAATTGGGACTACTCTGAAGGTGACAACATCAATGTATAAGAATAAATAAATATTATTGTCCGAAAAATTAAAATTCTGTATGTGTATATATATGTATATATATATATATATATATATATATATATATATATATATATATATATATATATATATATATATATTCACATTCAAACACGAAATCCCGGCATACGGCGAACAAATATTCATTCACATAGAGGTAGAGATAAGAAAATGGGAAAGGAACACACATAAAGGACGAACACAAGAGAGGTGGGGAGGTTTATATATATAAAATTTAAGATGGCGACTCTTCTGGTCTTCGATACCCGCCAACTCTAATCTTCTCGCTCCCATACACAACACCCTAACTAAGTCCCGCCCGCCGTCCCACATTGAGCCTAAACCTTTACCCCCGAATTACCCTGTCGAAATATTTATAAATCATCTCCTATCTAATATATCTAGTTCCTCTTTCCTCAACTCTCTGAATCCTAAGCCAAACCTCTCCCCTGCAGAAGAATCCGAATTGAGAAAACTAATAAAAAATCCCAACCTGGTCATCACCTCCGCTGACAAGGGCTCAACAGTGGTAGTCTTAAACACCACTGATTACCTAAAAGAAGCGAACAGACTACTCGCAGACACTTCTTCCTTTAAACATATTCCGGCTAACCCAAATCCTGCATTCCAAGATGAAATTATCGCTTTCCTCCGCGACAACAGCCCTAATGAAAACCTATCCCCCAGTGACATCTCCCTCCTTTCACCTTCATATCCAAACATCCTCCCCAAGATACACAAACCAGAAAACCCAGGGCAGTCTATAGTCTCCTCCCGCAACTCCTCGATCGAAAGAATTTCCACCTTCGTCGACCACTATCTCCAACCTTTAGTTCACTCGTTACCCTCCTATGTCAAAGATACCTACCACTTCCCTAAAATCCTCCACTCAATTTCCCTCCCTTCTGAAACCAAGATCATTATGGCCACAATTGACGTCACATCCCTATACACCTCCATTCCTCACGAAGAAGGCCTTGCTTCCCTACGCCACTTCCTCTCCAAACGCCCAAGCCCTCAAACTCCAAACACCGATTTTCTCATTGACCTTTCTAACATCATCCTCACCCGTAACTCTTTTTCTTTTAACGACAATTTTTACCTCCAAGTCAAGGGCTGTGCCATGGGAAGTAGATTCAGCCCGTCATACGCTAACCTCCACCTCGGTGTCCTGGAAGAGAAGTTCCTTTCCAGTTACCCTCTAAAACCCCTTCTGTGGCTTCGGTACATTGATGACATCTTTCTACTCTGGCCACATAAGATAGACTCTTTCAATTCCTTCATCTCCCAACTCAATGATTTCTCATTTCTTTCTTTCACTTCCAACATATCATCATCACAGATCACTTTCCTTGATGTTAATATTTACCTAACTATCAACAAATTTCTAACCTCCATACATACTAAACCTACTAACACACAGCAATACCTTCATTTTAACAGCTGCCACCCCTACCACACTAAACGCTCCCCCCCTTACTCCCCCTCGATCCGCGGGCACCGCATTTGCAACCGTCCCGAATCCCTCAACAAGTACCTTAACAACCTCCAACCGGAGGAAGGATGAAATTGGTTCGCTACACAGCAAGGTTAAGTAATTAGCGGGAAGTAAGAAGGCAATATCTGTGCTAACAGTTAAAGATAAGTGGGAAAAAATACGAAAAAGGTCAATACTACGTCATGTGAGGGCTACAGAACAATAAGTTTGATATCCCACGTAGCTAAAGATGTTCTCAGGATGATCAACAAATGCATAGAGATTAAGGCAAATGACTACTTAGGGGATGATCAGTTTGGGTTTAGGAAGGGAAGAGGTACGCGTGATGCCATTGCAGTAATGAGATCACTAATTGAGAAGAATATAGAATGCAATCAGGACGTTTTTGCCTGTTTCGTAGATTTCGAAAAAGCGTTTGATAGAGTGAATTGGGAAGCATTAATGCGTGTATTGCAAAAAATAGGAATGGATTGGACGGACAGGAGACTGATCCGCAACCTGTACATGTCTCAGACTGCTCAGGTGCGAGTGGGGAACGGAGAGTCCGGATGGGCAGTGTTAGGAATAGGGGTAAGGCAGGGTTGTCCATAGTCACCGGTGCTGTTCAATGTATATATGGAAGAAAGGATTAAGTAGGCTTGGGAAGAGCTGGAGGTAGGAGTGAAAATCGGAGGGTAGTTGGTAAAATCAGTAAGGTTTGCTGATGACGTCACTTCGATTTTTCAGTCAGCCAAGGAATTCAAGCTTTGTTGAAGTGAATTGGAAATTCAGTCCAATCTATATGGGATGATAAGAAACATTAATAGAACAAAGGTTATACGGTTTTCCAGAAAGAAAATACTAAGCTAGGTATTATAAAACGGGGGAAAATAGAGCTGGTAGAAGAGTTTACCTATCTTGGAAGTATTTTGTACTAAAACGGTCAAAGTATTAGTGAAGTAATGAGAATAGTTGCGCTAGGCAGAGAGACTTTCACAAGGAAGAGGGAGATGATGACGAGGACGTTGAGTCGGGAAGATAAGAAAAGGCTCTTGAAAACTTTAGTATAGAGCTTAGTTACCAACGACACGGAAACTTGTTCACTAAAAAAGGAGGATAGAGTTAGATAGAAGGCTTTTGAAATGAGGGTGTGCTGGAGAATGGAGAAAGTGAAATGGACTGAATGGAAAACTAACGAGGAGGTACTAAGAATGGTGGTTGAGGACAGGGATATGCTGGGAGAAATCCTATGGAAGCAGAAAATGGATGAAAGGCGTATGGAGCGGTAGTGGAATGATAAAGAAGGTAATAGAGGGGAGAATGTTGGGCAAGAGAGGAAAGGGCAGGAACCGGAGAAAAAAGAGAGAGTTATAATTGAAATTCCTTTAGATACCGTGTTTTAAAAGGTGCACAAGTGAAAGCAATAATAATGGATGGATGAAGGAATGACTGTCAATAGTAGTTTATTAGGTCGGTTTTACTTACGAATGATAAATAATTGGCTATTCCAATGAAATAGTAACGAAACATGTATTGATGGAACCATTAAATAAATGAGGGTTAACCGTTGATGGTATTCATCGTTAACAAAGCGCTATCAGTTTAAACATAGCAAGGAAAACACTGAATTTTGAGATGATGTTTGTGGAAATTGAATCACCTATGCTAGTTATCGTATTACGGATGTTAATCAGTGTTAATTTTATATCATTACGAGAGGAGACACATAAATGAACTAACAAACATGGCTAATAAAATGGATACCGAAAATGCGATCTCACAGTAAATATGTAGAGAAAGGATTTTGAGAAATTAGATATGAAGCATCAGGCACAACTGGAAAAGAAGACTACCGTTGTCTGAAAGCATTTTAAAATGAGGGTACCGAGAAAAAAATGGAGGATAAAAGTGGGATTGAGTATGAAAAATGGACGCAATATCGTCCAAGTTGGTCGAAGGGAGAAATTTGAAGGGGAAAAATACTAAGTGAGCAGAAAGTTTATGGAGGATATATGAAGAGCTGTAAGGATTATGAGTGAAGGGGGATGGATGGTGGAAATTGAAAGAAACAGGAAGAGGGATGAAGGAAATGTCCTTTTCCGACAGCACAAAAGGGGGCAAAAGTATTAGGGATTAAAAAATATTGCGAAGAAAAGGTATTGAATTTTTTATGAATGTCTCGTGTTTTAGATGATATGCACAATTACACGGCTTTTATTAAGCGTCTTAAATATTGGAAAAAGCTTAAGAAAAATTGGCAATTTTCCACAAAATAAAAGTTTAATACGACCGGTTTCGATGTAACTACATCACCTTCTGGTGAATCATCAGCAGAAGATGATGTAGTTACATCGAAACGGGTCGTATTAAAATTTTATTTGGTGGCAAAATTGCCAATTTTTCTTAATCATGAATTACACCATGTCACGCTTGAAACGTCTCTTTTTATTGGAAATAGCGTTTTAACTAATTAATTTAGAGTTTATTTCAACCGTTATTTTTATACGTGAATGATTTCGTCACTCTCGTCACATTCACAAATTTTGTGTAAGTTTTATAAAGATATAATTTCCATATTTATTCAAACAGATTCAGGCGAGATGTAGTGGACGTTCTTCATTTTGAGAAAAACAAATTTGCACTTTTACACAGACTTAATTCTGTGGAAAAGTGCAAATATTTTTTATCTCACCCATAATTTCCATATATAAGGCCACATTTTAATTGCTTTATTTTTTCCTTACGTGGTCTGAGGAAAACACGTATTGGATTGACCCTGGAAAAACAAAAAAGCATCTCGTTGACTTTGCATCATTTATCGCCTTACCTCCCTCATTCATTCTTCATATTTCCTCATTTTAAGCATTCCCGCAGAATGTAATTTACAAAATGAGATGTTAAAAAGTCTTGGAGTATAGTTGATCCAACTCTTAGTGATGTTATATTCTGAGAATTCTTTCAGCAAGCCCCGATCATTTTTTCCTTTAGGTAATTACACATTAGCCGGGTCAACCACGGTTTATGATGGGGATCTACGAGCATTAGTGATTACGCAGCTCGCTGAAAGAGGCTATTCTAGAGCTTTTTGCAATTTTTATCGAAAGAAATCCTTAGAGAAGTATTTTAGTGTGTAGCTTCACTGAATAAGGGAGTTTTGAAAGCTACATATTCATATTTGAAAGCAGTCACATTCCTCACAACACTCTTCCATTTTGGGGAGTACAATTTCTCCAGATTCTCATAATAGCGCACAGAATGCACGGTAACAGTTGAACTTCAAGATTCTAAAAAAAGTAAGGCCCAATAATGCCTATGGAGGACACAGCGCACCAAACTGTCACTTTGGGGTTATAAAGAAGCCTTGGGTGAAGTTCGGGAGGGTTCTCAGTCGCCCAGTAACGAAAATTTTGCTTATTTACTGAGCTGGAGAGGTGAAAATGTGCCTTATCGCTAGACCACAGTGTCCTGTGCGTCGCCACCAAACTATCAATGTTTTTAAAGAACGTTTCTACGACAAAACCTCATTGCTCACCAGACCATCGCATGATTATTACTAAAAATGACGTTGTTTCCCCAGCTAACGTCACCACTCTCACTCCGCTAATTTACCTGCGCGCTCTACAGTGGTTTTTCAAACTAGGGTTCTATTCGGTCTCACCCTGTGTATAAAATGTTATGTTAAAAGATAAATGTCAAACTATCAGTTATCCTGTACGTAAGGGTACATCATTTAGTTATTTCATGCACCATTTTCAAAATTGGCTACCCAGCAAACAGGCCTGTACACACTCGCTTTCGGTCTGTTATGGCCAAAAACATTGTAAACGATGGATACATTCAATAAGCTTATTAGGTGGGATTGTAAAGGCACTCCTTTTATTCCGAATAAATAAAATAATAACCAAATGTTTTGAAGTAATTCCTTTAGGTTTCATTTAGAGCATGCATCTACATTGAAATATATCATGTTTGATCCTGTCTGCAATGGTGTAACGTGACAAATATTGATCTCTTACTTGGGAAAACAGATCCGTTAAAAGTCATTGAAGTAAATCTAACGGTAACTCAAAAATAAATTTTACTGACAATTATAAAGAATATTAATCCCATTTACAAAATCATAAAAGAGTACATTTAACTGAGTTTCAAAAATATTTCTGTCCCCTATTTTTGCTTATTATATGCTCATTATTCTAATGAATGGGGTTAGAAAAATAGATGAGAGGAGTTTCAAGAACTAGACTAATACCATTCCCCATACATTGAATTCATATGGCATAAGCGTTAAAGATACCTTTGCTAATCCAAACCCCTTTGATAATATCCTGTTGCGATACCCAATCCGTTATTTTGTATGATCTCCTCTGGGAATCACTGAAACGGCACATCACACATGGATAATGTACATATAGGTTAAATGGCTCCAACTATTGATGAGTATTTTGGTGTGAATGACGCCACCGAAAGTATAAAAGGCATATAGTATGTCCATAAAATTTACCGATGAAATAGTCAACACTGTCATGGGCGAGAATAACTAATTTTGAGAGCAAACAAAAATCTATTTACTATTCCTGTTAGATAAAAATTATTGCTTATTTCTCATGATCTTGTGCATGTACCGTTTGAGTAATAGTAGTGAATATTTTTGTTTAGGTAATCTACCGGTTAAGGTAGGTTTTTGGATGTACACAGCCACAAAATACGAGCCGTTTTTAAATGAGCCGTTTAAATGAGCCGTTTTTTTTGAAGTGGCCTAACTCCATTTATCTTCAAATCGAGATATTTAAAGTTTTGCGTGTCAATGAATTTAAAAATATACGTAAAGGATACTAATGATTAATACCGCTAAAGCGTATCTATGGATGTTACATTTAAAGTTCCTGTTAAAATATTGGCAATTATTAAGTAAAGAACGTGCGTTTTCTGATCAAGAATGGAGTTGGGCCACTTTCAAAATTAACAGCCAGATTCATTATAAAATTTGAAGGAGCCCAAGTCCATTCAACATAATTTAAGATGTTTCAAATTGAAAAAACAATACTGAATTTATTTTACATATGTTGAAAACACTTCGGAAACAATTTATGCGATTCAAAAAATTTTTTAATTTATTACAGAACATAGAAAATTACAAACATAAATGTATTACAAAACAATTTACTATTCGTCTACATTTTGTGCGTGTGATAGTGATTTAAAGAAATCATGATATTCTGGTGGTATGTATCGTACTAGGTCAATTATGTCCTTAAATTTTGCTGCTGCAATTTGTATAATATTTTTATACAATGGGCTCAACACAATATTGCATACAATAAACTTTCTTGGTCTTCACCGACGTGGTAATAAATTCAGGACTTTGACATTTTTATTCTCATTCATTGATGTCTTATAGAAAATTTTAAATGGTTCATTTTTGAAAAAACGCATCCAACATATTCTTAGCCAGTTTACTGATTCTCCATCAGAATTCTTTACCCTTTTAAAAATTGCGTCTTCTAATAATTTGGTTGATACAAAATCTTCCTGTCTCATTTCATTTATAATAAAATTATTACCCTTCCGACACTTTTTAAAAACTTTGTAATAATCTTGGGGAACGAACAGTAAATTATTTTTTTTAATCCCATTTCTACCACGCCAAAATCTCTATCATTTGGTAAAAACGAATGCCCTGATATTAAAAATGCATGATCTATGATTTCCACATAATTATCCAAAGATTGGACAATTTTTAACCATACAAAAGCCACTTTAATGTTTCTATTTTTCCAGGTGCATATGTCACTGTAAGCTATAATGTATCTTTCACATCTTAATTTTTTAATATATTTTAAGGTGCATGAAACAACCTCTTGAGCACCTCTGGATGCAATGGTTTCATCCAAAACGTACATGTAAACATTATCATTATGAAAATTGTGTATACCAAAATTTAGAATATACATTTTGCGTTTGTAATATGCTACTGAGGTAGTCAGCTTGGGATACGGTAATGCTTTTTGCAAGTCGAACGAGAAAGCAAAATAATAATCCGAATTACGTGATACTTGCTCCAGCGTTTGTTTTAGTGAATTTCTAGCTGATTCTGCTAGTTTTAAACGGTCATCGTGTTCTTCGGTGAGTTTATTCTTTTCTTCATCATTATTCGATGCTTTAATTTTAATGTTTAATAAGTCGCATTTTTGGCATGTATCTTTGCGCGGTTGGTGGAAATGTAAATTAAAATTTTTTTAAAATATTTTCCTATAAGTCCTTATAAGTCCACTCATTAACGGCTTTTATCCCATTCTCCTCTCACTGAAGCTCGTATAAATTAAACATTTTCCTGATAGTTAGATCTGGATGTAAATAATTTCCATTAGGATTATGAGATCTGGTATAATCGGATTCAAAATTAGGGAAACTTTCGAAATGTTTTTCAACGTGCTTTTTCGCTTCTTCGGATAATTACCTTGATGATCCAAGCATCCTCCTACGTATATTATTGCCCATATTTGCAGAGTTTAGTACTCGTTTTAAGCGTCATTCGATAACTTTAAATGAATCCTAAAAGAATTTTTTACACACGGATATTTTTCCGTTTCTAGAACGTAACAAATATCTAAAACTAAAATTTCTTGGTAAACCTTTTCCATTGGTTGGACGTCTTCGTTCTACAATTTTACGCTCAACAGCTTCGTGAAGTAACACATTTTATTTGTTTAAATCTGCCAAACCCCAAAACTTCTCAAAAAAATTCCTTCTTTCTTCTACATTGTAATTTTTTATGCAAGCATTCCGACAACCACAATCTTTGTTTTCGAAAATTTTTTCAGGAGCAATATTTTCGGTATTAGTGCAACATCTTTTTCCCGAATTTCGTTTAATCTTTCGCACTTTTTGGATGTATGGCGCATCAATCATTTCTATATTATTATTCGGATCTTCATCCTCTGAAGACGAATATTGTTGTACAATTCGGTTTCTTTTTCCATTTTTAAGAAATTATTAATTACTATTTCCTCTTCACTATCTGAACTAATTAATAGTATTGTTCTGTTTTTCGTCATGGGTGAAATGATTTCTAAAATTTAACAGTAAATTTTAAGTTTTATATTAATTAAACGTACAGGGTATTCAACTAACGCAATTGTCCCAAAAATTAGGTGAACTTGTAAATACTAATTATTAATTGGAATTACCTTCATCTCTGCTTTCCGACATTATCAATAGTAAATATCTTGAAGTAAGACGAATAAATGGAGTTGGGTCACTTACACGGCTCAGTTATCTAATTAACTCCTAAAACCTATGTGTGAACAATTTATTGTAATTGCTCTGAATATAAGCAACCTGAAATGCTTCACTGATATATAAGATGAAGTTGTACATGTAACCGTGGTAACCGTCAGAAAGTTAAAAAATAGAGTTAGGTCACTTTCAAAATAAACGGCTCAAATATTTTGTGACTCCTAACAAAACACAATCGAGCAACATAATCTACATCAGGTCCCTCTTCATCTCTGTGTACTTCCTTCCTCCCTTCATCCCGCCCAACATCACTATCCTGTTCCTGCCCGTTCCTCGTTTGCCTAACGTTCTCCCCTCTATTACCGTCTTGAACATCCCACTGCCGCTCAATACTCCTTTCATCCATTTTTCCTGCCTCCATAGGATTTCTCTCAACAAACCCCTCTCCTCACCCACCATCTCCAGTACTTCCTCATTTGTTTTCCTTTCGGTCCATTTCACCTTCTCCATTCTTCTCCACACCCACATTTCAAAAGCCTCCAATCTATTTCCTATCATTTTACTTCAGTAATCATGTTTCCGGGCCACACATATATAAACTCTATATCAAAGTTTTGACGCGTCTTTTCTTAACACCTAACGTCCTCGTGATGAACTCCCTCCTCCTTGAGAAAGCCTCCTTACCTAGCGGAATTCTTCTTCTTACGTCTCTACTACTTTCACCATTTTGGTCCAAGATCCTGTCGAGATATGTAAATTTTCCGAGACTGTTCCACCTGCTCCATTTTTTGCCCTCCTATTCCTTTATAAATTAATGAGTTAAGAAAGATAATTAAAAATAGCAATTAAGACGAAAATGAATAAAAAACATTTAATTCAACATGAGCACAATACGTGTTTCAAAGCTCAAAAATCAATATTGTGTAATGAAGTAAATTTCACATATCCATTACCATTAAATGCAAAAATAAATTTTTTGAACGAAGAATAGGAAAATAACACTCGTTATTAATGATGCTAGGCCTAAATTCATGGCAAAAACTGATACTTTCAACCATCTTGATGCAAAACTTTTGTTGGTACAATTATATATTACGAGACTCCTCCGGATATGTTTACGCAAAATTGTGCCGAGCGAAATATTGCGGATTGCATCAACATTCCACTGGAGTCCTTATATACCGTTTGTGGAATCCGATCTTTCTTCAATATTTGCTTTTAACCACCGAAATTCGTGTAATACTTTAAAACAATACTGAAAAATAACGAAGAAAGAAATACAAATTCCCATTTAAATTCATTTTGGTATAAACTTTTGAAATTCGCCGAAAGATAAGGAGGAATTTCCTACGTCGTTCTGGACGATCACGTGCTCATGCCACAAACTTCGTGAATGCAAGTGTAGACACGTGCACAAAAATCATCATACCTCTCCTTCGTTATTTTAATTTTTTTGATATTATTGATAAACAATAATAGTGGGTTATAATTGCGGATATAAACGATTCAAATAGTTTTGAAAGCGGACGCTTAGAAATTATACATTTTTAAAAGAGATGACGCAGTGAATTCTGAAAATTGGCTCTTGATACCCATTTAAACCGTTCACGAAGAGTCATTCCATTTGTAGGCATAAAACGAACAAGAGCTAATAGTCATACGACTGCGGTGATGAACACAAAATGACTATACTTTTACAGGAGGAGATCGAGAGATTATCATTAATTGAGATTGATGCAAGTTCAATGGTTCTGGCTGCAACTGCGGGCTTACATGATGACCAAATTCAGAGAGGGAATGAGTTGAAATGCGAGCATAGTTAATTTTAATATTTTCTGCTACACAACGCATAAATGCAGAAATAGAAATGGACTTCGTTGATGGAAAAAAGGAGAGATAGAAGAAGTATATAGTTGTATACACGGTTTAAGACGATTCGCAAAAAGAATCACATAATCTAAAAATTTCCGAAATGTTAACGGATATCTACTTCAAGATGATTCCGATACACTTGGTACACAGTTTGTATTAATTGTATCGGAAAAATAGTTTAGTTACGATATTGCTACAATGCCTCCAAATATATCCCTCGAGCGTCGACTCAATTTTGCCCTTGCGGTTTTTCTAAGAATCGAAGGCTCTCTGTTAGGCGGATGGCCCTTCAGGGTACGTGTGTAAGTTTCTTTGGCGGCACTTAGGATCGCGTGGTGGTGTCCTTTCAGGGAGGATTTCACTTTTGGGAATAGGAAATAGTCTGGTGCTGGTGCCAAGTCGGGAATCGGGGAATTGTAACAATGCCGTGGCAGACGGTCATCGCAAGCAAACACACTCGACTCTGGTCTGATAGGACAGTAGGTTAGCAAGCATACAAAACGCACCGTTCCTATCCTTTATGATGTTGTATGCTTGCTAACCTAGGGTCCTTCTTCTTCTTGTGTTTGTCTATTTCTCCTTTGGTGGTTGTAACGGCTCCCAAACGCCATCTCTTGGCTAATGAATCGGATCACTTTGGCGCTTTAGACCGCGTAAGACCGCAGATTTCAGTGTAAAGTACATTTTCTCGATAGCTCAAGTGGTTTGAGCATCCTCCTCTCAAGTGGAGAGAAGTCCCGGTCGAGGAAAATATTTTTACATTAGTGGTCTGTTTGATTCCGTCTTCCTCACCTCTCCTGTGTTCGTCCTTTATGTGTGTTCCTTTCCCCTTTCCTTGTATCTATTTCTTTGTGAATGAATATATTATTTATGTATATATAAGTATATATACATAATATGTGTATATATATATATATATATATATATATATATATATATATTTGAATTATTATTATAACTTGAAAATCCCGCCATACGGCGAACAAATATTATTTTCGCACATAGACATAGATATATAAGGAAAGGGGATAGGAAAACACATAAAAGACCAACACAGAAAAGGTGGGGAAGGCGGTTTTGAGCAGATCACGCGGATTTGAGCAGATCACAAATGTAAAAATATCTCCTTATCCGGGATTCGAACCACGGACCTTCCACTTTCCGGGCGGATGCTCTACCAACTAAGCCGGTATAGAAACCAGATTTACAGTGAGATCTGCGATTTATAAAGCGCCAAAGTGCTCCGATAGTTGTTGCCCGAGAGATGGCCTTAGGGAGCTGTTTCACCCACCAAAGGAGAAATAGGCGGCACACAAGAAGGGGAAAGGATAGTAGAAAAGCATTCATACGATATATAAAAAGGATATGAACGGTGCGTTTCATGGCACGCATAGCCAGAAGAAGAGGCGAGCCACATTGGCCAAACACATATTGAAACACGAAAATCCCGCCAAACGGCGAACAAATATTATTTTCACACATTGAAATATATATATAAGGAAAGGGGATAGGAAAACACATAAAAGGCCAACACAGGAAAGGTGGGGAAGGCGGATTTGAGCAGATCACAAATGTAAAAATATTTCCTTATCCGGGAGTCACGGACTTTACGGAGGTACATATATTTATTAATATTTTTATTTTTTTATTAACATTTATTAATCTGGTTTATTGCACGAAAAAAACTTAATCGCGCCAAATTCCTCTCATTAATATTCTAAAACTTTGACTCCGGGACAACGGAGAATTCCGTGCATCCAAATGGGGAATTCCTGCTTACTTTGATTCACTCGAACCTTTTTCCCCCAACGAAGCAGCAAAAGGATTCGATCCGCCCTCGAGTGCGATTCTGTGAAAGGCAAGAACCAAGAGCCAACATATTGAGGCAACTGTCGAACATATGCGAGTTTAATCCAGCCGAATCCGATTTTGAATACCATTACAATGATTTCGTACATCTACATTCCGGCGGGAAAACTCCATGCAACCGAATCTGTCGAATAATACAAACGGGGAACCCTTGGATTGCAAAACAATACCGAACATCCACACAGCTCTTCCTCCAGGGCGCATGGCGTTGCTTTAATTGTGGAATTCTGCAATGGCCAATTTAGCGTGAGTAATTCAACGACTAATACCACAGTTGAGTAAACAGTTTGCCCGGAGATAACCGTCGACCGAGGCGGGCGACTGTTGCAATTCAAATTCATAATTTTTCCATTGTTGCGAAATCGAGTGCCTTTGTCAAATGTTTTTCCCGAAAGCCACGAGCGCTGAAAGATACGGCATCGTCGCAGTTCTGTGGAAATTGCGATGGTTTCAACGGTATTCTTAATTTCCTTGCATAATTGGCGTGGATTCAGTCGGCCCGTGCAATTATAAAAGTTTGGGAATGACCGCAAGCGAAAACGATAAACATAGGAGGAAAACATAAAATCAAATTTTAAACTATTTTCTAAAAACTTGTAAAACAAATGACAAGCACACATCAGCTGACTATGCCAAGTTCTGTCAAATTCACAAAGACCGTAAAAAATGGGATATGATTTTTGAACGATGAAGTAGTTGTTTATTGTATTTTTATGTAGCGGATTATTCCGTTTTAAGTTACTGTTGGGGCATATTCGGAGTTTCTCAGGTTTTGTAATTGTGAGATTTACTGTTGTTCGACATACGAACGGTGAGGTGCAATTCACTAGGCATACGGAGTTATATCGTAAGTATGGTACCGTTAGTGCAACTTAAAAACACACAAATAACCTCTCTTTGGGTTTGCCAAACCATATTTGTTCTAAACTATCAGTATGCTTCATGAAATCGTATTTATATTGTATCACACATTTGGTGGAATTTACCGTTGCAATAATTTATACCAAAATGCCTAAACGAAATATATTTGTATAAAATACTTTAATAAACAAAGATTATTCAAGGGTTTTGTTTTCTATTAGGTCAATAGACCAGATAATTTCCAATATGAATATAAAATATTACAAATTTCTTCATAAATGATGAATTTTAGTGTGTATGCAGTTTTTGGCTCAATGAATATACATTGAAGGACTAACATGCATCTAAAGATAGCGGAAATGAAATTCAGATGACAAGTGGCATGAAAAATCAATAAGGAACGGAAGTCATGAAAGCATGGTTCAATTTCATCACATTCCAGCAAAAGAGGCAGACACGTCTCCGCAAGTGTATTACTAATGTAAGGTGGGAGAGTATTTTGAATAAGTTTAATCATTTGTACAAGTACGAAAATCAATTAATCTATTGTTTTGTGAGAATGCGCATTATTTTTACAGTGCCTGAAGCAGTGCCCAGAGCCTGAAGTAGTCTTTATTTTGGGACTTAGATGGAGACAATGGAGTCTCTACTACCCCTCGTCACACATTTGCAATAGCAAACTTGAACATAAATTAGACCAACTGTACATAAAGATAATATCTTAGAACTAATATTCAGCAACGCAATACATTAGCTGCTTAGTGTAATTAATAACTATAATACAAAAGACATACACACACACAATACATGCGAACGATACTTGTTAGCAATATTCGTGGTTATATTTACAAACGCCAGTTCAAAGTATAATGTTCCTGCGAAAAAAGGAAATATCGAAGTCTGTTTACAGCTATATTGTCACTGGTTGGTTTGATGGGAAATTAGAGATTTATTAGTATTAATAAAAGTTACATGTGCAGACAGACAATGTCAGGTGGCACAAAAGTCCCAAGTATTACAATCAAACTTGCCTTGCAAAAAATAACAGGACATATCATGGCATGAATCAATATCACAAAAGATAATAAATAAAATCAGTCATCAAATAAAAATACACCTTATGAAAACTTCCAAACACAAAACTTTAAAAAAAGAAGAAAATCCATATTAAAGTAACATCAGTTTCTCAACCAACTAGAAATATATTCAAAATTAAGCTGCTACATACAATTTTACACAATACATCAATGAAATTATTATGTACATTTTTTACACCTTTCATTGAAAGTATTCACATTGTTAGGAAAGGGTTTGGAATAGTTTTGCAGGTAAACTGCTCCAATCAACAATTACTTTATTAATAAATGAAAATTTTTAAAAATATTTCTTTGGTCCCGGCAATTTACTTTGAATTCGTGATAGTTACCCCCTATAAAATTAGGATTTCCCGCCTCATTCATTAGTTATGCCCAAGCTTTCTCTCACTTCAGAATGCGGAGGTACATTCCACCAAGTCTGCTTAACTTCCTTCTTTTTAAAGCTTCCCAACACAGAGCTTTTAACATTTCAGTCACACTCTCCTTCATCCTATGCTTCTTCCCAAGTACATATATTTGGCAGCTTTTCTTCTCCAGAAAGCAACTCTTTGGGCCTTCTCCAGTTTTGTAATATGCCCTCCTTCGTGCGGGTCCCATTCAAGTGATGAGAACTCTAGAATTGGTCTTACCTGGGTCTTATACGCCTTTTCCTTAGTTAATCTAGTGCCCCCTTTTGAGGTACCTCATCCCCCAATGAAGAGTTTTTAATGGTTTCTTAACAATTTAGTCCTCGTTTAGCCCCTACCCTAAATCCTTCGTTAAATATGCATTTAAGTATTTACAGCCATCACTTCTAGGAATGACATTTTCCGAGAATTTTCAGTCCCTTTTGTTTCCATTTCCCTTGTTACTCTAAGTTAAGGATTTGCATTTGCTAACTATCTATCTAGTATCTATCCCATTATTCGTCATCCAATCCGCCATTTTATTAACGCCCCTTTACATTATATCGCGGTCGGTGTCATTCTCGACTTTCCCGCAGATAATGTAGTCCTTCGCAAAAAGTCTTATTTGAGATTTAATGTTTACTGGGAGATCATTTACATATATTAAAAAAAAGAGCGGGCCAAGTACACTTCTCTGTGGGACCCCCTATGTTACTCTCGTTGTTTCACAATACACTTCTCCTAATTTGACCCTTTGTGTTCGATCTTCCATGAAATTTTTGACTGAAGAAATTACTCTTCTATCTGTGTGTATTGGAAATTGGCCCATCTCAAGCATTCAGGGACCGTGGTCAACTTTCTCAAAGGCTTTAGGCAGGTCAACTATTATAGCATCCACTACTATTCCGCATTCATAGAGTCGAAAATTTCTTGGCAGAACCCTAACACATGAGTTTCGCAAGAGTGCCCTTTTCTGAAACCATATTGGCGATTGTACAGCCAAATTTCACTCTCCCACAAATCCCATAGATAATCAGCAATTATTTTTCTAATAGCTTACATACAACTGGCATCAAGCTTACCAGTCTATAATTGTCAACTAGTACCTTATCTCCTCCTTTGAAAATTGGTGTAACATATGCCTCCTTCCAAGCATTTGTCAGGGCATTATTGTTTAAGATAACATTGAATAAATGATTCAAATACTTTGAAACTGCACCCGCCACCCAATCTAAGCAAATCAATTGAGATACCTTCTGGCCCTTTTGATTTATTTGCCCTCATTTTCATTTTTTTTAACAAATTTCTGCGCTCGTCGTTTTAATACTTTTAGTATTTATATTTTCTCGTTTCCTTGCTTAATCAGAGATGCATCTACAGAATCCTTTTTGTTTACTTTCACCTTAAATAAACTTACATACCAATTATCAAACGCATTAGCCTTTTCCTTATCAACTACAATTAGTGTTCCATCCTCTTTTTTTAAAGCTGAAATGTTTTCCCTGTTGTCTTTTCTCCTCTGCAGTTACTTATTAGATTTATTTCCATTATCATTCGATATTATGTGTAGGAAAATTTCTTTGACTATTTTCTTTTCTAAAACTAATATTTTATAATTTAGGAGCCATTCCGAGCTATCGTTCCGTTTTGAATGAATCATTCTTAGTTTTTTTTCAAAGATGTAATTTTGCGGTTGAAGAACTCTAGGTCTGTCTTTTTTAAAGACTTTTTAGGGACAAAGTTATTTAATCTCTTCTCTATTACCTCCTGATATGTATTCCAGATTTCTTCTATATTCTGCCCACCACTTACCCATTCCGAATACTTTTCCATTAAAAAGGTCTGGAACCCTTCCCTATCACCACGTTTATTTTACCAAAGTGCCTTTTTGTTTACTAGACCCTTACACTAAGCCCTCCCCCAGTTAAGATTAACGATGTGCGCGCTTGGATATAGGGAGAGATGGTGCATTAGTTATAACGGACGATAGCCATTCCAATGACGACATGCTGTGACTGCAAATGACTGACTGTATGCATTTGTCCTGTGATGAGGAATAATGAGTTTGTGATTACCTCTGGTATTTATTTTATGTATTCTATCAAGGTTATTGAAGTCATTGGTAAATACTGAGAGGTTATATAATTTAGTATCTGATAGAGTAAGAACAGCATGTGGGGTTTCCTGCGAGAATCCAGAAATAGCCAGTTAAATTTGTTAAAATATTATGTAATGTGATCAGTAATTTTGAAACTGTAAATGAAGCGTAAGCATGAGTTAAATGCCCTTTGTGGATTTACCGACAGCTCGTTTAAAAGTCTTGATACGCTATCTCACCGTAATCAAAGTGACAATGAAAGAGTTAGGAAACAATCTGCTTTTTTTCCCAAAACACATGAATTTTTCCAGAAACACCCAGAGAAAGCCTCCAGAAGTAATCAATTAACAAAATCGAGAATCACTATGCGTTAAAAAGAATATTTCCTTGGGTATCTTCTAAGGCGTGTTGGAAGGGGGCCTTATGTTGCATAAGGCAGGTCGATTGCGAGGCGGTGAATACGAGAATAACTTAAGATACGCGAATAATAGCCACAATACACCAAATTCCAAGATAAATTGTCAGTCTAAACAAATGAATGACATACGCCATTGAGCTTACATAGGTTATTCAAGCCGTGACCCATAGAGCCAAAATGTATGCAAAAAAATGGGGTTTATTTACCTAAGAATTTTCATAATATTTGTGCACGTTGCTCAAACAAATACAAACTTAATTGTTAAGGTAAACGGCCACGAACGTTTTTGAATTATTATATAAATGAGTTATACGTGATTGTAAAATAATATACTTTGTGGCATGTGGTTCCGTATTTGTGAAATTATTTGGAATACAATCAGGACGTACTTATGTTTCGCAGATTTGATAAGGCGTTTGATAGTGAATTAGAAAAACCTAATGACTATATTGCAGGAATTAGGAATAGAATGGAAGAAAAGGAGACTGATCCGCTCCTGAACATGTCTAAGACTGCTCAGGTGCGGGTGGGGAACGAAAAGTCCGGATTAAAAGTGATAGGATGGGTTGTAATGCAGGGTCGCCTATATCCACGGGTGCTGTTCAACGCTTACATTTGGGAAATGATTGGGAAGAACTAGAGGTAGGCGATGGGAGAGATACTGATGAGGTGTGGGATTATTGGTTAGGCACGACCAATGAACGATAATTGAGTTCTGCAGGAGACATGAATTAGATATTGGACATTACCAACACATTGTTTAGAAACCAAAATGTAGTAGCATCTACGAGGAAGGAATATGACTGGAAGAATTTGTGAGATCAGTGTTAGTTCCTTTTCCAAAGTAGGTCAAGGCTACATCATGTGAGGATTAAAGAGCAATTAGTTTGATATTCCAGGCAGCAAAACTTATTCTCAGGATCACCAACAAAAGGATAGAGAGTAAGGCAAATGACTACTTAGGGGATGATCAGTTTGGGTTTAGGAAGGGAAGAGGTACGCGTGATGCCATTACAGTAATGAGATCACTAATTGAAAGGAATATAGAATACAATCAGGACGTATTTGCATGTTTCGTATATTTCGAAAAAGCGTTCGAAAGAATGAATTGCGAAAAAATAAAGCGCGTAATGCAGAAAATAGGAATGGATTGGAGGGACAGGAGACTGATCCGCAAACTATACATGTCTCAGACTGCTCAGGTGCGAGTGGGGAAGGGAGAGTCCGGATGGGCAGTGTTAGGAAGAGGTGTAAGGAAGGGTTGCCCATTGTCACCGGTACTGTTCAACGTATATGTAGAGGAAATGATTAAAGAGGCATGGGAAGAACTGGAGGTAGGAATGAAAGTCGGAGGGGAATTCGTAAAATCGGTTAGGTTTGCTGATGACCAAGCATTAGTTGCTCAGTCAGCCAAGGGGTTGCAAGCATTGTTGAGTGAATAGGAGGTTCAGTGCGATAAATATGGGATGAGTATCAATATTAATAAAACCAAGGTTATGTGATTTTCCAGAAAGAAAAAAAGATAAGGTAAATATTAAAATAGGCGGGGAAAAATAGAGCAGGTAGAACAGCTTACATATTTTGGAAGTGTTTTGGACCAGCACGGTCAGAGTAGTAGGAACGTAAGGAGAAGAATTGCGCTAGGCAAGGAGGCTTTCTCAGGGAGTTGATGACGGGAACGTTGCGTAGGGAGGTTAAGAAAAAACTCGTAAAAGTCTCATATGGAGCGTAGCTATGTACGGCGCAAAAAAGTGGCCGCTGAAGCAGGAGGATAGCCGTAGATTGGAGGCTCTTGAAATATGGGTGTGAAGAAGAATGTAGAAGGTGAAATGGACCAAAAGGAAAACAAATGAGGAAGTACTAGAAATGGTGGGTGAGGAGAGGGGTTTGTAGAGAGAAATCCTATGGAGGCAGGAAAAATGGATGAAAGGCGTATTGAGCGGTAGTGGAATGTTGAAGAAGGTAACAGAGTGGAGAATGTTAGGCAAACGAGGAAAGGGCAGGAACAGGATAAAAATGTTGGATGGAATGAAGGGAGGAAAGAAGTACACAGAGATGAAGAGAAACCTGATGTAGATTAGGTTGCTGAATTGGGTTTTGTTTGGAGTTAAAAATGTTTATTTGATAGTTGTTTCCATCCAAATACCTACCTCAACCGGTAGATTACCTAATAATATATATATATATATATATATATATATATATATATATATATTATATAAATATATAGATACACATGTACATGCAAACATTATATGTGTATATATATATATATATATATATATATATATATATATATATATATATATATTCATTCAAACAGAAATAGGTATAAGGAAAGGGGATAGGAAAACACATAAAAGGTGAACACAGGACATGTGGGGAAGGTGGTTTTTTGAGCAGATCACGAAAGTAAGGAAATCCCGGATAAAAAAATATTTGTACTTTCGTGATCTGCTCAAAAACAGCCTTCCCCACATGTCCTGTGTTCACCTTTTATGTGTTTTCCTATCCCCTTTCCTTATACCTATTTCTGTTTGAATGAATATTTGTGCGCCGTATGGCGGGACTTTCAAGTTTGAATGTATATATATATATATATATATATATATATATATATATATATATATATATATATATACATATATATATAATTATTAGAGCTGTGCTGGCGGGAGTAATAATAATTACTCCTGGAAGGGTCACCCATGCCAGATAGGTCGAAGGTTAGGAGCCAGACGAAAGGTAGTCCACGCAGCGTCTGTTCCTCAGTGAGGCGGCTGCAATGGCGTCTGACCCCAGTGGGGCGGCCATTAAGTGATGGTGTCACGTTAAAAACACTATTGAAGAGGGCAACGGGAAACCACCTCAATTATGATTCCCAAGAATATAGTGATGGGCACTATAGATAATATGAGTCCTGGAATCTACGGGACTCGGCCCAAGAGGCCGTGTGTCGTGCCCGGCAGCGGGAGAGGCAAGGCTTCCGCGGTCGTCATCCCACGAAACCCTTGCAGGGAAGAAATAACTTCAGCAGGACAGAAGACTCAGAATAAGGCGAAAGTAGTTAGAATAGGAACCTGGAACGTCAGGACAATGTTGAGGAGAGGCAAATTAGAAAATATTAAGCGAGAGATGGAAAGAGGTAACATAGATGTTTTAGGCCTCTGCGAGGTGAGATGGAAGGATAGCTGGGATTACTGGAGTGACAATTATAGAGTAATATACAGCGGCGGGGACGAGAGCCAACGAGGGGTTGCCGTAATTTTAAATAAAGGGGTAGGAAGAAGCGTAGTCAACATAGAGCAAGCGACAGATAGAATTTTACTCGTAGAGATTAAAGCAGAGCCGACGAACTTGGTCATTATTCAGGTATACATGCCACCGAGCAACCACAAGGAGGAAGAAGTCGATAGGATGTATGATGAGTTAGAGGATATAATCGCGAGTTTTCCTGCAGGGAAACATTTGATAGTGATGGGGGATTGGAATGCGACGGTAGGCGAAGGAAGAGATGGGGGTGAGGTGGGGGACTATGGGTTAGGCACGAGGAATGAACGCGGGGAGAAAGCAATTGAATTCTGCAGGAGACAGGGGTTAGTCATCACTAACACATTCTTTAGACACCACAAAAGGCGTAGGTATACATGGAAAATGCCAGGTGACTCAGAAAGGTATCAGTTAGATTATATTATAGTTAGGCACAGGTTTAGGAACAGTGTGATAAATTCGCACAGTTTCCCAGGAGCGGATGCGGACTCTGACCACAATTTAGTTGTTATGAAATGTAATGTTCGTTTCAAGAAGATAAGGCAAGGGCGGCGGGTTAAAAAATAGAATTTAGATGCAGTAAATGAATTAAAGTGGAAGGAGTATCAGGAGGCTGTAGAGAAAATGATGGATGACGGTATAGAACTGAGTACTATCGAAGAAAAATGGGAATGTATCAAGAAAGGGATATTGGAAGCCGCTAAAGACACTATAGGAACCGTTAACGGGAAAATGATAAGGAAACCATGGGTAACGGATGAGATGATTGCAAAGATGGATGAGAGAAGAAGATGGAAAAATGTCAACACAGAGTTAGGCAAAATGAAGTACAAAGAGTCAAACAATAAATTGAGAAGGGCCACAAATAAAGCAAAAGAAGAATGGTGGAAAACGCAATGCGAGGATATGGAAAGTTTACAGAAGAAGGGTGAAATTGGTGCTCTATACAGCAAGGTTATGTTATTATCGGGAAGTAAGAAGGCAAGATCTGTGCTAACAGTTAAAGATAAATGGGGTAAGATAATAGTTGAACCAGGAAAAATCCAAGAGAGATGGAAGGAATATATAGAAACACTGTATGGCAAGGAACTTAGGCCGACAAGGTTAGACATAGAAAAGGAACATGAGGTAGAAGAAGATAGCTTAGGTCCAGGCATACTCGACGATGAAATAGAAAGGGCATTAAAAGAGATGAAAGCAAATAAGGCTGTGGGGGTGGACAATATTCCTGTAGAAATGTTGAATTGGTTAGGGAAAAGTGGGAAGAAGGCCATATATGGACTGATTCGTAGTATCTATGAGGAAGGAATCTGGCCGGAAGATTCTGTGAGAGCGGTGTTAGTTCCTATTCCAAAAAAGGCAAAGTCTTCGTGATGTGAGGATTACAGAACAATAAGTTTGATATCCCACGCAGCTAAAGTTATTCTCAGGATCATCAACAAAAGGATAGAGAGTAAGGCAAATGATTACTTAGGGGATGATCAGTTTGGGTTCAGGAAAGGAAGGCGTACGCGTGATGCCATTGCAGTAATGAGATCACTAGTCGAGAGGAATATAGAATACAATCAGGACGTTTTTGCCTGTTTTGTAGATTTCGAAAAAGCGGTGTAAGGCAGGGTTGCCCATTGTCACCGGTACTGTTCAACGTATATGTAGAGGAAATGATTAAAGAGGCATGGGAAGAACTGGAGGTAGGAATGAAAGTCGGGGGGGAATTGGGAAAATCGGTTAGGTTTGCTGATGACCAAGCATTAGTTGCTCAGTCAGCCAAGGGGTTGCAAGCATTGTTGAGTGAATTGGAGGTTCAGTGCGATAAATATGGGATGAGAATCAATATTAATAAAACAAAGGTTATGCGATTTTCCAGAAAGAAAAAGGCTAAGCTAAATATTAAAATAGGCGGGGAAAAAATAGAGCAGGTAGAACAGTTTACATATCTCGGAAGTGTTTTGGACCAATACGGTCAGAGTAGTAGGGACGTAAGGAGAAGAATTGCGCTAGGCAAGGAGGCTTTCTCAAGGAGGAGGGAGTTGATGACGGGGACGTTGAGTAGGGATGTTAAGACAAGACTCGTAAAAACTCTGATATGGAGCGTAGCTATGTACGGCGCGGAAACGTGGTCGCTGAAGCAGGAGGATAGACGTTGATTGGAGGCTTTTGAAATGTGGGTGTGGAGAAGAATGGAGAATGTGAAATGAACCGAAAGGAAAACAAATGAGGAAGTACTAGAAATGGTGGGGGAGGAGAGGGGTTTGTTGAGAGAAATCCTATGGAGGCAGGAAAAATGGATGAAAGGCGTATTGAGCGGTAGTGGAATGTTGAAGAGGGTAATAGAGGGGAGAATGTTGGGCAAGCGAGGTACGGGTAGGAACAGGATAGGGTTGTTGGACGGGATGAAGGGAGGAAAGAAGTACACTGAGATGAAGAGGGACCTGGTATAGATTAGTTGGCTAGGTTCGGGAGTCACAAAATGTTTATTTGATAGTTGTGTCCATCCAAAAACCTACTTTAACCGGTAGATTACCTAATAATATATATATATATATATATATATATATATATGTATATATATATATATATGTATATATATATATATATATATATATATATATATATATATATATATATATATATGTATCCCGGGTTCGATTCCCGGGCAAGGCACTTTGGGCACCTGCAGCTCCATCCAAGCTAGTTGATTTTTCGGGTACCAGGTCTTCCTGGGAAACCATAACCGGCACAGGGAAAGGAACTTGCCCCCCTACCCTGATGTGTGAATATTCACACGCCGTCGGGCTTGGTACATGGGTGAGCTCTACCATCACCAACTAAACCGACCTTCGGGTTGATTACTGTGTTTATGGTTATATATATATATATATATATATATATATATATATATATATATATATATGTATTTCAAACTTATACAGCAACACACAGTTGGAGAACTCATAAAAATAGAACTCATGTGTGTTGCTGTCTAAGTTTTTTATTCAACACTTCCGTGTGTCTTCGAAGAAATCATCAATATATATATATATATATATATATATATACACACACATACACATATAATGTTTGCATGTAAACGAGTATATATATATATATATATATATTTATATTTATGTTATATATAACCATGAAAATAACGCTCTCCGGCGACGCACAAATACACAAACACTCGGATTCTGTTGACGACGGCGGTGCGTCAATATCTGACGCGAAATGTCAATATCTGATGTAAGTGTCCCTCATTTATGTTTCCGTGTGTGGAATATTTGTTATCCGTGTGTTTGTGTATTTTTTTTATGTTGTACATATATACACACACCTACATCAGTCCTTCCCTCTGTATGTTTCTTTGCATCAGTATGTATTTGTTTGAGCTTGGAAAATAAACATCTACTTGAACAACGCAGATCACTTTGACTTGAAGACGCCTCCAAACTGGGGGGAAATAGTAAACCATCAACACATCCACTTGGCGGTGTTTCCGTGGAGCAGCATGGATCTTTCATAAAGGTTTCTCTTCGGGTACATCTTCTAGTGTGTCCATCTTACAACTTTTAGTAAAAAAACTGAAATACCTTTCTGCCGGCCTTACAAATTAATGCCGTTATTCTAACTTTCAAAAAAATCGCAAACTCCCTCGCTTAAAAATAAATACTTTGTTTCCCCGCTTGAAGAGGGAGCTGAAAGGAAAGCATTGGGAGACCGTGGAAAACATCCCTAAAGCATGTTACTCAACTGCAACAATGAAGCTAATTGGTTACGCCCTAAACGTGTCTACATTTGCGGTACATAGGATAGTGACCGAGGATCTGGAAATTCGCAAGGTCTCCCCGGTTCTTGTACCTAAAATGTTGCCATGCGTCCTTCATCGTTATCAACTTCCTTGTCCTGAGCACCCTCAGGCCACTTAGAGTCCCGATTTAGCCCCGTGCGACTGTTTTCTGTTTCTCCAATTGAAGAGAGAGCTGAATGGTAATAATTGGGAGACCATAGAATATATCCAAAAGCATGTTAGTCAACGTTCCTGAGAGACATTCCCGTCGAGGAGTTTCCGGGCGCCTTCTAGGCGTGCCAGACACGACTCCTCGAGTGAGTTGATGCAGGGGGAGAGTATTATTTAAGGATTTTAAGCATTTGTACAAATACGTAAGTCATTAGATCTATTTTTCCCAGAGGAAAAGTCAAATCATGCGGATTACTTTCGTAAGGCCATGCAACATGCAAAACTTTTAATTGTTCTCATTTTCGTTTGCTGGAAAGAAATAATAGGACTGATTAAATGCTTAACAGTGTTAGAGCTTCTGATTTATTCGCACCGGATACAAAATCGACTTAGTTACAAGAGCCGTCGTCCTTCAAAGAAATATTGAGAATATTTGGACCCGTTGGCTGTTTTCCGGCCATTGAGATACAAAGCACGTGGCCACTCTTGTGTGTTTACACAGGGCTCTGAGGAATGGCCGTCGATGACTTCCGGCATTTCCAATTCTATTAGCTCGCAAGCATTTATTTTCTTCAAGTTGATGGCAGAAGTTCACGGATAGGCGCAAGGAATCGCGGTTGGTCCTCACATTAAACAATTTTGCTCATCGTTTCAAACTGTTCGCGTCAGTAGGTGCTGCCATCTAATCAGTAAACATGCGAAGCCGTGCTTTATCTTCGGAATGACTTAGTGCCGGAGAGAACATTAATAAGAGACGTGAAATACAATCCTATGTTTCCTAAGGGCAAGTGTTAAGCCAACAGAAATTTATAAACGCTGTAACAAACAACGATAACTTTACTCAAAATCATTCCAAAGCGCAGATAAAAGGGAGAGAGAAGGAGATGGAAGCTAGTTCTGCATAATCTACCTTAACCGGGAGATTAATTTAAAATACATTCAAATGAATGTACTTTCAAAAAATAACATGGGAAAATCTGCGTGTATTATCCGCAGTTCACCGGGATGATTATTATTATATGTCGAACAATTCAATCGCCCAGGTACCCAAGCGTGAGTGAAGTGAAAGGACACCTACATGGCTTTTAATATGAGTTGTTTAATGCTTGGGAAAAATGGTCTGCAATACAAATGATTCCCTCTGCTTCAAGGTTGTACTGACCATCCAAAATACATTAACAGGCGGTGCCAATTCGACCCATGGACTCAGCGATGCACATCTTCTGTTAAGCATGTGAAACAATATGTTCTGGGAGTACTCACGGTTTGTGAGGGATGTCAATCGCCCATTGACGAAAATTTTTCTTATTTACTGAGCCGGAGAGATGAAAATGAGCTTCATTGCAAGACTACATCGGCCTCTGCGTTGCCACCACACTATTATTGCTCTTAAAGAATGTTTCGACGACAAAGTATCGATGCTCACCAGGCCACTGCATGATAACTACTAAAAATGGCGTTGTTTTCCACAGTTTACGTCAATACTTCCACACCCTCAATATACCTGCGCGATCTTCAGTGATTTTTTGAAACTATGGAGTCCATTCTCTCACAGCTATTATTATGATTCCAGAAGCGGGGTAGGCCATTAAATTCATGAACTAAAGAACAGTTTCTATTCTGTCTCATGCCTTCAAGGTTATTTTATGTAAAATAGGGCACATAATCAAACAGAAAGTGAAGGAAAAAGTTGGAGAGCCATTTGGCCTATGAGAAGGTAAAGGAACGACTGATGCTATTCTGGCGCTACGCTTTTTCCTAGAGATAAAGATATGAACGAACAGGAAAGTTTTCCTTATTTTAATTGTTTTGGAAATAGCCTTCGATACTGTAGATTGGAAACTTATGTTTAAAACCATGAAAAGAAAATGGATAGACTACAAGGTCAGGAAGATTATAATTCAGCTCTATCAGAACCAAATCACTTCTATAGAAGCAAAGGCATATGAGAAAGAAGCAAAGATTAGACAAGGAGTAGAACAAAGATGTTCACTTTCACCATATCTACTTACCTTTTACATTGAAAAAGTTGTGTAGACAATAAAAAAGACGATAAATGGAAGTAAGTTACATTGAATTAGGTGCCCAGATAATACTATATATTGAACCTGGCAGAATCAGCCAAAGATTGGAATAGAATGCTCAAAACTCTGGCCAACTTTGAATACATGGCAACTACAAATAAATGTGAAGAAACAGGAGAGATAATCCAGTAAATTCAATTATAAGGGAATCAATGATAAGCTAAGGAGTAGAATTATAAATTTAGTAGCGTCAGGTGTGGTGGAAGTCGAATATAATGAATAACTGACCGTAGAACTTTTACACTTGATAACATTTATTGTATCGGGTTTCAATGTATTTCATCATCATTTGATGAATTATTTAGCCTCAGTCCTAAACAGCACTTTTTGGCCTTTACATCGGACTATTACCAGCGACAACAATGGACACGATTACAAACACCCAAGTCCTAGACGGAGGAAAACCCACCCAGGCGGGAATCGTACCCGTCCCTTTGAGTTATCAGACGAGGACCAGACGGTCCAGGTCAGACGGTCCCCCGCCGTCACCGAGGCCGGCAAACAATGACATAATACATCGAAACCCGGTCGCAAAATAAATTTTATCAAGCGAAAAAGGGCTACTATCAGTAAATCATTAGAAGAGTTCTGCTACCTTGGGAGTGTAATTACTAGAGACTACAGATGCACCCCTGTAGTGAAAAGAAGGATAGCCTTGGCAAAGAAGGCACATGAAAATGAAAAGAATCTTTTAGGAAACCAACACATGAAGTTGGAAACCAGAGAATCCTTTGCAAGAACGTTTACTGGTAGTACATTATTCTGTGGATGCTAAACTTGGACATTGGGAAAGAGAGAAAAGGCTCGGTTCTAAGCAATGAAAATTTGGATTTGAGGAAGGTTATCAAGACCATGATGGACGCACAATAAAAGCAACGCAAAAGTATTCTGAGTAACAAAAGAAAGGAAAGGAATTTAATAAAAAAGAGATGGAAAAAAGGAAAATTAAATTTGCTGGGCATGTTCTCAGACATAACAACGTCCTGGAAAAATGGAGGCGGAAATAACAGGAAAAAAAGGAATAGGAAGGTAAAGAATGAAATTTATAGATTATATGAAAAGTATTATGAGAGTAACAACATACAATGAACTGAAAAGAACGACAATGGAGGGATAACCAATGGCCAACCTTAAAAAAATTATGGAATAGCTGATAAAACCACGATGTGATTTTTTATCATACTATCATTTTTTAGTAAAATATCTGACATTTTTAATTGAAATTGAAATGCGATAAAAACACCGATCAAATAGCCTTGAATATATCGATAGGAGAACACGCTAAGAAAGCCCGCCTGAAGGAAAGACACAATCGTAAAAAATTGCCGTTTACTTTTCCAATGAATATTATTTGATATATTTCGCCCCTTAGTGGGTAAGGTGGCTCGCCTTCTGAACTCAGGGTCTCTAGTGATGGCTTTGGACAAGGTTATCTAAAATCCGAAAGATGAGATTTCCCAGTAGCTAAACTTTCGCGGGGTACCAAAAGTCGACAAAGGGAAATGGATCCTAGAGAGAAGGCTGGAAATTCCTCTTCGTACACTGTTAAACAATGAATTTCAAACTCCTTAAGGCTAAACTATTTTGATGTGAGCTCTACTCTCACCTGCCACGCCAAGCTACGGCCTGATTACACAGGATTAGTGAGGTTGGATTTCACCCAACTTTGATATGGAGCGTAGTTTTGTATGACTTTGAAACTTGACCGTTAAGGCAAGAAGTTAAACTTATCTTGGAGGCTTTTCTGATGTAGGTGTAAAGAAAGAAGAAGAAAAAATATCGAAAGTAAAGAATAAAAACCAAAGATAATGTTGGTAGGAAATGGTAGAAGGATGCTGGGATGAATCAAAGTAGGCAGGAAAGTAGATGTAGAGTAGAGTATATACATATAGTGCCAGTGGAATGTTGGAAAATACAATGAGAGAAGAATGTTGGATAAGTGAGGACTAGGGACAAAACGACTTTGGAACGGAGGTTTCGTCGGAATACGAGACGAAAATGCGGATTTAAGAAATAGTAACGTGTAATGTAAACTAAAACAGTATTAGCCGCATTTGACGTGGGTCAGACAGACGTTTTTAATCTGTGGGTGTGTTAAAAGATTATGTGTTTACCAGTTCTTTAAATGGTTAATGAACTCGAAATATGACACCGTTTACAGGGAAATTTGCAGATGATAAATTTCGAATATAACTTCTCACTGTCGACGATGTAACTGACAGATGCAGCAAGTTATCATAAAAATACCCTAATCAATCGCAAATTTCATTCGCAATTTAAACTGCACAGGGAAACATTCATTACAACTCACAGAGTACAACTCACTTCACTTACTCAACAGGGTAGATTGACATCTAGATCCAATTATCATCCTGCGAACTCTTATTTTTGATACAATACTTTTTATTTAATGAAATCAAATAAAACCATGGGGATGTACAACACTCCTGCGGAACTACTAAAAGGTTTAGGAAAATTTGGGAGGAAAGGTCTATAAGGACTTATTCGTAGTATCTATGAGGAAGGAATCGGATCGGAAGACTTTGTGAGATCAATGTTAGTTTCTATTCTTAAAAATGTAAAGGCTACATTATGTGAAGACTACAAAACAATAAGTAAGGCAGGAATAGAATGGGGATGTTGAATGGGATGAATGGAAGAAGGAATTACACAGAGATGAAGAGGAAATTGTTGTAGAATGGGTTGTGGAATTGTGTTGTGTAAGGAGAAACAAGAAACTTATTTGGTAGTTTTATTCATACAAAACCTACGTTAACCGGTACATTACCTAATAATAACTTTCTATTTACTTCTCTAGCTCCGATACTGAGATGATATTGGCATTAAGAGCCATATAATAACCATGTATTCAAATAAATTTTTCGAAGTTCAACGACACGATCCTTATTTTATTATTCAATTTCCACCATAATATGGTTTTTCGTCCATCAATTGATCGGGAGTTGAATTAAGACAGGTGTCATTAGAAGACGTCTGCTGGTTCCAAAAACGACCATTGGTCTCGTCTAGCATTTCGAGGATCCAGTTTCGGTGGATCGGCCCTCTCTGGAGCATTTGAACGGGTTTAAGCCGGACGTCGGGAGCCCGACCATCGCCAAACTTCCAAATGACAGCTCTTTTGGGGGTTGGGGGAAGAGGTTTTCGCGGATAACCCCAATTAGTGAACTCCCCCTTTTACCGAGGTGTTTAAAATGCGCTTCAACAGCACACATATGGCCGGTTAGCATCGTGAGCGGTCGAGAGGGATATATTAATATGGAATTAAAACCTTCCGGAAATTTTGGGTCAAGACGAGCAAAAGTTTCAGATCTCGTCCCATTTCGTTCTGCTCGAAGTTCGGTCATTAAGGCCACGTGCTTTGGGGATTTTACAACCACAGTTCCTTCTTCCCCTCCCTCCACCATTCCGCCACGATCGATTGAATACCTAAGATATATCTCGAGGAATTCGACCCAATTTATACACTTTTTGCTCTAGGATATCTTTTTAGAATTCATTTTATTCATATACATCTTTCACCTGAGCTCTACATCGATTCGGTAAATTCTTGATCTTTTTTTGCTCGTTTAGGATCATTCTATTACAACTGGACATAACAGTTTTTCTCCCATTTTCTAATTATTTTGCGATTTTTTTTCTCTTCGATTTGTCAAAACTAAGATAAAATTTTATGACGCCCAAAACCTAGTCTCATGAAATGTCTGAGATCACTTCTTTATTGATAAACACAGTATTCAACCCGAAGGTCGGTTTTGTAGGTGATGATAGAGTTCATCCAGTAATAAGCCCTATACGGCGTATGAATATTCCCACATCAGGGTAGGGGGGCGAGCTCCTTTCCCTGTGCTTATGGTTCCCCAGGAAGATCTGGTAACCGAAAAAACAACTAGCTTGGCTGGAACTGCAGGTGCCCAAAGTGCCTTGCTCGGGAGTCGACGCTCCGGTCAGTAGTCCAACGCTCTACCCCCTGGACTACCGCGACCCACTACTTCTATATTTGGAAACCTGAAATTTCACAGCGATTTTTTAAGATAGAATCCATCCACTGTTATCTTGAACCATAAATAGCTTAGAACACAAAAATATTGATTAAAAACTAATTAATCATTTAATATCCATAATTCTGATGCATACTGAAAACTATGCTAAGTTTTGCAAAGAGATCACCAAATTAAAACCAGTATCAAGCACTACAAAAATGCATATTTGAATCAAAATAACAAGATTTTTCACCAAAATGAAATATATCAAAATATTTCGCGATAGATACTAAAATGTCACTAATAATTATGGTGAAAATATATTGCATCCCGTATCAATACTAAATGTTTTCAATTTAATTGTTATTGATCCGTTAGAGAATATAATTATAGGCAAGTTTTCTTCGCAAAGAATAATATAATGAATCGGGTGCTGCTGATTAATAGTCGGCTTTCCTGGCTTAGAGGCTTTTTATGGCAAGCCGTAGTTTTGGGCTATTTGGTTTTTTCCTGGTTAAATTAGACATGTGAGTGGAAAGGGAAAATTCAAATTCAGATAATTTTTGCAGATGAATGCTTTTCTTAAAATTACTCTAGGAGAACTTGACGAGAAAATTAAATTCGACTCGCATCAGTGAACAGAGGAAAGATTTCATCACGGATTCAATACTATTTTTGCCAAACATCTTCTTGATTTCAACCATTTTTACAATTTCAATTTTAAATTGCTTCACAGCCTGACCAAAGGAAAGAAATTAGACGCCATGGAACAGCTGGAAATCTTACATCGGAAGGACTTGGACCTCATCAACGAAGTTCAATTTTCATCTTCGCCCTCCCCCCTCCTCTCCATCACCTTCCCTCGACGCACGTGTGACCAGTGATCCCCTGTCCTTAACTGTTGGAATTTCCCCCCCATCCACCTGTGCACTCTCTGACCATGATATCCCGAAGAAGGCGGGAAGCATTGTGTCCCCACCCCTTTCTTCCCCCTTCCTTCCACCCTCCAACCCCCCCCCACTTTCTCGCCGACATTTACAAGTGAAATCTTTACTTCACCCCCCCTTAACCCCTCGCTAGGGCTTCCCCTCCCCCCTTGGAACCATATAGACAGTGATCCCAAACTTTACTCCTTTTCGCACACTTCTTTGTGCATGGATATTTGCATGCGGTCAACGACGGGAAAACCCCGGTCTCATCCCTTTTCTCCACAGCCCTTGGCATGGCGCCGCACCGAGGGTCCACCCTCAACGAGACAACCCTTGCATCCAGACACGAGGTTTTTCCGGACTGTGTTAATTTTTCCCCCCACCCCTTTCTCCTCACCCGCACCTTTTCTCCCCTCTCATACGTCACCCACGTGGCCCCACGTTCCACCTCCCTTCCCTCTTCCCCCCATTTTCCACTACCCTCCCCTTACTTGCTTTTCATCATATATAGTAGACAATGAGAAATGGCTGTGACCAGAAGATGATGTAGTTACATTGAAACCGGTCGTATTAACACAAATTTTATTTGTGGAAAATTGCCAATTTTAATTAATCATGTTATTCCACCATATTACGCCTGAAACGTCTCTTTTTATAGAGAAAATTAAATGTTCACAAGTTCTATTAACAGTTTCTTTTTATATAATTTTAAAAATCTTACTTTGAACGAGATAGGTAATGCATGTAATTATACTGGAAGTATGGTCTAATGATGCTGCTATCATCAATAAAGTTCTGTGCGAGTTTGTAGCAATTAAGGTGAAAAATCGTAAGTACGATATGGAATTCATTCACACAGGCAATATTTTTAAAGTTTTAATTTTGTATAAAAATTGTACCAGTTTTATCTGCCGTTAATCGAATTACGCGTTGCCACTCATACACTATACGCTTAAATGTAAATCCTCTGATATATTAGTTATTTTCTAAATTCATTATAAAGCGAATTGGTTAAGGAGTTTAATGGCTCACGATTAAGGAACGGATCAAGGCACACTGTTTAAAATCAGATTAGGTGAACGTTACGAAAATGAAAATAACTATGTAAAATCGATAGCGAACTTTATTTTTAGACGATCTAAGTTTGGCCATCGTCACCTAATTTGGGCACGACGCGTCGAAAACTAGGTTTAAATTAAAAATTCACTGTTGAGTTCACAGAGTCACATTCCGTTCCGTGATGGAGAATGTTCACCATAAAACGCCAGAAAGGATTTCCTCCAAAGTTAGCATTTAATTTTAGCTTCACCAATCAAATAAAAAAATGTGTATTTTTCACTGGATGTTTTAGCAATAGACATAGAAAAATAACATGAAGTAGATGAAGACAGCTTAGGTCCAGACATACTCGACGATGAAATAGAAAGGGCATTAAAGGAGATGAAAGCAAATAAGGCTTTGGGGAGGGACAACATTGCCGTGGAACTGCTGAAATGTTTAGAAAAATGCGGGAAGGAGACACTATATGGACTGATTCGTAGCATCTATGAGGTAGGAATCTGACCGGAAGATTTTGTTAGATCAGTGGTAGTTCCTATTCCGTAAAAGGTAAAGGCTACGTCATGTGAGGAGAACAGAACAATAAGTTTGATATCCCTTTGTTCTCAGGATCATGAACGTAAGGATAGAGAGTAAAGCAAATGATTGAAGGAGAGAGGCACGTGTGATGCCATTGTAGTAATGAGATCACTAATCGAGAGGAATGTAGAACACAATCAGGACGTATTTGCCTGTTCGATATTTCGAAAAATAGTTTGATAGAGTGAATTGCGAAAACCTAAAACTTATAATACAGAAAAGAGGAAAAGATTGGAGGGACAGGAGACTAATCCGCAACTTGTACATGTCTCAGACAGCTCAGGTGCGAGTGAGGAACGGAAAGTCCGGATGGGCAGTGCTAGAAAGAGGTGTAAGGCAGGGTAGCCCATTGCCACCGGTGCTGTTCAACCTATATGTGGAGGAAATGATTAAAGAGGCATGGGAAGAACTGGAGGTAGGAATGAAAGTCGGAGGGGAATTGGTAAAATCGGTTAGGTTTGCTGATGAACAAGCATTAGTTGCTCAGTCAGCCAAGGGGTTGCAAGCATTGCTGAGTGGATTGGAGGTTCAGTGCGAAAAATATGGGATGAGAATCAATATTCATAAAACAAAGGTTATGCGATTTTCCAGAAAGAAAAAGGATAAGCTAAATATTAAAGTAGACGGGGAAAAATACAGCAGGTAGAACAGTTTACATATCTCGGAAGTGTTTTGGCCCACTACAGCCAAAGTAGTAGGGACGTAAGGAGAAGAACTGCGCTAGGCAAGGAGGTTTTATCAAGGGAGAGGGAGTTAATGACGGGGAAGTTGTGTAGGAGATTACGAAAAGACTCGTAAAACTCTGATTTGAGCGTAGATAGCGATTTAGGTGACTATAGCAGGAGTATATACGTAGATTGGAGGGTTTTGAAATGTGGGAGTTGAGCGGAATGGAGAAGGTGAAATCGATTGAAAGGAAAACATATGAGGAAATACACAGAGATGAAGAGGGACCTGATGTCGAATAGGTGTTGGTTTGGGTTTTTCTGGGAGTCACAAAATAGTTATTTAATAGTTGTGTCCATCCAATTTACCTTAACTGATCGATTACCTTATAATAATAATAATAATAGCAATACTTTCGTTTTCTGTCCAAGTCGGCACATTTACAACTTAACAGTCGTACAAGTCTTCGTCAAAATTGAAACAAACACCTGATATTGTATATATAAACAAACAAGAGATATTTTGGTGGTATGATACGATCTGGTGTGAGAAATGTTATATTTTTAGTGTAAACCGTAACTGTTTGAGCAATAATTTTTAATTTTGGAATTATCAATGACAAATTGATGGAATTAATTGGAGTTGAAATCAATGGTTTTTATTAATTGGAAAATTATGGAGATATTATCAAGCAGTACCCAGCTAATCAAAGAATCAATACTATATATAAAACGACAGGAAAGATTTGAGTGTGCTTGCAGAACTTAAAGTATTTGATTAACGTGGACAGCTTAGAATAATGAGTATTGGTCGATAATTTGTGAAGGGAACACTAAACTCCATTTCAGCCTTTTCAATTACGTTCCGTTGACGCTAAAAACTGTCGTTAACTGAGGGGCAATTTGATTCGTCCTGTAATTGCTCTTCCAAAACAATAAATAATACATATGCTAATTGGTAGAGCACATATTTCATCATCAACTTCATATAATTTATACCGATGACAAAGGAGTTTCACTATAATTTGCATCATCAACGGTTCTATGGTTTATAAAATTTTCGAGACTATGTTACTTAATAATATTTTCTAGGCAATCAAGAAACCAACGCGAAAAGTACCTACTTCATCTCTGTACAAATATTACAACTGTGTGAAGTATCTCGACAATTATATTATTGCTATTACTCTTACCTACAGGCCAAATACTACTAATTGGCCATTGAAATACATCCAGTGCCAGTGATTTGGGCAATTAAATTGTTTCATTCAATTTTTCAATTCAATTGTTATACATGATACAATATAGAAGTATTGTGCGTCTTCTGGGAACTATACTGATACTATACTGGTATATTTATTGATTTACGTACTTGTACAAATGCTTAAAGTTCTTCAAAATACTCTCCTCATCAATAATAAACTTGCGGAGACGTGTCTGCCACGCCTAAGAAGGCACCCTGAAACTCCTTTCGACGGGAATATCTCTTAGATTGTCTCCCATGCTTTCCTTTCTGCTAACTTCTCAGTCACAACAGAAGGGGAAACAAAAATAAGTCGCACGTAGCCATGTCCGGACGGCATGGGGGTTGAGGGATTACCTCAGGGTGCTCTTGGATTTTTAATATCTTATCCTTATTACATGGCCATTAAGATTAAACATTGGGATTAACAATAGGTCATTGCCACAAAAATTTAATTTTCCCAAATGCGCCGGCTATCCTTTTCCACCTCATAAGTTCGCTCCTTACGTTTCTGGGGCATTAAGCATCAGACGCACCCTAGGATATTAATAATCGGGAGAAGAGAGAGAGCCCTCGCCCTGGAATGCTCACACAAAAAGTTCCCCTCCACTTTCCCGCATCATCAAGGCCTCGCACCCTGGTGAGGGATTAAAAAGTTTCGGAAAAGTTCTTCCGTATTGCCAATGGGATCTCCACGCGCATCCGAACAAAGGACAAACTGCTGGCTCTCCCTCCAAAGGGGCCGCGTGGGAGGGAGAATACACGCACGATCGAAGAGGGGTGAGGAAGTGGCGGGGAGACTACCCCCTATCGCATTCCATCCATTCCCGGCCGATGGAGATCCCTCGAAATGGATCAAAGGGTGAGTTGACTTCACCGACTTCATCGCCATTGTTATCTCAAAACTAAGAAAAAACGACGATTCTTCTCATTTATATGATAACTCTCTGGCACACAAAAGACGGCTCCGCTGACGGCGGGGTAACGTCCTCGCCTGCCAACCCGGAGGCCGCTGGTTCGATTCCCGCCTTTGCCCTTGATTCTCCACCTTGGTCTTGGGTGTGTGTGATTGTCTTCAATGTACGAGGGTTTGGCGGAAGAAGGGTCAATCTCTCAAGGAGGAGGGTAAGTTAGGTGGTCAATTCTCAATCTCATCTAATCGAGAGGTTAAACAAATGAAATAAAAAATGATCCCTCTTTCTTACCTCTTTGGAAATTCACCGAGGAGGTCATGATTTGGTGGAATCACACAGCTAGAGAAAAACAAAGAATTGGGTGAAGTTTGGTATTATTTCCTAAATAAAAACTCCTATAATTATGAAAGGGGCACTACAGGCTTCTACGAATGTCATGCTTATTTGACTAGAAGGCTGAACCGGTGACGGGACACTGAAAGACAACAATAATTGTCGATACCGGGGTAATTTGGAATGTTAAAGTTCCGAGAATTACTAAGATTTTTATTCTTAAGCCTAAGAAAATTGGGATATAGTACAAAATTTATTCCCACAAAACACTCTCCAATGTAAATTCTATTATTGTATTCGTGAATTGTCCATCCCGAATGCGTAGAATACTAACCGGTAGTACACGTTAGTGCCTGAATTGCGTGTGTGCCAGCCCTCTTTTAGTGTATTTTCTTGTCCTCTCTGTGGACAACCATAGAAAGAGCTGCTAACCATGTTATACTTGTAATATATATAGACGTATTGCATGATTGTTTTTCGGTCACCCCCTATCCACGCGGTTTTTTTGTGGTGGGTGGGTGCCTGATGCATAAGGAAATAGAGGGAATGCATCTAGAAAGGCTGATGACCTACCCCACCCCACGTCCTTGCGAGGTATTATGTACATGTAAATGGTTCAGCAATGTCTATATGCTATACAGTCAATATGCCTGCCAGCAATTATGTAAGAAACCTTATTACAAATATCTGAGAGGCTATTTTGAAGAACATGAGCAACGTGTAAATAAAAACGGGGCTGGGAAAATGTGACCGAAAATAATTAAGGAAAAAATCCATTTGAAGTTACTGAGCTTTCCTTTGAAAACCATGCCTTCAGGTTTAGGTGTACGATGATGTTTTTCACTGCTTTTTCAATCAATATAGAACCATACAGGACTCTTCACTATCAATATTAAATAACGACTAAAAAAACATCACGCGATAGATATCTGAAGGTGTCACATACAAGATTATGTGATGAATCAGGTAGTGCCACTAAAATAAAATTGTTGTGGATTTTACAATGGTAAACTCATTCCTCAAAATGAATAGATGTTAATTAAGAACACAACGTTGAGTCCGATACCAATAAAATAACCACGTAACTATTAGAAATCCTGGGGGTGAGCTTCATTAGATGAACAAATATTTTAGGAAATGCTTTAAAAATAAAAGTTAATGAGTTAAATTTCTATAATTCTAACGTGCAAAAAACATAGTGCACAGATGAATGATCATTCCTAAAATCCTTCAAAATATCATATTCTTTCAAAATAATTATACTCTAAATACCATTATGAAATTCCTACAACGGTTGATTGGATTGGACACCCATGTGATTGGTGGAAGCATAGCGCAAAAGAGCACCTTAATCGTTTATTATGTAACCTACCGATAAAAATTTGTTTTGGATGGAGATAACTACCAAATAAATATCTCCTTACAAAAAACAACCCCACATCCTAATCCACAATAAGTCCCTCTTCATCTCTGTGTACTTCCTTCCTCCCTTCATCCCGTCCAAATTTCCAATCCTATTCCTACTCTTTCCTCGTTTGCCTAATATTCTCCTCTCTAATACAGTCTTCAACATCCTACTGCTGATCAATACGCCTTTCATTCATTTTTATTACCTCCATAGGATTTCTCTCAACAAACCCCTCTTCTCGCCCACCATCTCCAGCGCTTCCTCGTTCAATTTCCATTCTATTAATTTCACCTTCTCCATTCTTCTCCACTCCCACATTTCAAAATCCTCCAATCTACTTACATGATACTGCTTCAATGGCCGCGTTTCCGTACCGTACTCTCCATATTAAGTTTTGACGAACCTTTTCTTAACATCCCTACTGAAAGTCCCTGTCATCAACTTCCTCCATCTTGTGAACGCCTCTTACCTAGCGCAATTCTTCTCATTACTTATCTGTTACTTGGACTATTTTCGTCAAAAACCCTTCCGAGAACATATATTATACAGTGTGGCACCCAAAAGTGGTAGGACTGATTTTTTTACAAGAAAATTATTGACGATATATTTACATCGACTTAATAATCTTCAAAGTATGCTTCTTGAGCTGCATACACTTAGTATAACGTTGCTCCCATTCCCCGTACGCCCGTTGAAAATTTTCTTTGGGGATGCCGTTGATGACCCTCGTCGAAGCCTCTTGAACGGCCTTTATCGAGTCAAAACGTCGTCCCTTGAGCTGTCTTTTCATCAGGGGGGAGAAGAAGATGTTCGGTGGTGCCAGATCGGGAGAATAGGGCGGGTGCGGCAACGTGGCAACGCCGTATTTGGCCAGGATCTGTCTGTCGACGAGCGCGCCATGGCACGAATTTTCGGAACCATCATGGCGCTCACCTTGCGCATGACCAAATCCTGTGAAATAATGCTTTGGACGTTGGATGCAGACAGACCCAACTGGTCTGCAATTTCTTCGCTGGTTAAGCGTCGGTCTGTGTTCAGCAGTGTCCTTACTCTGTCCACATTCGTGTCGGTTCTTGCCGTCGACGGCCGTCCGGAGGGATGGTCGTCTACAACGAGCTCCCTACCCCCTTTAAACAACTTGTGCCACTCAAATACTGTGGAATGGCTTAAGGCAGTGTCCTCATAAGCCTGCTTGATCATATCGAGGGTCTCAGATGCCGTCTTCCCGAGTTTCGCACAAAACTTCACGGAATAACGTTGCTCTAAATTCAGATTCATTTTGTTTTTCGACGCGGACAACAACCTTGCTTCACTAAAAACGGTGTCCTCACTCAACGACAGCCCGCAGGCGACTGAGGTTGGTGTCGGTCTATTGCTAAGAGCTTCCTGCACCTTACTCTGCCACGCAGATCCCTTTCCACCGCTCCGTTCGCACCAGAGAAAATCAGTCCTACCACTTTTGGGTGCCCGCCTGTATGAAGACAGGTGGAGAAAATGTATCATCGAATTTTGAAATATTTTGAGATATTGATATGACAGATGATGAGAATAAAATACGTGGACAGAAAAAAAGCGACAATTCTAGCTATGGTAGAGTTAGGAAAATGTTTCATTGTGGAAATAATATAAAGTGTTGTGTCATAAATGTTTTATTCCATGAGAAGAAAACCACGGGAACAAAAATTATTCCGAGTCCTTATTTCAATCTTAATTTTAATTAATTTTTAATTGCACTGAGCATAAGTTGTCACATGCTTAAAAAGAAGAGATACATAATAACCATTTTAATTTTTCAATTTAGTATTTTTATTTTGTCAAAGTTAATACGAGCATGCGTGGAAAAAAAGATTCCAAAAACCAGTTTTGCTTTATATAGGTCTATTCCCTCGTAACTCCCCATTGCGGTATTTTCTTCCAGTATTTAATGTAGTGGTCCTTGAATCAATAATCTCTGGATGTCAAGGGTAAATTCATCTTTTTTTGAGACTTAGATAAACTCAAGATTGTTATGCTACCATTTATTTTACCACGTCATACATCTTTGTTACTTGAGTTTCTCTAATTTTATCTTTTCTAATAGCCATGCGAGAATTTTCGCTTGATATTAAAACGAAACCTTCGTCTAGTTCGAGGTTCAACGCCCACATTCATGCCTTCCTGTTTTTCTTCATATTCATGCTCTATTCATCATTAAATACCTAAGGCATCTGCAATTGATTTGTATAACTCGTGATTTAAATTTTCAAGAGTTATTAATTTAGAAATCCCAAAATCCTGGCTTTTGATTTGAAATTTCAATCACTTCGGGCATTAGGCTCTTCTTGAGAATTGTAACGAAATGAACCTTTGCTAATACATTTAATGAAGCCAATTAGCGAGTGGTTTCAGGGTAAAACAGAGAAAAATAAACATTGGAAAATGGATTTACTTTTACATTGAGTCAAATGAAATATCTCGACACATACACTGCATAAAACAAAATTAGTCAAAAAACTTCAATAACAGCTCAAAATGTTGGAATTATTGGAAAATATTGGCAAAACTTTGAGATACTTAGTAATTTTTTTTCTGAAGAAGGCCTCGGAGTAGGCCGAAAGCTTAAATCATCTATAGTGTAAGTGTCCTTTTACGTGCTATCTGTTTTATTCTGTGGTCTATTGTGCCGTCCAAAAGTTATATTGCATTCGTGAGTACTTCCGCATCATCTATATATATATAAATGTGTGTGTGTGTGTGCGTGTGTGTGCCTGTGTGCGTGTGTATGAGTGTGTGCATATGATTTCCAGGACCAGGATTATCACATTATGGTAACTTTTGTGATTGAAGATATTTCTCCTGATTTCGAAAAACAATAGAATTATATCGAAATATATATGCTTGCATATGCAATGTAAAAATAATAATGAATTTGAAACCCTTTTAATCATGAAAATGCATATATTTGCCTAAATAACCATAGAAAACATCTTACCTTGATGGAGATCTCTTTGAAATTATTTCAAAAAATTATAGCACAAAACAACATCCCATAATATCATTCTAAATTTGAAATTGTTAATATTAATCTGCAAGCAAAAAATACTTTTATTAATGTAATCATTAAATTATTTATTCAAACTTAATACATTGTAACGTCTGAATGGTATATTATAATTATATAATTATTATATTATAATTAATGAGATATTATTTAAAGGTCGTACTCTCTTACCCTTGAGAAAGGTGTTTCAGCCACGTAAAATTCAGAAATGTGTTTTATTTGTAAGTTTCTGTGTTTTGTTTTTGCTCGCGTTCAAAAATCTACCTTAACTGGTATATTACCTTAACATAAAATATACAGGTCTAAATATTTTATGTCTGTATACTAAAAGGATACCAACATCCCTATCCTGTTCCTGCCCTTTCCTCGTTTGCCTAATATTCTCCCCTCTATTACATCCCACTCCCGGTGAAAAGGCTTTTCATTCATTTTTCTTGTCTCCATAGAATTTCCCCCAATGAACCCGTCTCCTCGCCCACCATACCTAGCACTTCCTCATTTGTTTTCCTTTCGGTCCATTTCACCTTCTCCATTCTTCACCACCCCACATATCCAATGTCTCTAATCTACGTCTATCCTCCTGCTTCAGTGACCAAGTTTCCGCGTTAAAGCTACCCTTAATATCAGAGTTTTTACGAGTCTTTCGTAACCTCCCTACTCAAAGTCCCCGTCATCCACTCCCTTCTCCTTGTGAAAGCCTTTATCTCTAGCGCAATTCTTCTATTTGTGTACCTACTACTTCGACCGCGTTGGTCCAAAACACTTCCGAAATACGTAAACTTTCTACCTGCTCTATTCTTTCCCCTCCTTTTTCAATGTTTAGCTAAAAATTTTCTTTCTGGAAAATCTTGCAATCTGAAAATCTTTTCTTTCTGGAAAACAATTACCTGTATTTTATTAATATTGATTCTCATCCCATATCTATCTCACTGAACCTCCAACTCACTCAGCAATGCTTGCAACCCCTTGGTTGACTGAGCAGCACCGGTGACAATGGGCAACCCTGCCTTACCCCTCTTCCTAGCACTGCCCATCCGGACTCTCCGTTCCCCACTCGCACCTGAGCAGTCTGAGACATGTACAGGTTGCGGATGAGTCTCCTGTCCCTCCAATTCATTCTCATTTTCTGAAATACACACATTAGTTTTTCCCAATTCACTCTTTCAAAAGCTTTTTCGAAATTTACGAAACAGGGAAATACGATCTGATTGTATTCTATATTCCTCTCGAAGTGATCTCATTACTTTACTATGCCCGTCATAGGCGAATGCATTACCCCATTATCCATCCGAATGAACAATCACCGTTACTCATGTAATTCTGCTTCACTCTCTTCTCTTCCTATCCCTTTACACGCAAGTTCACACAACCTATCATTTGACGAATGCTTTTCCTTAAGAGTTCTAGAATCCCTACCCGATTCAGCCACCAACATAGAGGTGAGAACTCGCGAATCCGCATACATCCTATATTTCCGATCCTTTAAAATTCCCACCCTTAACCTCCATCTTTAATTTCTTTCCCAACAGTCCCTAAACCTTCCGCCCCCCTTCTTGCTTCCCCAGGCTCTCTTCCCTCAAAACCTCTCAGTCTGACCTGAAGAAGGCCTCGGAGTAGGCCGAAAGCTTAAATCATCTACAGTGTGAGTGTCCTTTTACGTGTTATCTGTTTTATTCTGTGTTCTATTGTGCCGTCCAAAAGTTATATTGCTCTCGTGAGTACTTCCGCATCATCGATATATATATATATATAAATATATATATATATATATATATATATATATATATATATATATATATATATATATATATATATTCTTACTGTCTCTCTTGAATTTTTCTGCGTCGACTATTTTCTTACCCCGTCTATCTTTAGCTGTTAGCGCAGATCTTCCCTTCTTAACACCCTTCCTCTGCAAACTTTCCATATCCTCCAATTGCGTTTTTTACGATGCTTTTTTTGTTATATTTGTGGCCAGTCTAATTTTATTGTTTAACTCTTTGTTCTTCATTTTGCCTAACTCTTTTACGAAACTAAAAAATGTGTTTACATTCTTTCGTTTTCTTCTCTATTCCAATTTTGTAATCATCTCATCCGTGACCCATGGTTTCCAATTCGCGTTAACGTTTTCTATGGTTTCGTTTGCTGCTTTAGATATCCCTTACTTGATACGTTTCCTTTTTTTTCGATAGTATCAGCTCTTTACCGTCAATCATGGTTTTGTCTGCAGCCTGCTGCTACTCCTTCATTTTTATTCCATTTAATGCTTCTACAATTCTTTTTCTAACCCGCCGCCCTTGCCTTATCGTTTTGAAAATGGCGTTTCATTTCATAACAACTACATTGGGATCACAGGCCGCATCCGCTCCCGGGAAGCTGTTCGAATGTATTACACTATTCCTAAACCTGTGCCTAACATGAATATATTCTTCCTGATACCTTTCTGAGTCAACTGACATTTTCCATGTACACCTACGCCTTTTGTGATTTCTTAACCAAGTGATATTAAACTTAGACAGCATCACAAATTATGAGAACACATAAAAAGAACACTTTCACGTTAATTCTTGATAATTTCGACGGAATTGACCAATCTTGGGTAATCCTACGAGGAAGACGGAGCTCAATTCTGTCGAAATTATTAAGAAATAACGTGTAGATGTTTATTTTATGTGTTCTCATATTGTGTGTTGCTGTCTAAGTATTTTATTTTACACATTCATGTTACATCAAAAAAAAATATATATATATATATACATATAAAGGCGTAGGTATACATGGAAAGTGCCAGGTGACTCAGGAAGGTATCAGTTAGATTATATTATGGTTAGGCACAGGTTTAGGAACAGTGTGATAAATTCGCACAGTTTCCCAGGAGCGGATGCGGACTCTGACCACAATTTAGTTGTTATGAAATGTAATGTTCGTTTCAAGAAGATAAGGCAAGGGCGGCGGGTTAGGAAATGGAAATTAGAAGCAGTAAATGGATTAACGAGGAAGGAGTATCAGCAGGCTGTTGAGAAAATGTTGGATGACGGTAAAGAACTGAGTACTATCGAAGAAAATTGGAAATTTATCAAGAAAGGGATATTGGAAGCCGCTAAAGACACTATAGGAACCGTTAACGGGAAAAGGATAAGGAAACCATGGGTAACGGATGAGATGATTGCAAAGATGGATGAGAGAAGATGGAAGAATGTAAACACAGAGTTAGGCAAAATGAAGTACAAAGAGCTAAACAATAAATTGAAAAGGGCGACAAATAAAGCAAAAGAAGAATGGTGGAAAACGCAATGCGAGGATATGGAAAGTTTACAGAAGAAGGGTGAAATTGGTGCTCTATACAGCAAGGTTAAGTTATTATCGGGAAGTAAGAAGGCAAGATCTATGCTAACAGATAAAGATAAGTGGGGTAAGATATTGTTGAACCAGGAAAAATCCAAGAGAGATGGAAGGAATATATAGAAACACTGTATGGTAAAGAACTTAGGCCGACAAGGTTAGACTTAGAAAAGGAACATGACGTAGAAGAAGATAGCTTAGGTCCAGGCATACTCGACGATGAAATAGAAAGGGCATTAAAAGAGATGAAAGCAAATAAGGCTGTGGATAATATTCCTGTAGAAATGTTGAAATGGTTAGGGAAAGGTGGGAAGAAGGTCATATATGGACTGATTCGTAGTATCTATGAGGAAGGAATCTGGCCGGAAGATTTTGTGAGATCGGTGTTAGTTCCTATTCCAAAAAAGGCAAAGGCTTCGTCATGTGAGGATTACAGAACAATAAGTTTGATATCCCACGTAGCTAAAGTTATTCTCAGGATCATCAACAAAAGGATAGAGAGTAAGGCAAATGATTACTTAGGGGATGAACAGTTTGGGTTCAGGAAAGGAAGAGGTACGCGTGATGCCATTGCAGTAATGAGATCACTAGTCGAGAGGAATATAGAATACAACCAGGACGTTTTTGCCTGTTTTGTAGATTTCGAAAAAGCGTTTGATAGAGTGAATTGGGAAAAATTAATGCGTGTATTGCAGAAAATAGGAATGGATTGGAGGGACAGGAGACTGATCCGCAACCTGTACATGTCTCAGACTGCTCAGGTGCGAGTGGGGAACGGAGAGTCCGGATGGGCAGTGTTAGGAAGAGGAGTAAGGCAGGATTGCCCATTATCACCGGTACTGTTCAACGTATATGTAGAGGAAATGATTAAAGAGGCATGGGAAGAACTGGAGGTAGGAATGAAAGTCGGAGGGGAATTCGTAAAATCGGTTAGGTTTGCTGATGACCAAGCATTAGTTGCTCAGTCAGCCAAGGGGTTGCAAGCATTGTTGAGTGAATAGGAGGTTCAGCGCAATAAATATGGGATGAGAATCAATATTAGTAAAACAAAGGTTATGCGATTTTCCAGAAAGAAAAAGGCTAAGCTAAATATTAAAATAGGCGGGGAAAAAATAGAGCAGGTAGAACAGTTTACATATCTCGGAAGTATTTGGACGAACACGGTCAAAGTTTTAGGGACGTAAGGAGAAGAATTGCGCTAGGCAAGGAGGCTTTCTCAAGGAGAAGGGAGTTGATGACGGGGACGTTGAGTAGGGATGTTAAGACAAGACTCGTAAAAACTCTGTTATGGAGCGTAGCTATGTACGGCGCGGAAACGTGGTCGCTGAAGCAGGAGGATAGACGTAGATTGGAGGCTTTTGAGATGTGGGTGTGGAGAAGAATGGAGAAGGTGAAATGGACCGAAAGGAAAACAAATGAGGAAGTACTAGAAATGGTGGGGGAGGAGAGGGGTTTGTTGAGAGAAATCCTATGGAGGCAGGAAAAATGGATGAAAGGCGTATTGAGCGGTAGTGGAATGTTGAAGAAGGTATTAGAGGGGAGAATATTGGGCAAGCGAGGTAAGGATAGGAACAGGATAGGAATGTTGGACGGGATGAAGGGAGGAAAGAAGTACACCGAGATGAAGAGGGACCTGATATAAATTAGTTTGATAGGTGGGGAGTCACAAAATGTTTATTTGATAGTTGTATCCATCCCAAAACCTACCTTAACCGGTAGATTACCTAGTAAATATATATATATTCAAACTTGAAAATCGCGCCATACGGCGCACAAATATTCATTCAAACAGAAATAGGTATTAGGAAAGGGGATAGGAAAGCACATAAAAGGCGAACACAGGACATGTGGGGAAGGCGGTTTTTGAGCAGATCACGAAAGTAAAAATATTTCCTTATCCCGGATTTGGACCACGGACCTGTTTGAATTTCTGTTTGAATATATATATATATATATATATATATATATATATATATATATATATATATATATATATAAATGTTTATGATCTGATGACGACGGTGGTTCAGTCGAAACGTCAATATCTACTGTAAGTGTCCTTCATTTATTTTTCTGTGTGTGGAATATTTATTATCCGAGTGCTTGTGGGTTTGTGCGTCGCCGGAGAGCGTCAATTTCAAGGATATATATATATATATTTATATATATATATATATAAATATATATAAATTCACTGATAGTCATAACAAACACAGAAACCAAAAGACAAAAAACTCACTGGTTCTCGAATTTTTGGTGGTCCAACCACCTTTCTCAAGAGGAATTAGGAACAGAACTGGGGTTATATATATATATATATATATATATAACGTATTCGAATTCAGATTTACTGTCATTTGACATATTTATATATCTCAAGAATAAATCGGCTATATCGAGTGATAGATACCCAACTAGCCTCACCCACAATTCTATGTCTACATAATACCACGGAAGCAATGCGGTGCTAGGGTGCCAGGTCACTATCCGTAAAAGAGAACAAACTGCATACATAGTGATCACATTCATGCACACCTTAATCTACAGTGGCGTATACATTCAAGAGAAAATTCTTTAATCTTATACGCAGGCAAATATACACGCTATTAACTAACAAATAATTGCATCTTAGGATACACTAATGAATTTGTCCAACATCGTGGAAAGAAGAATTTGATAAGTAAGAAGGCTTTCCATTAATATCTATAATTCCACTACCATTGGGACATGCGACATGCAATGGTCTCCTTCCTAAAGGACACCGGTATGGAGTGTGACCCAACGCTGCAGGTAGCGGGAGGGTCCCCTCGGAGAGAGAGTCGACGGATGGAAGGGGAAGCTAAAAACGGAAAAATCACAGCAAGTAATACTCTACCGAGCAGTACATTTCTAGATGGCATCCTAATGCGGGCATGCGGGAAGGGGTTTGTTAACAAAACACATGAGAGTAGTGAAAGTGCATGTAGTTGAGTAGAACTAATTATACCCCAGACGCCGAAGGTGGAAAAGGGAATTTTTGGTATCTATATCCCTGCAGAGTCAATCCCTTATTGTCCGTGGGTTGAAGAATGCATTGAGTCTGCCAGTTCTGGTATCTATTTTCCAAATTATATACACATGACCCAAGCGACAAATATATGTTGGAGTGCGAATAATTTGCGAGACCTTGGTGCTGAATCATTCAGATGTGAATTTATTATTTACGTTCAACTCATCTTCAACTCATCTTCAACTCATCTCGTCTTTCTTCCAATGATTCCCACCCCAATTTCAACCCGTAAAAAGTGTACTTGTTCCAGTGAAGAGCGGACTTGATTCTATATTACTTCCACAACGTAAGCAAAGTGAATACTCTGAGTCTATTCAAGTATATAGTTCATCACCACGTTCAGTACTGTGTAATCACGGAATCTCTCTGTTTAAAGGCCTTTGTACACGAAGCATAAATTAGTCCTGGAATCAGGGTATAATCATGTTGTGTAAATTAGGTTTCCTTCATTGATCATTTCATTTTTTGTTATGAAAACAACAGTGTAATATGGATTCTCTTTGCAAGTCTAGATTTTGAATCACAGGTGAGTGTTGGCGTTTCAATGGACCACTATCGAATGTTTCGCTGGAATCTATATAAATTTCGTGAGAATCGGTTTTTTACTATCTACCAAAAGATGCACAAAGACTATATTATATCACAGTTTAAAACAGAGATATATTCATACATAACTTCTCTAATTTGCAATTAATTTCCGAATTAGACTGTTCCTTGCGCAAAATCACCAAAACAAACTTTGAATTTTAATATGGGGATCCAATTCCTTATGCACATTTCTCTTTTTTATTTATTTTGGAACGGTACAGTTACGTGTTAATCATCAATCGAAACAATAGCAACAGTTAAAAAAAAGGAACATTAATTCATGCATCAATGGCGACATAATTAAGAGGATAAGCGAGAGAAGGAAGTGGAAGAATGAAATCGAGTTTGGCGGAAGATAACAGATGGAGATAAATAATACGCTAAAGAGCAAAAGAGGCAAAATGGAGGAGGCGATGCGAGAACAAGAATAAATGACAAAATAAGGAAATGAGCAAAGACATTTTCCGGAGAGAATGGTGCGAAATTTTGGAGCACATAATTATCAGTTCCATAATGAGACATCTTGATAACATTAACGTTTTAAGTGACAATCACACAAATTCTGGAAAACCCGCTCCTGCGATACCCAATTAGGATTATTCACACATGGCATACTCTTATCGGGTGAAAGTGCTGGACAAGTGGATGCGATCTTTCTAGGTTTTTAAAAAAGGTGGTTGATTAGTAATGCAAAACATGGTAAATTTAACATGGTAAAATTATTAATAAATTAGTCCTTTAGGGCACTAGTTCCTAAAGCGTGCCAGTGACCGCGGGTGTACCTCAGGGAAATGTAATCGGCCCGTTGCTTTTCTTGATTTTTGTAAACAATTTGAACAGTAAAATAAGGACGTTCCCGGAAGACACAACGATTTATCGGGAGATATATTGGTATCAGGAACGTTTAATTCTCAATCTAGGATCTAGATTGCAAAAGTAAATGATGTTCAAAATGAGGATTGTAATTAAACCTAAATAATTGCACAGCAATACATTTATTTTAATGATCAACGGGAGTTGTTTACAAATTAGCTGGAGCGGACCGAAAATAGTTGATACTGTAAAATACCGAGCTCTATTATCTATAGCTCTATGTATTACTAAAGACTTCGATTGGGAGACCAATATACGGAGAGTCTGCGGATAAGCATGTAAAAACTTTGCATCTACATAATACCCCATAAGCCACCGTAACGGCATGTTGCGGGGGGGGGTTAGGTCCCTCTTGTATGAGGGGACAAAACCACCTTCAAAATTAACACACAGGAGTGACCCAAAGCTTAATGGAGCGGAAGGGTCTCCCCAAAGAGAAAGAGAGACGAGGGATGGAAGGGGAAACTGAAAAACAGACAAAGCAGAGCAAGTAATACTCTAACGAGCACTACATTATTAAATGGCATTCTAATGCAAGCACGCGGGAAGGGTTTTGACAATCAAACATACGAGGTTATTGAAATTGCAATCAAATGAGTAGAACTATTTATTGGTCCCTAGGCGCTGAGGGTGGCAAGAGGAATTTTTTCCAACTGTAATCCTGCAATTGCTCTCCAGAATTGAAGGAATCCTTGAGTCTGCTAGTTCTGGCATCTATTTCCCGAATTCTATAGACATGATCCATTCAATAACGGAGCACTTTGCTACTTAAGACCCGGCAGATCTCAGTGTAAATTACATATCCTCGATAGCCCCAGTGGGTAGAGCGTTGGCCCGGCAATTCGAAAGATTCAGTGTTCAAGTACCGGTGAAGGAAATATTTTTGCACTGGTGATTGTGTTAGCTGTAGCGAAAAAAGACAAAAACTCATAAACACATAAAAAAGAAAATAAACTCGTACGTTTTCGAATTTTCGGTGGTACAAGGCACCTTACTCATGGAAGACACTAAGTTTATTAGAGGAAATGCTGGAGGCACTGGATGGAAGGAGAAGGTAAGGAAAGGTTTTCGAGGTGATGAGTGGAAAAGAGAGTTTTTAGAAGTGGAATAACAATAATATGGAATGTATTGGGATCGGAGGGAGGTTGAAAATATTTGAAGAAAGGGATATTTAATATCTAACATTAATACCTGAGTCATTCTAGGAATCCAGGAGTCAAATAAACGCCTGCTCTATTGTCTATAGCTGGACTGGATCGGTCAGAGGGTGAGATGGGTGCTAAACTGGATACAATATACAATTTATCAAAGGGAGTGTTGTGTTCAGAGGCGTGTTTTGGGATTGGGAGCACACCAATCAGGGAAGAATTCTTATGCGAGGCCTGGTGGTTATTGATTCTAGTATTGAGGCGTGTAGTACACTGTCCAATATAAAAGGCAGGGCAAAGTGGGCACTTGAGAAGGTAAACTACGCTGCTGGAGGTACATGAGGAGTGTGGAGTTCGTAGGAGAGAGTTAAAAAGCGGCTGGGAGAGGGATGGGATTCTGGTTAGGAAAATAGGACATGTTTTGCATCTACGTTTACTGCAAGGCATTAGAGTGGTTTTGGGAGGGAGCGGGGTCTTAAGGAGTAAATTGGTTGATTTGAGGAGATCTGATGAGTTGGCGGGACGCTTGAAAGAAACTGAGGAGCATTTCGGAAAAAGGTAGGCGGTGGAATTGAGTTTTTCAGGTTAAGATAGAGGTCTTTTAGCAATGATCTCCGAAACACAAGGCGAGGGAAGTAGGTGGTGCCAATTGTAAGAGGGCGGGGGGTTTTGTGCGGTGAATGAAGGTTTGAGAGTACAAGCATGCCTTCGGATTCTTTTGTTTAGGTGGGATTCCGGGAAACCTTGTTGGAGGACTACCATTATGGTGCATTGTTTGGATTTCCTGTAATTGTTTTTTTTGTATTGATTGTCTGTAATTCTGTTGTTTATCGTTATGATTTGGATCATATTACTATTGTATATGAAAAAAAAGAAAGTTTATGTGTAAAAATAAAATTCAAATTTTTGAAGGGAAAAGTAACTATTGCCGTAGGAATATTATGGGAAGCTACAGCTGGGGTTGATTCTTCCCATGATAAACTTAAATTAATCAGCAGTAAAAATTAAAGCCTAAATGCCATGCATAAGATTAGTCAAAAGTGACCCTTTTTCCACCGCACAATTACTATATGATCGAAGCTCTAAAAATAAACATGAAAAATCGTTTGTGCATATACAACTCTTGAAAAATAATATGGCTTGACTGTATTAAGAATTTTAAGAGTAAAACTCGAAATGCCTATCATAAAAAATGACCTGAAATCCCCTGCGACATTTCCCACTTGCAAATTCTGGGGTTGTATGCTCACTTATAATTAAATGGCGGGCTCCTATATGACCAGGATGATGGTATCATCGAAGGTATTTGGAAGCATAGTTTGATTACTTTGCATGAGCAATTGCAACTTCATCATAATCATGGGCGTATTAAGTTCAATGCTCTTTGCTCCTTAAGTGACTAAAAAGCTAATGTTAGAATTTGACGGGATTATACGGCATATCCTCCATCTCCTGTATTAATTCCACTAAATGGGATCAATTAGCATTTCAATCCATCAATTGCAGCTTAATTTGATGCTGTGACCGAAGCCACGGTGAAGTCAATCAGTATTACATCAGAAGTGTTATTGAAGAGACAAACCAGGAGCCCTCATTTGACAGTCTATCAACGATTCTGAAACGAGTGAAATTTTGTTTAAACCAACGTACCCATAACCTGAGGGTAATAGGATAATCGCGATTAAACAACTGATGAACTTAAAATTATTTAGGCGCCCTAAAATCACAGTTATATGAAAAACAAGTGGACTCTAGTTTCTATAATTTCAAATTTGTATCAATTAAAAACCAACGAAAAAAGCCAGACACGATCTCCAATAATATAGTCTTAAATGCAAATGCAGTCAATTGGGCTTGTGGATATGTATTTTATCCTGAATAAAAATTATAAGGAAGAATAATAATTTATAATTTCTTAAAAGTAGTTTCCGGTGCTCCACAGAGGAACTAGGTACTTTTTCCCTTTCAGTTACTTCATTAATACAAAAAAGATTGATAATATCATGAACAAACCCATCAGATTACCCACCGATTGTACGATCATCCAAATGGGAGCTGGAAATTAATTGGAATTAGGTGAATTATAAAATTATATCCAAATATATTAGTGCCTATTTCAAGGATTATTATGTAAATGCACATCAGAAAAAGTGTACAGTAACACGAATACTTTCTATAGGTAAACCTATATATATATATATATATATATATATATATATATATATATATATATATATAATGCAGTAATGAGATCACTAATTGAGAGGAATATAGAATACAGCCAGCCTGTTTTGAATATTTCCAAAAAGCGTTTGATAGAGTGAATTGGGAAAAATTAATGCGTGTATTGAGAAAATAGGAATGGATTGGAGGGACAGGAGACTGATCATCAACCTGTACATGTCTCAGACAGCTCAGGTGCGAGTGGGGAACGGAGAGTCCGGATGGGCAGTGTTAGGAAGAGGTGTAAGGCAGGGTTGCCCAATGTCTCCGGTACTGTTCAACGCATATGTAGAGGAAATGATTAAAGAGGCATGGGAAGAATTGGAGGTAGGAATGTAAGTCGGAGGGGAATTTGTAAAATCGGTGAGGTTTGCTGATAACCAAGCATTAGTTGCTCAGTCAGCCAAAGGGTTGCAAGCATTGCTGAGTGAATTGGATGTTCAGTGCGAAAGATATAGGATGAGAATCAATATTAATAAAACAAAGGTTATGCGATTTTCCAAAAAGAAAAAGGCTAAGCTAAATATTAATAAAGGCGAGGAAAAAATAGAGCAGGTAGAACAGTTTATGTATCTCGGAAGTGTTTTGGACCAACACGGTCAAAGTGGTAGGGACGTAAGGAGAAGAACTGCGCTAAGAAAGGAGGCTTTCTCAAGTAGGAGGGAATTGATGGCGGGGACGTTGAGTAAGGAGGTTAATACAAGACTCGTAAAAACTCTGGAATGGAGCGTAGCTATGTACGGCGCGGAAACGTGGTCGCTGAAGCAGGAGGATAGAAGTAGATTGGAGGCTTTTGAAATGTGGGTGTGGAGAAGAATGGAGAAGGTGAAATGGACCGAAAGGAAAACAAATGAGGAAGTACTTGAAATGGTGGGTGAGGAGAGGGGTTTGTTGAGAGAAATCCTAAGGAGGCAGGAAAAATGGATAAAAGGCGTATTGAGCGGTAGTGGAATGTTGAAGAAGGTAATAGAGGGGAGAATGTTGGGCAAGTGAGGAAAGGGTAGGAACAGGATAGGGATGTTGGATGGGATGAAGGGAGGAAAGAAGTACACAGAGATGAATAGGGACCTGATGTAGTTTAGGTTGCTGGAATGGGTTTTGTTTGGAGTTACAAAATATTTATGTGATAGTTGTGTCCATCCAAAAACCTACCTTAACTGGTAGATTACCTAATAATAATATATATACACACACATACAGAGTCTGACCTGAAGAAGGCCTCGGAGTAGGCCGAAAACCTAAATTATCTACAATATGAGTGTCCTTTAAGTGTTTTCTTTTTTATTCTGTGTTCTATGGTGCCGTCCAAAAGTTATATTGCTCTCGTGAGTACTTCCGCATCATCGATATATATATATATATATATATATATATATATATATGATTTCTTCGAAGTAACACGGAAGTGTTGAATAAAAAACTTAGACAGTAACACAAAGCACGAGAACACATAAAAAGAACACTCACAATAATATCTTGATAATTTCGACGGAGCTCGAGTCCGTCACACAGAATATGGCGTTAACCTACTGTCCATTCTCCTCTTGTGTTTGTCAATTTCTCCTTTGGTGGGTGTAACAGCTCCCTAACGCCATCTTCTGTGTAATGATTCGGAGCACTTTAGCGCTTTGGTGATCTGCTCACATCGGCCATCCCCCCTCTATTGTGTTCGTTCTTTGTATGTGTTCCATTACCATTTTCCTTATCTCTATTTCAATGCGAATAAATATTTTTTCGCCATATGGCGGTATTTCGTGTTAGAATGTGTATTTGGCCAATGTGGCTCGTCTCTTCTTCTGGCTATGCGTGCCATGAAACGCACCGTTCCTATCCTTTATGATGTTGTATGCTTGCTAACCTACTGTCCATTCTCCTCTTGTGTTTGTCAATTTCTCCTATGGTGGGTGTAACAGCTCCCTAACGCCATCTTCTGAGTAATGATTCGGAGCACTTTGGCGCTTTATAAGATCGCAGATTTCTGTGCTCGCTCGAGGAGGCCCCCCCGTGGAACGCTGCCGAACAACCCGCTCTTCGTGGAGACCACGGCTGGCTCTTCCTCTTCGGACGAGGTCGGGGGGGAGGGATGTGGCGACAACTCGCGACCTCGATCGTTGACTCGTCGGACGAAGGGTCCCGGGAAACGGCGAAGTACTCGTCGCCCGGGTTCAAGCCGCGACCGGAGCGACGTAAGCCACGACCAAAACTCTGGTAAGTGATGTCCGGTGCCCGTAGATGCCCTATTGCTTCACCAATGAATGTCATTTCGCTGAATATTGCCGGAATTTACAGTCACCTAAAAATTGCAGTCCTCCAACGTTTTCTCCGCGATCTCAGGGCTGATGTAATCCTCCTTCAAGAGGTGAAGGAGGACATAGTCTGGGATGCGAACACTTTTCAGGCTATCGGCAATTTCGCCGATTGTCATTCTGGCACCACCACCCTAGTCCGAAATGGCATTCCATTCTCTCATGTTCGCCGCCACGCCTCGGGTCGAATAACGTCTGTTATCGTGAATGGGATCCACATAATGAATTTTTACGCTCCCTCTGGCGAGTGTGCGAGGGCAGAGCGCGAAACATATTTTAATGAACTTCTCCTCCCCTACCTTTATCCCTTCTCGGGGAAGGCCATCTTGGGTGGGGACTTCAACTCCATTTACCGCCGAGAGGATAGTGCCTCGAACAGGGATAGAATGACATACTACCCAAGCCGAGCACTCTCACTAATGCTTGACTCAATTGGAGCGATTGACGCAGTGCGTTCTTTCTGCGCCGGTCCCGCCCCCTTCACGCGATCAGGACATAACTCTCGGACGCGGATCGACTACCTCTTCCTCTCGGCATCACTTAAGAATGATGTCCAGAGAGTGGACACCCTCCCAGTGTCCTTCTCTGATCACTGTGCGCTGATCATGAGTGTTACATGCCCGGATACAACCCCCGCCGCGCGTGCCCACCGCTGCGGCGCCGTGTGGCGCATGGACCTCCGCGTTCTGGAGGACGCCACTCGCCGCGACTCCATCCGCAGCCGGGTGTGTGAACTGATCGCGGCATTACGTACTGGTGCAGACCTCGCGGTATGGTGGGACGAAGTTTTCAAACCCCGAATTGTCACACACATCAAAAGGCAAGCTTTAGAGTGGCGTAGAGAAAAAAATTACACCATCTCCTTCTACCGCCGGGCGCTGGAGGAGCTCCTGCGTAAGGATGTTGCGCCGGAGGGTTTCCACGCCCAAGTGTCGTCACTTAAAAAAATTATACTTGGCCATGAACTTCAAAAATACGCGCCCCAAAAATGGCAAAAAGAATTAGAGACAGATATAGGGGGGCTCCTTACGCTATCCGAGCTTCGGCGCTCGGTGAAATCCAACTCCGGCTCCGTCACAGACAGAATCCCTGTCAGAGAATCTGCCACCGGCGACACCGACCTCCTTATGGAAGCGACCCGGCACTTTAAAAATATTTTTAACAGGTATCCGCCGTGGAAGGAGGGAGACACACCCCCTCTTCCCCCTCTCCCTATGCTGTCCTCAACCCAAAAAGCGGATCTAGGTCGAGACATAAGTCCGGACGAACTGGACTGCGTCTCCTCCATGTTCCCAAAGAGCAAAGCACCCGGCTTGGACGGCCTACCCTTTGAATTTTATTTCGCATACTGGGATGTTCTTAAACTTATTTTAACCAGACTTTTTAATTTCATTTTAAGTAGCGGCTCTCTGACTGCAAGTCAGCGGACCGCCGTGATAACCCTTATACCAAAGATTACGCGGCCCAAGTCGTTCAACGATTTTCGTCCAATCGCCCTTTTAAATGCCGATTATAAGATATTGGCACACGTCTTGCGCTATAGAATGACGGCTGTTGCCGACATAGTCCTCTCTCCATCCCAGTACGCCGTGTCGAAAACGCGAAACATTTTCGATGCCGCACTGCTAATTCGCGACGTCATTTTTTCCTCACCTTTGTATGGCGATAGTTTTCTAGCAGTGCTTGGAATTGAGCTTGCGAAAGCATTTGATCTGGTCCGGATCGAATGGATCGTAACCGTGCTCAAGACGATGGCCTTCCCCGAGCACTTTTTACGTTCCGTTTTAATGACGTACATCGGTACATCTTCTAGAATTAGAATAAAGAATGCCACCTCACCCCCCATTCCCGTCTGTAACTCCGTCCGGCAGGGCTGCCCGTTGTCAATGCTGCTTTTTGCTTTTGCCATAGACCCCCTACTCAGGCGACTTCAGAGCAGTGGAATCGGGATACGCCGTCACAGCGCTGTCTGCCCGGGCGTCGCATACGCTGACGACATAACCCTTTTCATAAACGACCCGTCCCACATGGCTCTCGCCCACGACATTTTAAAGTCATACGAGCAGGGTGGTCTCTTCCTCAACGGTCGGAAATCCAGGTTTCTCCTGCTGAGGGGAAGCCCGCCACCGACCTCCATCGGTTGGTCAGAGTCCCCCTCTCTCAAAATCCTAGGGTTCTGGTGGGAGAAGGAGTTGGCTCCCACGATTGAGCGGAACTGGGGAGTATAGACCGCCATATAAAATGGAGTGTTGGGAAACTTTCACTACCTTCCCTCCCGATTGTGCTCGTGTCCGCCTCCTGAACCAGATTGTCTTCCCGAGGCAATGGTATGTGGCCCATTTGTGGCCCTTACCCCCTAAATACAATGCATACTTCATTAAAGCGTCTAACCAAATGATCTGGAACGGCTACGTAAAGAAAGTGTCCCGCAACCAGCTCTATGGCCCTTTTGAGCTAGGTGGGCTCAATTTAATGGATACAGCTCTAAAAGCAAAGGTGGTCTACGCGAAGCTCGGTCTGCGCGTCCTTGGGGGTGACGACGCGTGGCGAAAGGCACTCCTCAGGGACGCGTGGCAGGCACTCGCGCAAGACGAATGCCACCGGAGGGCTTTTGAAGAAACGAAAAAGGTCGCCTCACTCCTGAGAGATGGAGAAACAATTTCGGTCAAGACCCTGTATCTCAGAGCGCTCGCCGAGCGGGGAAAAATGACATCCAAAACGACATTATCTTGGAAAAACTGGGCAACCAGCAGAGTGAACGACAAGGCGCGTAGTCAAATGTTCAACCTAATCGCGAACTTGGTCATGATGAGGGAAGTGAGGCACCAACTACGGTTAGCTGATTCACCCCTTTGTCCATCATGCCGTCGAATAGACAACGCCGCGCATCTGATTCTAGGCTGCGGCGAAAAACTCAGAGAATGGGAAGCCCTGAAAAAGATATATAAAACTTGGGACGTGTTCGGCGGTGGTGCCATTACAGACATAAATCTGATCACCCTGAACTTTCGGCTCTTTCCGAGTTTCAAAACTCTAATTATGACTACTTTAATCGTGGAGTTCATACAATTAAGAACAGCGAAAAAAAATTCCGCAAAAGGTATGCAAGCAATGGTGGAACGGATGTGGCTGCCCCCGGTGCCGGACACACTTCGCCAGTGGTTGAAGAGTTGTTTCACAGAATGTGTTTAAAACTAATCGATAACCTCACCATTTATAATGTATATCTTGTGAACCTAGCCTCATTATTTTCATCAACAGCATTGCATATGATCTCAATTGTATATGCACATTTCTAATGTATGTAGTCTAATAATGTGTATTTTTGTATATGTTTTTTTCTATGTTTATGTATATATATGTGTATGAATATATTTATGCATATATTCATAAGGAAAATATTATTATGTAACCAAAATCTATAAGCTGTTATTATGTACAATGTAAACACTTGCTGTGTAACGTATGAACTGAACCAAACAAAAATTAATTGAATCATAGCTCAGGTGGTTAGAGCATCCGCTCGGCAAGTGGAGAGATCCGTAGTTCAAGTCCCGGTCGAGGAAAATATTTTTACATTCGTGATCTCCTCACATCCGCCATCCCCACCTCTATTGTGTTCGTCCTTTATATGTGTTCCTTTACCATTTTTTTTATTCTCTATTTCAATTTAATATATATATATATATATATATATATATATATATATATATATATATATATATATATATATATTAGTGTGTGTGTGTGTGTCTGTATACATATTCATTCAACCACGAAATCCTGCTCAAATCCGCTTTCCTAACTATCCTGTGTTTTTCTTTTATCTGTCTTCCTATCCCCTTTCCTTATATATCTATTTCTATGTGTGAAAATAATATTTGTTCGCCGTTTGGCGGGATATTCATGTTTCAATATGTGTTTGGCCAATGTGGCTCGCCTCTTCTTCTGGCTATGCGTGCCATTAAACGCACCGTTCCTATCCTCTATAATGTCGTATGCAGATTTTTTATTAAGCTTTCTCCTTGTGCGCCGTCTATTTCTCCTTTGGTAGTTAAACAGCTCCCTAACGCCATCTCTCGTACAACAACTCTCGGAACACTTAGCCGCTTTAAAAGATCGTAGATCTACGCTTAGTTGGTAGAGAATCCGCCCGGAAAGTGGAAGGCCCGTGGTTCAAATCCCGGTAAGGATATATTTTTAAATTTGTGATCTGCTCAAATCCCCCTTCCCCACCCTTCCTGTGTTTGTCTTTTATGTGTTTTCCTATCCCCTTTCCTTATAAACCTTTTTCTATGTGTGAAAATATAATATATATATTTTTTTTATACCTACATTTCTTAAGGCGTTGAACGTCGAACTAGACGAAGGTTTCGTTTTTAAGATCAAGCGAAACATCCCACTACCGCTCAGTACGCCATCATCCCTGCCCCCATATGATTTCTCTCAAAAAACTCCTCTGCCCAACCACCATCTCCAGTACTTCCTCATTTGTTTGACTTTCGGTCAGTTTCACCTAATAAATTCATCAGCATAATTCTGCATCAGCGATCACGTTTCCTCACCGTACATAGCTACGCTCCATTTCAGAGTTTTTACGAGTCTTGTCTTATCCTCGCTACTCAACGTCCCCGCCATCAATTCCCTCCTACTTGAGTAACCCTCTTTGCCTAGTGCAATTATTCTCCTTACGTCCCAACTACTTTGACCGTGTTGGTCCAAAAAACTTCCGAGGTACGTAAACTGTTCTACCTGCTCTGTTTTTCCCCTCCTATTTTAATGTTTAGCTTAGCCTTTTTCTTTCTGGAAAATCGCAAAACCATTGTTTTATTAATATTGATTTTCATCCTATATCTTTCGCACTGAACCTCCAATTCACTCAGCAATGCTTGCAACCACTTGGCTGACTGAACAACTTATGCTTGGTCATCAGCGAACGTAACTGATTTTACGAATTCCCCTCCGACTTTCATTCCTACCTCCAGTTCTTCCCATGCCTCTTTAATCATTTCCTCCAAATATACGTTGAACAGCACCGGTGACAATGGGCAACCCTGCCTTACACCTCTTCCTAACACTGCACATTCGGACTCTCCGTCCCCCACTCGCACCTGAGCAGTCTGAGACATGTACAGGTAGCGGATTAGTTTCCTGTCACTCCAATCCATTCCGAATTCCTGCAATACCAGCATTAGTTTTTCCCAATTCCCGAGTAACATTCCATCAGTTGCTTGCTCTACGTTGACTATGCCTCTTTCTACCTATTTTTACAATATTATTGCAACCCCTCGTTTGCTCTTGTCCCCGCTGCTGTATCTTATTCTATAACTATCACTGCTTTAATCCCCGCTATCCTTCCATCTCACCTCCCATAGACCTAAACATCTATAATACCTCTTTCCATCAGTCGCTTAAAATTCTCTATTTTGCCTTCCCTCAACATTGTCTTGGCATTCCGATTCCCAATTTTAACTACTTTCGTCTTAACCTGAGTGATCTGTCTTGCTGCTGTTATATCTCCCCCGCAAAGGTTACGTGGGATGACGACCGCGCAAGCCTTTCCTTCCCCGCTGCCGGGCACGACACACTCCACTTGGGCCGAGTCCCGTAGTTAACAGGACTCATATTTTCTGTAGTACCCATCATTACATTCTTGGGAATGATAATTGAGGTGGTTTCCCGTCGCCTTCCTCAATAGTGTTTTTTAAGCGACACAATCACTTAATGGCTCCCCCAATGGGGAACATACGCCTTTACAGCCGCCTCACTGGGGATCAGACGCTGCGTGGACTACCTTTCGTCTGGCTCCTAACCTTCGATATATATATATTTTTTTCCCTACAGGTTCCCCCCACCTTTCCTCACCTAACCCCCAACCCCCTCAACCCTTACCCTTCCCTCATGATGCTACACCCCCTGCCACACACCTTTTTGGTGGCTCGCAGGGTATTTATGTAGATGTGCATGTAGATGTAGATGGAAGATAAGATATGACTGCAGTCATATGTTATCTTCCGATGAAGACGGAGCTCGAGTCCGTCGAAATTATCAAGATATTATTGTGAGTCTTCTTTTATGTGTTCTCGTGCTGTGTTACTGTCTAAGTTTTCTACTAAACACTTCCGTGTTACTTCGAAGAAATCATCTATATATATATATATATATATATATATATATAAAAGAGGGTCATCCGGAAAGTAGTACCCGTTCGTGCCGCATGAAGTGCTGACGACGCGAGTAGCCGCTGGACGAGGTCAGATAGCTTCAGTGGCTTGCCTGCCTTCTCTGAGCCAAGTTGCGTGACGAGCCATTGCCTGTGTTGTTTCTGTGATTGTTTACAATGTTTAAAAAAATTGAGAACGCCGCCAGTTGTGAAGTGAGGGCAGTGATTAAATTCCGCAATGCAGGAAACGTTCGCCCATGTGATATTCATCGCCAATTAAAGGAGGTGTATGGAGACAATGTAATGGACGAGTCGTCTGTTCGGCGGTGGTGTCGCAACTTCAACATGGGGAGGGGGAACACACACGACGATGAGCGTTCGGGGAGACCGTCTGTCATTACAGACCAACTGGTGAGCTCAGTTGACGAATTCGTGAGGAACGATCGGCGCGTCACAATTGATGACATCTGTGAGCATTTTCCCAATGTTTCTCGAACAATTGTTCATGAAATTGTTAAACACCATCTGCATTATGCAAAAATTTGTGCAAGATGGGTCCCTCGCATGCTTACAGATGAGCACAAAACCAAGCGTATGGCTGCAGCACTGACGTTTTTGGGACGTTATTCTGATGAAGGAGACTATTTCTTGGCTCGCATAATTACTGGTGACGAAACATGGGTTTGTTATGCATCACCTGAGAGTAAACGACAGTCAATGGAGTGGCATCATGCTCATTCACCAAACAAACCAAAAAAATTCAAGACAGTTCTGTCCACCACGAAACTCATGGCAACCATTTTCTGGGATCGACGAGGTGTATTGCTTATTGATTTTATGGCCCGTGGAGACACTATTAATGCCAATGCGTATTGTGAAACATTAAAGAAATTACGGCGGGCAATACAAAATCGGCGGCGAGGTCTATTGTCTACTGGTGTCATTCTCGTTCATGACAATGCCAGGCCTCATGCAGCTGGGATAACACAAATACTTTTGCAGCAATTCAAATGGGAAACTTTCGACCATCCACCGTATAGCAAGGACTTGGCCCCTTCAGATTTTCATCTCTTTACAAAGCTTAAAGACTTTTTGGCAGGAAAAAGATTTGAGAGCGAAGAAGAACTTAAAGAAGGAGTGACCCTGTATCTCAATGTGCTGGCGGCGAAGGACTATGCAGCAGGAATACAGAAACTTGTCACACGTTACGACAAATGCCTTAATTTGCTTGGAGATTATGTTGAGAAGTAGTTTAAAGTATCCTCTTTCAAATAAAATTTTTTATGTTTGTTAATATTTACTTTTGTGTCTTTATGTCACGAACGGGTACTACTTTCCGGATGATCCTCGTGTGTGTATATATATATATGTATACAATATGACTTAACTATCAACGCACAATAGGAGAACACCTAAAAGGAACACTCGCAATTAATTTCTTCATAATTTCGACGGAGTCCGACTCTCTCTCCGAAATGCCTTCCATCAGTAAGAGAGAGAGAGAGAGAGAGAGAGAGAGAGAGAGAGAGAGAGAGAGAGAGAGAGAGAGAGAGAGAGAGAGAGAGAGAGAGAGATCAACGCACAATAGGAGAACACCTAAAAGGAACACTCGCAATTAATTTCTTGATAATTTCGACGGAGTCCGACTCTCTCTCCGAAATACCTTCCATCAGTAAAAGAGAGAGAGAGAGAGAGAGAGAGAGAGAGAGAGAGAGAGAGAGAGAGAGAGAGAGAGAGAGAGAGAGCAGATCAATCATAGATTTTTCTTCATTATTTATTTTTCTATCTAGTTTACTTTTATTATTTGTTTATGTGACATTTTTATCACCTTCAATCGTTTTTTATCAATTACGGTCAATGTCTCTAATCCGTAGAAAAGTAGTCTCCATGTATATATCCTTTCCAATCGCTTTCCTATTACTATTCCAAGCAGTTTTTCCTCTGATAGAAAGTCTTTTCCGTATTTATATTTTCCATACGATACTTCTCTAGCTTCTTACATAAAAAATGCTGCCTGCTTGTTGCATGGCAAACCCATTTCTCTTGTCCGAATATCCCTCCTGTCTTACTTTGAGATTGAATTCCCTGATTCGACTCCAGATATCTTAGTTTAATTCTTGGTTTTCTTGGTGTTTTACTTATTTATTCTTTTCCGTATATTAGCGGGCATTGAATTAAAGATATAATTATCCACAACATTGAATCATTTACACAAGTTTTTGTTTTGAAAATAGATGGAACTTTAAAAAACTGAATAGTTTCGGGTATCTACTGAAATGAATTTTTTTAAATAATGCTTGGAGGCCCGGATAAAATCTTATTTTCTTATTCAGTGTAAAAAGTGGATGGGAAAAATTAAGTTATCTTAGGATCAGATGAGTTAATTTTACTGATGATAATTTAATAACTGGGCTATCACTGATTTCTATATTACATTTTTATCTCTTTTATTTTATAATACGTTTCAACTCATGTAAACTTTTTTACGCTGACTCCTCGCAAGTGTTCACAGTTCCATTAATAACTACGTTAAAACTAATTGTAATAGATCAAATAAATAACTGGGCCATCATGGATTTCTCTATCAAATTTTGACCTTCAGGTATGTAATTAATATACGGACGTAGACTTTTTTAAGCTGACTGCACACAAAGGTGCAGTATAACATTTTGTTTTAGGTAAAATTTTATCTTAGTGAACATTTGTAGGGTTTCATAGAATTTTACGCAAAAAGTATAAGGAAGATTATTTAAAATGCTGCCGAGCATTATTTTTAAAACTGCTTCCAAGAGATGCAACTACAGAGTTCAATATAAAAGTAATGTGCACTTTCTAGGAAAATAGATTTATCGATCGTTCTTGTACAAATGCTTGAAATTCTTCAAAATACACTCCTCCTGCATCAATAATATATTTGCGGAGACGTGTCAACAACGCCTAAGAAGGCACCCTGAGACTCCTTGACGGGAACGTGTCTTTCAGGAACATTGAGTGACATATTTTGGAAGTTTTCCACGGCCTCCCAACGCTTTCCTTTCAGCTCTCTCTTTTCAGTTTGGAAAAAGAAAAAACCGTCGCAAGGAGTCAAGTCGGGACTGCAAGAGAGCAATGGGGCCAGGACGTTGATAACTATGAATGACGTGTGGCTTGGGGCATTGTCATGTTGGAAACTGACCGTGTCGTGCACCGTGTTGGAAAGTCAAAAAACGCACTTCACTCGGGGGCACGTCATTCCGCTGAGACTGCTCGAAGCAAACTGGCGACCGGATGCGTTGGAAGGGCAGGATTCTCATCACATCCCGACTGGTTTTTCTGCGCTGCCATGGATAATCGCGTCACAAGGAAAACATACGCATTTCTTTCTTTTTGTACCATGTATACATACTTAACGTAAATAAGGGATCATTTATAGGGAGTGGTTCGATCGCTGGGAACGAGTCACGGAAAGGAGGATGGAGAAGGTGGGATCTTCAGTCATCAGCGGGGATCGAAATGGAATGGGAGGAGCAAGGCCCCAAACGGTGTGAGCGAGGGGCAGGGGGGGTGCTGGGTGTGGCTCCGATATTCATTTCCTGTTTGCTCGAAAAACAATCTGTTTCAATTTGAATAAATATTTTAGGAATGCTAGGTTCATTGTGGTGTGTCATTGCGAAATATATTTTTTTCACAGATCCGAAATTGAATTCAATTTAAAATCTGTTCTATTTTCGGTTTGCTTTAATATTTTATCAAAGCATTCCAAGGGCAATAAAATTATTTCATTAAAAGCGTATAGACGTTTCAATGAAATAGTTTGGCACGTTTATAAATTCGTGAAAATATAACTGACTTCCTCCCGCAATAACACTCTACATATCTTAACTATTGCCCTACATTGAAGAAGGTTAACATTTTAAAATAACCCATGAACTTTCCAATTGAAAAATCTAAGCCAACGACACCGTTTCAGGTGTAACATGATTAAACTTCTTCATGATGAAAGAAGACACTTTGCTCAACCAAATAGAATTTTTTTTCGGCCTAAGTTTTCTTACAGTGTAACATCTTCAGGACCTGAAGAGGTTACCCTGTGGCAATACCTAAATCATAATAAAAAATTTATTTGGCAAGCAAAGTGTTTTCCGCCATCATAAAAGTGAACCAAAAAATCTTTCATTTGTAAATTCACTTCAAGGCAAAATGATGCGCGATGCAAATACTGCCAATGGACCACCTTTTAAAGACTCTATCCAGGATCAGTGTCATTCGGAAAACATTGTATTAATTTTCCAGTTTGCGCTGCTTATTAGTTTATGTGTCTGTGGATCGGAAATATATTTTTGACGAAAATAAAGTTGTAATGAGCCATAGAAATAATGTAAACAGAATGGAAAGACCCTCGTCATTAATAAGGTTTGCATAACAAGCCTGAGTTACACTACGACTCTTCAAAGTCGTGCGTCCTTTTTCACATTGGATTTCAAAATCTCATTACACCTTGGTCCATTTCATCTGTTTACTTGTGTTTCACGAAAGCAAGCGGATAATACAGCGTACTTTTATGTTATTGAGCAATATCTGCATCTTCAAGATTCCAAGGACATTTAAACCAAATACCTGACTGGTGCTCAACAGGAAAGTATAAAATGCAACAATTTCAGAATGTCAAAATCATTCGACTTGACCGAGATTCGAACCCGGATCCCTCAATGTCCGATCGAGTATTTTAGCCAGATTGATTAAGGGAGGGAGGGTGTATGGTATACGCGGCAGCTATTAAAATGAAGGTATTGTTGTGAAAAGTAGGGTTATGATGAACCGAGGTCAGAAATTTGTTATTAGTTAGGGAAATATTGACATCAAGCATCCGCGAGAATGAGATGTAAGGCACTGAGTTTCCAATTCACTCAGCAATGTCTGTAAGTGCTTGGCTGACTAAAAAAAAAGAACCTTGTTGGTCAGCCAACCAAACTTATTACGAATTTCCCTCTGACTTTCATTCCTACCTCCTGGTCATCCCATCCCTTTAATCATTTGCTCCACATATACGTTGAACAGCACCGGCGACAATGGGCAACTCTGCCTTACAACTCATGCTATCACTGCCCTTCCGGTCTCTCCGTTCCCCACTCGTACCTAAACAGTCTTAGACATTTACAGTTTGCGGATTAGCCTCCTGATCCAACAATCAATTCCTATACTCTGAAATATCCTCTCAATTCACTCTATGGAACGCCTCTTCAAAATCTACGATACAAGTAAATCGTCTTGATTGCATTCTGTGTTTCTATCGATAACTTAACTCCATACTGCAATGGCATCACGCGTACATATCCTCTTCCTAAACCCAAAAGATCATCCCCTAATCAACTAACTAACTAACGTTTTCCTTACTCTCTATCCTTTTGCTGATGATCCTGAGAACAACCTCAGCTGCATGGGATATCAAACTTATTGTTCTGTAATCCTCACATGATGTAGCCTTTGCCTTTTTCGGAACAGGAACTAACACTGATCTCACAAAATGTTCCGGTCAGATTCTTTCCTCATTAATTCTACGAATCAGTCCAAATTGACTCTTCCTCCCACATTTTTCTAAACCTGCTTGCAGCTCCGCTGGACCGTTGACAACGCCTAAGGCCTTATTTGGTTCCACCTCCATTAAAGCTATTTTTATCTCATCGTCGAGTATGACTAGACGTAAGCTATGTACATCTACATAAAAACTATGCAAGCCGGTGTGTAGCAAGAGTTTTAGCACCAGGAGGGGAGGGTTAGGGATGAGGAGTTCGGGGTTATTAAAAAAGGTGGGGGAATCCTGTAAACAAAAAAATAAACATATTTCCACGCGCATAGGCATTTACTATTTATTAGGTAATTTACCGGTTAAGGTAGGTGTCTGGATGGACAAAACTATCAAATAAATATTTTGTGACTCCAAATAAAACCCAATCCAGAAACCTACTCCACATCAGGTCTCTCTTCATCTCTGTGCACTACTTTCCTCCCTTCATCCCATCCAACATCCCTATCCTGTTCCTGCCCTTTCTTCGCTTGCCCAACATTGTACCTTCTATTACCTTCTTCAGCATTCCACTACCGCTCAATAGGCCTATCATCCATTTCTCCTGCCTCCATAGGATTTCTCTCAATAAACCCCTCTCCTCACCCACCATTTCCAGTACTTCCTCATTTGTTTTCCCTTCGGTCCATTTCACCTTCTCCATTCTTCTCCACACCCACATTTCAAAACTCTCCAATCTACGTATATCCACCTGATACAGGAACCTAAATCGCTATTTACGCATATATCAGAGTTTTACGAGTCTATTTTTAAAATCCCTACTCAACGTCCCCGTCATCAACACCCTCCTCCATGAGAAAGCCTCCTTACCTAGCGCAATTCATCTCTTACGTCCCTATTACTTTAACTGTGTTGGTCCAGAACACTTCCGTGATACGTAAAATGTTCCAACTGCTCTATTCCACCCCCCTATTTCCATTTTTATCTCAGCCTTATTTTTCCTGGACAATCGCAAAACCCTTGTTTTATTAATATTAATTCTCATCTCATATCTATCGCACTGAACCTCCAATTCACTCAGCAATGATTTCAACCCCTTGGCTGACTGAGCAAATAATGCTTGTTAATCAGGGAACCTAACTGATTTGACATGTTGCCTTCTGACTTTCATTCCCACTTCCTGTTCCTCCCATGCATCTTTAATCATTTCCTCCACAGATACATTGAACAGCACCGATGATAATGGGCAACATTGCCTTAACCCTCTTTCTAGCACTGCCAATCCGGACTCCCCGTTCCCCACTCGCACCTGAGCAGTCTGAGACATGTCCTGGTTGCGGATCAGTCTTCTGTCCCTCCAAACCATTTCCATGTTCGGAAATACACGCTAATGTTTTTCCCAATTCACTCTTTCAAAAGTTTTTTCGAAATTAATGAAACAGGGAAATACGATCTCATTTTACTCTATATTCCTCTCGATTTGTGATCTCATTGCTACAATGGCATCGCGCGTACCTCTCCCCTTTCGAATACCAAACTGATCATATCCCATATAATCATTTGTCTTACTCTCCATTCTTTTCTTGATGATCCTGAGAATAACTTTAGCTGCGTGGGATATCAAACTTATTGTTCTGTAATCCTCACATGATATAGCCTTTACATTTTTCGGAATAGGAATTAACACTGATTTCACAAAATCTCCCGGCCAGATTCCTTCCTCAAAGATGCTACGAATTAGTCCATATACAGTTTTCTTCCCACATTTGAACAGTTCCACAGGAATGTTGTCCACCCCCACGGCCATATTTGTTTATCTCCTTTAATGCCCTTATATTCTACATGTATATACATATATACTCGTATATATAACACAGTAATCCACCCGAAGGTCGGTTTAGGAGGTGATGGTAGAGCTCACCCATGTACCCAATATTACCTGTATGATTATTATTAGGTAATCTACCGGTTAAGGTAGGTTTTTGGGTGGACACAACTATCAAATAACATTTTGAAACTCCAAACAAAACCCAATATAGCATCCTACCCCTTCATGAGGTCGCTCTTCATGTCCGTGTACTTCTTTCCTCCCTTCACCCCGTCCAACATCCCTATTCTGTTCCTGCCGTTTCCTCGCTTGCCTAACATTCTCCCCCCTATTACCTTCTTCAACATTCCACTACCGCTCAATACGCCTTTCATCCATTTTTCCTGCCTCCATAGGATTTCTCTCAACAAACCCCTCTCTTCACCCACCATCTCTAGTATTTCCTCAATTGTTTTTCTTTCGGTCCATTTCACCTTCTCCATTCTTCTCCACACGGTGGGAGTACATTCTTCTCCACACGGAGGGTGGTTTTTCGCGGTGGTGGAAGGTCTGGGAGTGTAAGTATGTCTACGGATCCTCTTATTCAGGAGGGATTCAGGATAACCTCATTTGAGGAGGGAATGGTGTAAATTTATGAGGAAATTGTCTAGGGAGTCAGGGTCATTGCAAATTCTGTGTCCCCTTATGGAAAGGGAATAAGGAATGGAACGTTTGGTTTGGTATGGGTGACAGCTGGTAAATTGTAAGTACTGTTGTTTATTTGTGGGTTTTATATGTACGGATGTGTGAAATTTATGGTCTATAAATGATATGTTTACATCTAGGAAGGTGATTTGGGAGGAGGGAACTGTAGACGTGAAGGAGATAGAAGACGAAGCATTAAGGTTGGAAATGAAAGTTTTCAGGGAATCAGGACCATGTGGCCAGAGAAGGAAAATATCGTCAATATATATGAGCCACAATAGCGGTTTCAGGGGTTGTTGTGACAGGAATTTATTCTCCGCGAGACCAAGAAAGAGGTTTGCATAGGACGGGCTGAACCTGCTACCCATGGCACAACCCTTGATTTGTAGGTAGAAATTATCATTAAAGGAGAAGGAATTGCGGTTAAGAATGAACTCGGAAAGGCTGAGGAGAAAATCTGTGCTGGGGATGTGTGGCTCAGGGCGTTGGGAGAGGTAGTGTTGGAGGGCGGAGAGACCTTCTGAGTGGGGAACGGATGTGTACAGGGACGTGGCATCTATAGTGGCCATCCTGAATAAGAGGATCCGTAGACATACTTACACTTCCAGGCTTTCCACCACCGCGAAAAACCACCCTCTTTCAATTTGTACCACATTTCTCCCTGGCCTAGAATCTCTGCGTTCTATCCTAAAGAACCTCTATCCTATCCTCAAAAACCACAATTCCACCACCAACCTTTTCCCCAAATGCCCCTCTGTCACTTTCAAACGCCCCGCCAATCTATCAGATCTTCTAAAATCTACCAATCCACTTCTTAAATCCTCGCCCTGTTCCAAAATCACTCCCAGACCCTGCAATGAACCTAGATGCAAAACATGTCCTATTTTCCTAACCAGAATCCCATCCCTCTCCCAACCGCTCTTTAACTCTCTCCCACCAATTCCCTACCCCTCGTGTACCTCCAGCAATGTTGTCTACCTACTCAAGTGCCAACTTTGCCCTGCCTTTTACATTGGACAGTGTACCACACCCCTCAATATTAGAATCAATAATCATCGAGCCTCATGCAACAATTTCTCCCTTATTAGTATGCTCCCAATCCCCAAACATGCCTCCGAACACAACACTGCCTTTGACCAATGTTTTAAAGTAACCGTCTTTGCATCCCTCCCACACTCAGACCCTCCACTGAAACTCAAAACATTAGAGCTAGCTTTCATCTGGCTCTTGGATTCCTGGAATCACCCAGGTATTAATATTAGACATTACTTGCCCCCTTTATGCATACAATTTCACCCCCCTCCGCCCCCAAAAACTTCCATATCATCCCCACCTTTTTTAAAATTCCCGTGCCATACACTACCCCTCCATACTCCTCACCTTGAATGCCTTCCCCCCTTTTTTCCCCCCTTTTCCTTTCTTTTCCCCTCTTTTCCCCTCTTTTCCCCCATTTCCCCTTCTCCTTCCTATCACTGCTTTCGGGCCCTCCTCTGCCTCAGTTCTGTTCCTAATTCCTCTTGAGAAAGGTGGTTGGACCACCGAAAATTCGAGAACCAATGAGTCACTCTTTTGTGTGTTTTGGTTTCTGTGTTTGTTATGACTATCAGTGAATATATATATATATATATATATATATATATATATATATATATATATATATATATATATATATATATATATATATATATATATGGGGTCGCGGTAGTCCAGCGGGTAGACCGTTGGACCGCTGACCGGAGGGTCCCGGGTTCGATTCCCGGGTAAGGCAATTTGGGCACCTGCAGCTCCACCCAAGCTTGTTGATTTTTCGGGTACCAGATCTTCCTGGGAAACCATAACCGGCACAGGGAAAGGAACTGGCCCCCCTACCCTGATGTGTGAATATTCACACGCCGTCGGGCTTGGTACATGGGTGAGCTCTACCATCACCTACTAAACCGACCTTCTGGTTGATTACTGTGTTTATGGTTTATATATATATATATATATATATATATATATATATATATATATATATATATATATATATATAGCACTATTATATATGTATATATATAACAATATATTTATTTGAACGGCACAATAGAACACAGAATAAAATAGACAACCCGTAAAAGGATACATTGTAGATTGTTTAAGGTTTCGGCCTACTCCGAGGCTTTCTTCAGGTCAGACTGCTACCTTTTCATGTTACCTATTTTATTCTGTTTCTATTGTACCGTCCAAGTGTTATATTGCTCTTGTGAGTGCTTTCACTTAATATATATATATATATATATATATATATATATATATATATATATATATATATATATATATATATATTAGTTTGGGGAAAAAGAAATCCATTCATTTTTGTGTGAAATTGAAAACTTTATAAAGATTTTTTGGATTGTCCGATTTGGGTCAAATATGCACCGTTTTGGTGTATAATTTTTTGTCATTTTAAAAGTAGCTTCATTATGCTTCTCTCACAGAAGCCTTGGTCCTTAAAAGCGAAAAACTCTAGTAATATTTAATGCAACAATTTCAGAAAAAGCATTGTGGACTGTAGCGCGTCGCGCACGACTACGAATGCCTGTGACATTGTATGTACGGTATTTTGTCACAACATCTTGTTCCTTTAAAGCCCCCAAAATTTCAGTTTAAGAGGACGTGGCGGTAGCTTAACTGGTTAATCACTCGGCCGCTCATAGAGGGATCCGGGTTCGAATCCCCGTCAAGGCAAATGATTTTTACACTCTGACATTGTTGCATTTTAATACTACACGTAGTGGATGACTCCATTAAAAGTTGCTATTAGGCTTCTCCAGCAGTTTCTTGAAATTTGTTTAGTAATCTATTTTCACAATCTTCTGTTGATCGCAATTTCTTATCACCCAAGATGTTTTGAAATACGAGAAAAAGGTGGTAATCGCTTGTTGCCAGGTCCGAACTACATAGCGGATGCATTGAAACCTCCCAACCGAGCTCCGGGACTTTCTGGCGAGTCACTACAGACGCGTGTGACCTGGCGTTGTCCTGATGAAACAGAACACCTCTTCTGTTGGCCAACACTGGCCGTTTCTGGTCAATTGTTAGCTTCAAACGGGCAGGTTACTGAGAGTAGAGATCGAAATTTAGTGTTTGGTCATACGGAAGCAACTCCTAAATAAATTATTTTTTTGAAGTCTCAACAAATACATAGTAGTATCTTCCTGGCCGTTAGTTCTGGTTTGGCCACCGTTTGAACTGCTTCACCACGCTATGACCACGAACGTCTACGCACAATCTTCCGAGGAAGACGAAGCTCGATTCCGTCGAAATTATCAAAAAATAACGTTTGAGTGTTTCTTTTATGTGTTTTCATGCTGTGTTCTGTCTAAGTAAATATATTTATATACTATATATATACATTCAAATACAAAGTCCTGCCATACGGCGCACACATATTCATTCAAACATAGAAATAGGTATAAGGAAAGGGGATAGAAAAAGACATAAAAGGCGAACACAGGACATGTGGGGAAGGCGGTTTTTGAGCAGATCACGAAAGTAAAAATATTTCCTTGACCGGGATTTGAACAATGGATCTTCCACTTGCCGGGCGGATGTGCTACCATTACACCAGCGAGGAAACTTAATTTACCTTGAGATCTGCGATGTTTTTAAGACGCCCAAGTGCTCCGAATCCTTTGCCAAAGGAAGGCTTTAGGGAGCTGTTCCACCCACCAAAGGAGAAATAGACAATACACACAAGAAGAGGGGACAGTTGGTTAGAAAGCATATAGTATCATATAGAATAGGAACAGTACGTTTCGTGGCACGCATAGCCAGAAGAAGAGATGAGCCACATTGGCCAGATACACATTCAAATACGAAGTCTCGCCATACGGCGCACAAATATTCATTCAAACATAGAAATAGGTATAAGGAAAGGGGATAGGAAAACACATAAAAGGCGAACACAGGACATGTGGGGAAGGCGGTTTTTGAGCAGATCACGAGAGTAAAAATGTTTCCTTGACCAGGATTTGAACACCGGATCTTCCACTTGCCGGGCGGATGTGCTACCATTACACCACCGAGGAAACTTAATTTACCTTGAGATCTACGATGTTTTTAAGACGCCCAAGTGTATATATATATATATATATATATATATATATAAATTTATTTATTTATATATGTGTGTGTATGTGCGTATATATATCAACAAACAATATATCCATTTCAACAGCTGCCGTCCATCGCACAGAAAACGCTCCATCCCCTTCTCCCTCTCTTTCCGTGGCCTCCGTCTCTACAAAAACACCCCCTCCAAACTGAAATACATGAAACAGCTTCACGTTCCTATCAGAGAATGTCGGTACCCTGAATAACTACTCAATCGGAAAAATCTCAAACTGTCAACCCAATACAATGTCCCTACGTTTCGTTTCAACGCCCGTCAAACTTGGAAGATATTTTCAAGTGGAAAAAACCACCCACGAGCACCCCTGTCCCTTCCCCGTCCCTGTCCGTACCATGCAATCGCCCACGCTGTAAATGCTGCCATCTCCTAGGTCCCTCCACGTCCGTTACTACAAACTCCCAACTCAAAGCCCCCTGCACCTCAAAAAACATTATATATCGCCTCTCCTGTAACTTCAGCCCTGCCTGAGTGAATGTATGACCAGCCTTTCCCTTCCGAATGAATAACCACCGCTATTCCACTAAATCACCCACCTTCCTTAATTATACCATCCCTACCCACCCTGCTTACCACATCCAGTCTTTTGATGAATGCTTCTCTGTTTCGGAGATTGAAACCCTTCCCAATTCCACTAGCAAAATGGATGTGAGAACCCGTGAAATGGCGCATATCTGGGTGCTCCAGTCTTTTAAATCCCCTAAGCTGAACCAAGCCCACTGATTTCATCCAATGCTGCTTATATTTCCCCTCGCCCACCTTGTCCGCTACCTATTGGTCCTTTACTTTTCTCCCTTCACCCTTTTCCAGGAACATATCTTCTTCGCTCATCCCCTACAACGCCATTCTAATGACGACGGTCGTGCCGTTGAAAAGTCAAAACATATTGAGAGTGTCCTTTTTTCTCTTTCTATGCGTGAAACATTTTGTATCCTAGTGTTAATAAATGGATAAATAAATATATTATACATATACTTATAAATATATACATATAAATTTATATATATATATATATATTTATATAAGTCGATGGACTACAACCGAGGCGGCTTAAAAGGTGTCTGACCCCAGCGGAGAGGCCATTAAATGAATGTGTCATGTTAAAAACACTATTGAGGAAGGCAAAAAAAACACCTCAATTATCATTCCCGAGAATGTAATGATGGGCACTAATCAGAATATGAGTCTTGACAACTTCGGAAATCGGCCCAAAGGACCGTGTGCCGTGCCCGGCAGCGGGGGAGGCAAGACTTCCGCGGTCGTCATCCCACGAAATCCTTGCGGGGGAGAAATAATATCAGCAGAACAAAAGATGCAGAGGAGGACGAAATTAGTTAGAATAGGAACATGGAACGTCAGGACAATGTTGAGGATAGGCAAATCAGAGAATATTAAGCGAGAGATGGAAAGAGGTAATTTAGATGTTTTAGGTCTATGACATGGAAGGATAGCGGGGATTACTGGAGTGATAATTATAGAATAATATACAGGGTCGGGGACGAAAGACAACGATGGGTTGCCCTAATATTAAGTAAAGGGGTGGGCAGAAGCGAGGTCCATATAGAGCAAGCAAGAATATTACTCGTAGAGATTAAAGCAGAACCAACGAACTAGGTCATTGTTTAAGTATACATGCCACCGAGCAACCACAAGGAGGAAGAAGTCGATAGGATGTACGATGAGTTAGAGGATATAATCGCGTGTGTTCCTGCAGGGAAACATTTGATAGTGATGGAAGATTGGAATGCAACGGTCGGCAAAGGAAGAGAGGGTGGTGAATTTGTGGACTCTGGCTTACGCACGAGGAATGAACGTGGGGTGAAAGTTATTTAATACTGCCGGAGATATGGGTTAGTAATCACCAAAACATGATACACATGGAAAACACCCCAAAAAGCGTTGATACACATGGAAAATTCCAGGTGACTCAGAAAGGTATCAGTTAGATTATATTATGGTTAGGCAGAGATTTAGAAACAGTGTGATTCATTCCCCTCCGCCCAGAACAACTTCTATATCATCCCCACCTTTTTTAAAATTCCCGCGCCATACACTACCCCTCCAAACTCCTCACCTCGAATGCCTTCCCCCCTTTTCCTTTCTTTTCCACTCTTTTCCCCTCTTTTCCCCCCTTTTCCCCCATTTCCCCTTCTCTTTCCTACCACTGCTTTCGGGCCCTCCTCTGCCTCAGTTCTGTTCCTAATTCCTCTTGAGAATGGTGGTTGGACCACCGAAAATTCGAAAACCAATGAGTCCCTCTTTTGTGTGTTTTGGTTTCAGTGTTTGTTATGACTATCAGTGAATTTACATTACACGTTTGTGGGTTTTCCAAAAACGTGTATGTATATATATGCGGAAGTACACACGAGGGCAATATAACTTTTGGACGGCACAATAGAACACGTAAAAGGACACTCACACTATAGATGATTTAAGCTTTCGGCCTACTCCGAGGCCTTCTTCAGGCCAGACTGGTATATATATATATATATATATATATATATATATATATATATATATATATACATATATATATATTATTAGGTAATCTACCGGTTAAGGTAGGTTTTTGGATGGACACAACTATCAAATAAACATTTTGTGACTCTCCACCTAGCAAACTAATCTATATCAGGTCTCTCTTCCTTTCGGTGTACTTCTTTCCTCCCTTCATCGAGTCCAACATCCCTATCCTGTTCCTACCCTTACCTCGCTTGCCCAACATTCTCCCCTCTATTACCCTCTTCAAAATTCCACTACCGCTCAATACGCCTTTCATCCATTTTTCCTGCCTCTATAGAATTTCTCTCAACAAACCCCTCTCCACCCCCACAATTTCTAGTACTTCCTTATTTGTTTTCCTTTCGGTCCATTTCACCTTCTCCATTCTTCTCCAAACCCACATTTCAGAAACCTCCATTCTATGTCTATCCTCCTGCTTCAGGACCACGTTTCCGCGCCGTACATAGCTACGCTTTATATCAGAGTTTTTACGAGTCTTGTCTAAACATCCCTACTCAATGTCCCCGTCATCAACTCCCTCCTCCTTGAGAAAGCCTCCTTGCCTAGCGCAAATCTTCACCTTACGTCTGTATCACTTTGACCGTATTGGTCAAAAACACTTCCGAGATATGTAAACTATTCTACCTGCTCCATTTTTTCCCCGCCTATTTTAATATTTAGCTTAGCTATTTCCTTTCTCTAAAATCGCATAACCTTTGTTTTATTAATATTGATTCTCATCCCATATTTATCGCACTGAACCTCCAATTCACTCAACAATGCTTGCAACCCCTTGGCCGACTGAGCAACTAATGCTTGGTCATCAGCAAACCTAACCGATTTTACGAATTCTCCTCCGACTTTCATTCCTACCTCCAGTTTTTCCCATGCCTCTTTAATCATTTCCTTTACATATACGCTGAACAGTACCGGTGACAATGGGCAAGCCTGCCTTACACCTCTTCCTAACACTGCCCATCCGGACTCTCCGTTCCCCACTCGCACCTGAGCAGTCTGAGACATGTACAGGTTTCGGATCAGTCTCCTGTCCCTCCAATCCATTCCTATTTTCTGCAATACACGCATTAATTTTTCCCAATTCACTCTATCAAACGCATTATCGAAATCTACAACACAGGCAAAAACGTCCAGATTGTATTCTTTATTCCTCTCCACTAGTGATCTCATTACTGGCATCCTTTCCTGAACCCAAACTGATCATCCCCTAAGCAATCATTTGCCTTACTCTCTATCCTTTTGTTGATGATCCTGAAAATAACTCTAGCTGCGTGGGATTCCATAACCATTTCAACATTTCTACAGGAATATTGCCTCCCCCCACTGCCTTATTTGCTTTCATCTCCTTTAATGCCCTTTCTATTTCATCGTCGAGTATGCCTGGACCTAAGTTATCTTCTTCTACGTCATGTTCCTTTTCAATGTCTAACCTTGTCGGCCTAAGTTCTTTACCATACAGTGTTTCTCTGTATCCCTTCGATATCTCTTGGATTTTACCTGGTTCAACTATTATCTTACCCCATTTATCTTTAACTGTTAGCACAGATCTTGCCTTCTTACTTCCCGATAAAAACTTAACCTTGCTGTATAGAGCACCAATTTCACCCTTCTTCTGTAAACTCTCCATATCCTCGCATTGCGTTTTCCACCATTCTTCTTTTGCTTTATTCGTGGCCCTTCTCAATTTATTGTTTAACTCTTTGTACTTCATTTTGCCTAACTATGTGTTTTCACTTTTCCATCTTCTTCTCTCATTCATCTTTGAAATCATCTCATCCGTTACCCGTGGTTTCCTTATCCTTTTCCAATTAACGGTTCCTATAGTGTCCTTAGCGGCTTCTAATATCCCTTTCTTGATACATTCCCATTTCTCCTCGATAGTACTCAGTTCTTTACCGTCATCCATCATTTTCTCTACAGTCTGCTGATACTCCTTCCTCGTTAATCTATTTACCGCTTCTAAATTCCATTTCCTAACCCGCCGCCCTTGCCCTATCTTCTTGAAACGAACATTACATTTCATAACAACTAAAGTGTGGTCAGAGTCCGCATCCGCTCCTGGGAAATTGTGCGATTTTATCACACTGTTCCTAAACCTTTGCCTAACCATAATATAATCTAACTGATACCTTTTTGGGAACGCGAAAGTAAAGATGTCTCCTTAACCGGGATTTGAACACTGGCTTCGGATCATTTGCCAAAGGAAGACTCAAGCCTTCCTTTGGAAAACGATTCGGAGCACTTGGGCGTCTTAAAACATCGCAGATCTCAGGGTAAATTAATTTTCCTTGGTGGTGTAGGTGGTAGCACTTTCGCCCGGCATGTGGAAGGTCCGGTGTTCAAATCCCGCCTAAGGAAATATTTTTAAGTTCATGATCTGCTCAAAAACCGCCTTCCCCACATGTCCTGTGTTCGCCTTTTATGTCTTTTTCTATCCCCATTCCTTAAACTTATTTCTATTTTTGAATGAATATATATATATATATATATATATGTATGTATATGTATATATATATATATATATATATATATATATATATATATATATATATATATTTTATATGACTGACCTGAAGAAGGCCTTGGAGAACGCCGAAAGCTTAAACAATCTACAATGTGAATGTACTTTTACGTGTTATCTATTTTATTCTGTTCTATTGTGCCGTATACATACACACACAAAATATATACCCATATATACACACACAAATATATGTAATATGTATATAGTATAAGGAAAATGTATATATATATATATATATATATATATATATATATATATATATATATATATATATATATATATATATATATATATATATATATATATATATATATATAACTTTTGGACGGACTTCTTCAGGTCAGAATCTGACCTGAAGGCCTCGGAGTAGGCCGAAAGCTCAAATCATCTTCAGTGTGAGTGTTTTTTTACGTGTTTTCTGTTTTATTTTGTGTTATATTGTGCCGTCCAAAAGGTATATTGCTCTCGTGAGTACTTCCGAGTCATAGATATATATATATATATATATATATATATATATATATATATATATATATATATATATATATATATATATATATATATATATATATATATATATATATATATATATATATATATATATACACACACACATATATATATGTCGATGATGATATATATATCATATACACACAACATGTCTATACCGCAGTATGGTGAAGCGTTCTCATAAAATTTTCATGCCCGAAAGATGATTGGACTCTCGTCCATAACTATTGTTTTCATTTTAACAATTGCATGGCCAGCGGATAACGTAAATCAATCCAGGAAGAATTAACATTTCCCTCGATCTGCTTGCTCGCCCCCAGAAAAGAAAACAAAATTTTTCCTTTCCCGGCATGTGACGTCATTTATGGACCTCACCACCTTTCGCTCTAGGCTCCACAGACTTGCTTTCCCCCCCGGACCTCTCCATTTTGGCTCTCCCTACGGAATAAAACTTACACACACCCCCTCCCCTGAGCGCCAACTCATTTCTATAACTGTCCACCGCTTCTCTCACATACACACACACCAACACAACAAGAAACCTCCCCAAAGCAGAACGAGCTTCAGGGGCGGCAGGGCCGGTGGGGAGGTGGTGTTGGGAGTGCGAAGGGGCGAATGGGGGCATGGGAGTGGGGCGAGGGAGGGAATTGGGGTGTATTTTCGTTCCACTGCGGCGTTTCCCGCCGTCCCCGCCAGGCAGCACTGCGCTCGGCCCGCCCCCCACCCACCCCCTGCCCCAATGCCGCGCGCCGGAGGGGGGCCGCCAGTGCTTACACGATCGCCGCGGCGGGTAGAGGTTTGCGGGCGTGTCGAGGCTGCTTTTGCGTGGTCGGCCTACGACGCGAGGGAACGCGCGGGAAAATAGAATTCACGGTAATTTAAAAAAAAAAGAAAAATTCCCCCAATCCCACGACGAAACTACGGTCGATTTGCTTACTCCTAGCTGCCTCCCCCTTTGGAATATTTGGTGGCGTGGTTTGTTGTCGGAGGCGCGGTGTGGGAGTCCGCCCGAGGGTGGGAGCGATGGCGCCCACGAAGAGAGGGTCGCCCTCCGTGGTCACCGCGGCCTTCGTCCTGCTCTTCGCCGCCTCTGCCATCATCAACGGTGAGTGTGACTCCGTTTGCTCCGCTCATCTTCGCCTTCCCTCTCGGCTTAAAAGGACCAGAAGGAGACGCCCCATTGAGCAGTCGAGATCTTCCGGAAGTTTTTCCTCCTCCCCCTTCCACCCGCACCATCTGACCCCTCCCCGCTCCCTACACCATCCCGCGGGAGCGCATCCTTCCGAACAGATTCCCTTTCGCCTTATCCCTTTCGACAAACTTTCCCCATATCTCCCCTATTCATCGCATGATAAAAAATAAACACTTTCTTCGGTTCTCCTTGTCGCACTTCTTCTCTCCCGCACCCACATACGTGTATCGTACATTGCCATGGAAATTTAAGGAGTCGACAGTGATTAATTAATTCGCGTGTTATTTTTACAGAATTGGGTCAGTAAATTTGTCGGAAACCTGGAGAGTGCCTCTTAGTGTTTGTGTTTCGGAATTAAAATAATTCTCCTTATGCATAAATGAAACTGCTTAAAAGACAACACGTACCTTTAGAACTCATGGTAGATTAATGGCCTGCCACCGTCATGAAAACATCACCGTGTTAATGAATTATGTGTTAATATATATTTTCTGGCGCTCTCACAATTACCTCCACTTCCTCTTTTGTATGCAAAATAAGATAACACAATTTTGCATATCCTATTTTTTAAATGGACAATAAGAATAATAGTGCAAACAATGGACGACCTATTTTATTGCCTTTCTTGTCGCTATGATATTCATCTAATACTTGAAACTGGAACTGATTTAATCGCTGCATAAAATGGTGAAGTTTTCTTTTTTTTTGTATGTAATGCATGTGCTTTCTTTGAATCGTAATTAAATAGTTGTTTGAATGGGTCTTGTGAGGTACTGCGGGATATCGGATGCAATATCACTCAAGACATAATTTAACATCGACACTAATACCGAATCCCACATTTCGCAACGTTACGCGTAAATTGGGGAAATGCTTTAAATGTAAATATTTTTCATTGATTTCCGACTATTACGACACATTGTTTAACTGGCACCCATTAAATTTCGCACAACTCTTTCCCTGTCACTAAGGTCATTTAAGAGCATTTTCAAAGTTCGCGAAAAACGTGGAATAATAAGAAAAGTGTCAATGCGTGTTACTGAAGAAAAGTCCTTTAAACGGTGTCATCCGTCAGAATTTTTACCGAGACAGAAAAAGTGTAGGTAAGGTCGAGGCGCCACTTTCTGGCGCCGGGCCAATGTCCGGAATTTTTTCCACGGTAGAACACTAGCAGATTCTTCTCAGCTGTCTTGCACTAGCAAAACCACGGCCGCGCGGATTTCGGTGAAACGTAAGATGAATCTTTTGGGATCGAGGGTAAATAAGTGTCCATTTTCCTTCGGCGGAAAGAGTAAAAGCAATGTAGATAATATCGGAAGGGTTTCACAATATGAAATCCTAATTAATATCCTCTCCGAAAATTAATTTAAGCACCATATAAAAATTAAGACAAATCGAATCTTACCCAACGATTTAAGCTTTAAGATGTGAATAACATTTCTTTTTATAATAAGCACTTTGTATATTAAATATTAGTATAAACTCATATTATTTTAGGTAAGTTAAAAAAAGGTTTTACAACAACCATTCTGATAAATTATTATCGTTTCTCAATGGTCAATTTCAGTCATTCTCTTTTAAATCAATTTGATATTGTTCTTTGAAAAGATCTGAGATCAACGATTTCATGTATGTTTTAAGGAAGACCCTGTAAATTGGAAACATAAGATTTTTAACAATAGTAGTAATAGTTGGTGGGTATAATGTAGAGTTTGTGAGTCATCTCTGTTATTTCCAAAAGTTACGGAGGTAAATTAGTGTAGCAGGGAAACTTATGTTGCTGAAAAATCATGTACAGAGAAGGTGGAAAAATCATTGATACCTTTAGCAAAAGTGAATGTACAGTTAGTTAAACATTATAAAATGAATTAAAGGCATAGTTGAAATTATGAAATTTAATCTGTGAAGAAATGTAATGGGAGAAAATTGGGAGGTTTATTAGATGAGGGGAATAATGTAGAAAATAAGTTGAATACATTAGATAAAAGAGAACGAAAGTGAAAAATAACGATGGAAAATTATAAAAGCGGTAGAAAATATAGATTGAGGTTATGAGAGACAATGAGCAGCTGAACTTAGAGCAATGCAAGGCAGAATGTCCACTGACTAGAGAAATGCGAAGAGGAGATAAACGCTTGGGACGACTTGAAGGAGAATGAATAATCCTAAGATCTGATTAGGAATTAATTAATGCACTGAAAATAAATCTTGGGAGAAAATATCTATGAAATTCAAGACGACAGCTATTACTTTAGATAATATTTAAGTATTAGGTCAGTTCGAGGTGAGATGGAAGGATAGCGGGGATTACTAGAGTGACAATTATAGAGTCATGCACAGCGGCGGGGACGAGAGCCAACAAGGGGTTACCGTAATATTAAATAAAGGGGTAGGAAGAACCGTAGTCTACATAGAGCAAGCAACTGACAGAAATTTACTCGTAGAGATTAAAGCAGAGCCGAAGGAACTTGCTCATTGTTCAGGTATACATGCCACCGAGCAGACCACAAGGAGGAAGAAGTCGATAGGATGAACGACGAGTTAGAAGATATAATCGCGTGTATTCCTGCAGGGAAACATTTGCTTTGATAGTGATGGGGGATTGTAATGCAACGGTTGGCGAAAGAAGAGAGGGTGGAGAGGTGGGGGACTATGGGTTACGTACGAGGAATGAACGCGGGAGAAAGCAATTGAATTCTGCAGGATACAGGGGTTAGTCATCACCAACACATAGTTTAGGCACAACAAAAGGCGAAGGGATACATGGAAAATTGCCAGATAACTCAGAAAGGTATCAGTTAAATTATATTATGGTTAAGCAAAAGTTAGGAACACTGTGATAATTTGCACAGTTTCCCAGGAGAGGATACGGCCTCAGACCACCATTTAGTTGTTATGAAATGTAACGTCCGTTTCATAAAGCTAAGACAAGGGCGGCGAGTTAGGAAATGGAATTTATAACAGTAAATGGATTAACGAGAAAGAAGTAACAGCAAGCTGTAGGGAAAATGATGGATGACGGTAAAGAACTGAGTACTATCAAAGAAAAATGGGAATGTATCAAGCAAGGGTTATCGGAAACCGCAAAAGGCGCTATAAGAACCATTAACGGGAAAGAAATAAGGAAACCATGGGTAACGGATGAGATGATTGCAAAGATGGTTGAGAGGAGAAGATGAGAAATTTTAAGTACAGAGTTAGGCAAAATGAACTTACAAACAGTTAAACAATAAATTGAGAAGGGCCACGAAAAAGCAAAGGAAGAATGGTGGAAAACGCAATGCGAGGATATAAGCTTACAGAAGAATGGTGAAATTGGTGCTCTAAATAGCAAGGTTAAGTTATTATCGGGAAGTAAGATGGCAAGATCTCTCCTAAAAGTTAAAGATAAATGGGTTAAGATAATAGTTGAAGCAGGAAAATTCCAAGAGAGATGGAAAGAAAACAATGAAACACTGTATGGTAAAGAACTTAGGCCGAAATGGTTAGACATAGAAAAGGAACATGAAGTAGAAGAGATAGCATAGGTCCAGGCATATTCGACGAAGAAATGGAAAGGGCTTTAAAGGAGATGAAAGCAAATAAGGTCGTGGGGGTGGACGACATTGCCGTGGAACTGCTGAAATGTTTAGGAAAAGGTGGGAAGAAGGCCCTATATGAACTGATTCGTAATATCTATGATGAAGGAATCTGGCCGGAAGATTTTATGAGATCGGTGTTAGTTTCTATTCCAAAAAAGGCAAAGGCTTCATCCATGTGAGGATTATAGAACAATTAGTTTTATATCCCACACAGTTAAGGTATTCTCAGAATCATCAACAAAAGGATAGAGAGTAAGGCAAAATTATTACTTAGGGTAGGATCAGTTGGGTTTAGGAAAGGAAGAGGTACCGCGTGATACCATTGCAGTAATGAGATCACTAATCGAGAGGGAATATAGAATACAATCAGACGTTTTTGTCTGTTTGGTAGATTTCGAAAAAGCGTTTGATAGAGTGAATTGGGAAAAATTAATGCGTGTATTGCAGAAAATAGGAATGGATTGGAGGGACAGGAGACTGATCCGTAACCTTTAAATGTCTCAGACTGCTCTGGTGCTAATTGGGAACGGAGAGTCCGGATGGGCAAGTGTTAGGAAGAGGTGTAAGGTAGGCTTGCCCATTGTCGTCGGTGCTGTTAAACGTGTATATGGAGCAAATGATTAAAGAGGCATGGAAAGAACTGGAGGTAGGAATGAAAGTCGGAGGGGAATTGGTAAAATCGGTTAGGTTTGCTGATTACCAAGCCTTAGATGCTCAGGTCAGCCAGGGGTTTGCAAGCATTGCTGAGTGAATTGGAGGTTCAGTGCGATGAATATGGGATGAGAATCAATATTATAAAACAAAGGGTATGCGATTTTCCAGAAAGAAAAAGGCTAAGCTTGACATTAAAATAGGAATGGAAACAATAGAACAGGTAGAACAATTTAACACATCACGGAATTGTTTTGAACCAACACAGTCAAAGTGGTAGGGATGTAAGGAGAAGAGTTGCGCTAGGCAAGGAGACTTTCTCAAGGAGGAGGGAATTGATGACGGGGACGTTGAGTAGTGAATGTTAAGACAAGACTCTTAAAAACTCTGATATGGAGGCGTAGCTATGTACGGCGCGGAAACAGTGGTCGTTGAAGCAGGTGAATAGACGTAGTTTGGAGGCTTTTGAAATGTGGGTATGGAGAAGAATGGAGAAGGTGAAATGGACCGAAGGGAAAAACAAATGAGGAAGTGCTGGAGAGGTGGGTGAGGAGAGAGAGGTTTGTTAAGAGAAATCCTATGGAGGCAGGAAAAATGGATGAAAGGCGTTTTGAGCGGTAGTGGAATGTTGAAGAAGGTAATAGGGGGGAGATGTGTGGGCATGCGAGGGAAGGGCAGGAAACAGGATAGGGATATTGGACGGGATGAAGGGAGGAAGGAAGTACACGGAGATGAAGAGGGACCTGATGTAGTTTAGGCAGCTGGATTTGTTTTTTTTTGGAGTTACAAAATGTTTATTTGAGAGTTGTGTCCATCCAAAAACCTACCCCTAACCGCAGATTACCTAATTATAATATAAAATTACTTTGGATTGACCACGATCAAACTATGTCAAATCGATGCCCCAGTTAATAATGCCTATTAATATTTTAAAATGCATGCACTGGGTACCTTTGTATTTAAAGTGCCCGGCCTGCCCACAGAACCAGTTTGTCTGTGCCGTATTTCGGTCGTGAGGCGTGTACCCCGCTCTATTTTCACTCAATGTCACTCGATGAGAAGGCCAAATATACGTAGGTGCTCTACGAAAACATTCTGTTCGATAACTTTTACTTTCAAAGAGTGCGTTTCGGTAATGGTTTGCATCAGTTATGGCTTGCTCTTTGTTTGCAGATGAAGTATAAAGGTCAAACATATGGATACCCGCATGAACGGAGCGTGCGAAGAAAAAGTCATGTGATTTACTGGCTTCTTGAATTACTGCATAGTCTCTCTACAGTCGACCATCATCCTCCTTCCAAGCATAGCAGTGTAAACCTGTCGAAAAGAGGTTATAAATAGATGCATTACCGTCAGAAAACTTTACTTGGCCGGTGAATGATCCAAATCTGCAGAGAAAACATCAACTCGAGGGTAGAAAAAATATTTTACACTCGTTCAGAGTACAGGTAAACATAGGTAAACCTGAGATAAACTATATATTAATGGAATGTTACCAGGGAAAATTGGTTTTCATTAAAATTTGGCTCAAGCATTATCAAATAAACGAATGGAAGGAAGGAGATGGGGAAAAAGAATACTCTTAAAATATGTACGGAGGGGGTGACGCTATGATGCAAGACTGCCGCTAGGTTCTGCAATTTTAAGAATTTGCATATATAACGTTCCCTCTACGGTCGGCATCACCTATCATATCATTTAAAGAGAGTTTTAGAATAATATATTTATGTGCACTGCAAGCCATCGCTGGGGTGTGTCGCAAGGGATGAATACACACCAGACAAATTTTGAATTAAATATTTTTACTCCGATCTCGGTCGAAAAATGTTATTCTCGTCCTTTATTGTTCGTAGAAAACAAGATATCCCAAATCTATCCATTCCACACATAATCTCTCAAATTTAGTTGGAATGATCTCTCTCATCGTAGTACGATGGGAGAGATCATACATTATCAAAATCACTGTAACCTTCCACAAAATGCAAGAGATCCAATCCGAAATTTAACCTTCGTGAGTTATCACAACCTAGCACCCTATATTTTAACAACGCTACATAATTTCATTTTATCATTGATTTTACATCATACCATATCAAATTATTAAAATCGACATTGTTTGAGAATGGGCGATTCCAGAATTTCTTCCGACATACATATGAAATAGTAAATTATAGCACATAAGTAAAAGAAAAAGAATAAACTATTTCTGCTCACAACTTCGATCATAATTTTTAAAAATTATATTATTAAAACGATAAAAATGGAAGGAACTGCACATGTAAGTAGTTCACCTCAAAACATCGAACTGTAATGGATTAACTGTTAGTTAAATTTGAATAAATATGTTTCAATAAATTTTGGAGGAAGGGTGTATCAGCCGAAACACTTACTCCATATAACATAGGTAGAATTGGTAAAATACTTAGGTTTAAATAACTGAGGATATGGGGAAAACTAATACATACGTCTAAGGACTCCGAATATGGGAAAAATTGAAGTAATCAACACGAAGAATTTGGTTTGAAATAAGGAGTTCCAAATCAACGCTTTACAGTAATAGAGAGGGCGGTGTTCATTTCGTCGTACCGCCAGGGGAAAACAACGGCTGGGAAGATCTGTTTTTGTGACTGCCATTTACACTGAAGATTATAAATCAATCTTTATCATAAGCAAAACCTATATAGATATGATAATTTTTTTCTGATTTGCATCCATGACAGTAAATCCATATTTTATTCCATTCCTAAATAACACAAAATCCAAGGTGATATGCTTTAATGTTTCCTGTTTACGGAGGTCTGAATCATACGTCGCCCTTCCGGTCGGTAGCTACCCATTAAGCCAACTCACCCACCTCTGTATATCCTACCACGCTATTGCTTTCTTTCATCCTAGGAAATACGACTGGGATCCGCTGATTACCGCTGGGTCAATCCCTTGTTACATGTAACCCTGCGTCCCCTGCATGGCTTCTTACTCAGCGGGTAAGGGAGCCCTAAGAGTTTTATTAGGGGTGGAAGATAATAGGAGCCGTGGTTGGGAGGGACGCTAACTGGAAGGGTTTCGCTGTGGGTTGTCCGCCAGTGGGGTGGAGGCAGGTTCACTGGTGCCGGGTGCTTGGGATTATTTCCGTAGTGATTATCACAATTCTGGATTCGCAAGTAAATCTGTTCAAGTATATAAATCACGCAAAGCATGGGCTATAGTTGAAAGCATTTGCGATAACGAATCCATCCTCGATTTCAATCGAGCATAACAATTGAAATCACGCCATGCTGGTGTCAACATGTCTATCAAGCAACTCAATTGGAGGTAGAACAACCAATAAAACGATTTCAAACAACATGAACTAAGGGGAAGTTGTAATGATCAATATCGACCGACGCTTCTAAAAAC